>CM067356.1:22532257-22622257 GCA_034190875.2 Urechis unicinctus
TTTCTAATCTGTGAAAGAAAAGCACAATATTATCTGGACATATGCTTCAATCTACAGACTAAATACAAAGGCAAGAGTCAGCTGCGCGAAAGTCGAATTTCGATTGTAGTTGCACACAATGTGAGTTAATCTATATTTTCCTCACATACAGTGGTTTTGTCAATGCGTCGTACAGTTAGTCGATATATGCTCTAGCAATCTTCCGTTTTATATAACTTTGGATAGGTACATCAACGCTGCGTAATATATGATTCATGAGCTGCGGGAGCAACACTGTTTTTTTTTTAAGAAGCAAACTCTTTTACTAAATGGTGCCAGCGCAAAAACTCAATCCAATAAAAGCGCACTTTGTAAGCAAAGGTTGATTGACCAACGATTTCCTCCAAATTGCCTGGAAGCACATGAATCTTAACGTCGTTTCTTCATGTGGTTGAGTTGTGCAAGTCACCTCTACCAGGGGTGTATACTTCATGGTAATATAATCTCTACAAACACACTACAGAAAGCACTAGAGCCTATTAATGTTGTTTGTTTTCGCATGTTGGAATGCATTCTTGTGATGCCGTGAATGCATTATAATTATTGCAATTTCATCTTCAGCAAACATTGCATAAAACTTGTGACCTGCGTGGTTATGTGTTTTTGAACTCATATTCGGCAAAAACAAGTAATGGAAATTTCAAAAGGCAGCATAGAATAGCCCCCAAAGCATGTTGAGTAAGCTGAAAACTCAACTTACTGATGTATATGCTAAAAAAAAAGCTATATCTCTGGTATTGTTTTACGAAGTCGGAATTAATTTCCCAAAAATACGCCATTTAAGGCCAACATATTAAACTTAACTGCAATCAAATTAAAAAATATGCTGCTAATCTGTGAATATTTAGACAAAAGACTGAAACATTTTTGGTTCTACAGCCTTTGAGTAAAACAGAATCGAACAAAAAGCCAGTGACTGACTTTTATTTATATAGAATATATTTTGACCAAGCAAAATTAAAGTGAAATACAAACAGCAACAAGTTATTTCCAGATGTTGTAATAATGATGCAGCAGATACAGGCATTATTGCAGTGTAATTGCCAGCAGTTTTAGAGATCTGGTCCTGTGTGAAAAATTCTGCTTTAAGGTTTTCCAGAAAGGATCCTAGCAGTGGCTGGGATAACAAGCTCATTTTGTCCTGTAACATTCACAAATATCTTATTCATATCAAAACATTCAAGTATAGATTAACCAAAAGGAAACAGAAAACTTCACTTTCCTCTAAACTCAATATTCAGGGATATAGGTCACCTGAATATTAAACAGCATAATGTGTGCTATAGATTAAAATATGTCCCACATTTGTTCTTATTGTACATCAAGAGAATACTGCAACTGTTTTAGCACAGCATGTATACGTTAGTGAGACTGTCAGAACGGGACGCAAGCCAAATTTGATATTCAAATTACATGCATACACAATGCTTTTTTTCCCAGTCATGTAGTCATTGAATGGATGATCACTAAAGTTGCTTTAAAGGATGTCCTACTTTCCAACGCTCAAAACTGGAAAATTTATCTACAGCTTCAATATGGACTAAATACACAATATGAAATTACAGAAAATCAAATCCATGCGGACTGTAAAAGATGATTTGTGCTTGTTGATTAACCAGTGGCCATTTACCCTTATGATTTTACTTGTGGCAGGTGGGAAGTCCTGTCTTCTCTTTGTACCCCTGTTTATTTATGTCTCCACCCTGAAGCAAAAATTAGGATAAAATATTGACATAACATGAAGGAAAAATGGATCTGTTGGCATGACAGGTGGGAAGGAAGTATCAATGAATGGATAGAATATAACATCCAACATTGATAGTCATGCATAAAAGGGCACACAAATCCATAGTGACTGACCCGATATTTAGACAATGGAAATTTGGAGAGTTCATGAAAGTAAATAATAACAGCAATCTCTTACAAACTCTTCATCACACAATGATGTATGACTGGAATTGCTTCATATACTCAAGAAAGGCTAAAATAATTTCTATGCACTGGCTGAGCTGTAGATCCTATACAAATGGAGCAAAGTACTTATTTGCCACACTCAAATGTTTCGGAATAGCCATATACCACATTTCGATCGACTGGAGTAGCCATACATCATATTTCAATGGACTGGAAAAACAAGTATAGGGTTTAACGACACACCATCACTAGTGGGCAAGCCGCCACTAGCCGATTGACTGGACCAGGCCATGCATCTCTTCTATGTGAAATCCAGGCCAAAATGGTGTGTTCAATGGACTGGAGTAGCCCTACATAATTTTTCAATGTATTGGAGTAGCTGTACACCATATGTAAATAAACTGGAGTAGTAAGTGTTCATATTTCATTGGACTGGAGTAGCCTTACACCATATTTCAATAGACTGGAGTAGCTTTACTCAATATTTCAATGGACTGAAGTAGACCATATACCACATACCAATGGACTGGAGAAACCGTAACCTTTATTACAATCCATTGGAGTAGCTGTACATCATATTTCAATTGACAGGAGCAACCATACACCATATTTTAATGGAAGTGAGTAGCAATACACCAAATATCAATACACTGGAGTACACATACACCATATTTCCATGGACTGGAGTAGCCAAACACCATATTTCAATGGACAGGAGTAGCCTTACACCATATTCTAATGGACTGGAGTGGCCATACACCATATATCATTGGACTGGATTAGCCGTGCACCATATATCAATGGGCTGGACTAGCCTTGCACCATGTTTTAAAGTACTGTAGTAGCTGTT
Source organism: Urechis unicinctus (assembly GCA_034190875.2). Taxonomy (NCBI): domain Eukaryota; kingdom Metazoa; phylum Annelida; class Polychaeta; order Xenopneusta; family Urechidae; genus Urechis; species Urechis unicinctus. The sequence continues at coordinate 22,535,061 of CM067356.1, forward strand.
CATCATATTTCAATCTACTGGAGTAGCCATACGCCATATTTCAATAGACTGGAGTAGTCATACACCATAATTCAATATACTGTAGTAGCCACAAACCATATATCAATGGACTGGACTAGTCGTGCACCATATTTCAATCAACTGGAGCAACCGTACACCATATATAAATCAACTGGAGTAACCATACACCATATATCAAAGGACTTGAGTGGCAGTACACCATATTCCATTGTACCGGAGTAACCATACGCGCCATTTCTCATTGGATTGGAGTAGCAATGCACCATTTTTCAATAGACATTAATAGCTGTACATCATATTTTAATGTACTGATGTAGACGTGCACCATATTTCAATGGACTGGAGTAGATGTGCACCATATTTTCATGGACTGGAATTGCCGTACAACATAGTTGATTGAACTGGAGCAACCATACACCATATTTCATTAGACTGGAGCATATTTAAATGGACTGGAGCAATGGACGTAAGTAGCCATACATCATATATCAATAGCCTGGATAAGTCAGGGTTCATAATTAGAAGAACTTTGAGTAGTCATACACCGTATTTCAATTGACGGGGGTAGCAGTACACCTTATTGCAAGGAACCGGAGTAGCCGTACACCATATATCAATAGACTGGAGTAGTCAGGGATCCCATTTCAATGGACTGAAGTAGCTGTACACCATATTTCAATGGACTGCAGAAACCATTTACCATTTTTTCAATGGACTGTAGTAGTTGTACACCATATTTCAATGGACTTGAGCAGTCAGGGTTCATTATTAGAAGGACTTGAGAAGCCATACATCATATTTCAATGGACTGTAGTAGCTGTGCACCATATTTCAATGGACTGGAGTAGCTGTGCACCATATTTCAATGGACTGGAGTAGCTGTAGGCCATGTTGCAATGGACTTAAGTAGTCAGGGCTCATAATTAAATCGACTTGAGTAGCCGTTCGCCATGTTTTAATGGAATGGAGTAACTGTACACCATATTTCAATGGACTGGAGTAGCTGTTCACCATATTGCAATGGATCGAAGTAGCCGTCCCCCATATATCAATGTACTGGAGTAGTCAGGGTTCATATTTCAATGGCCGTACACCATATTTTGATGGACTGGGGCAGCCAAGTACCACACTTTAATGAACAGTGGTGGCCATACACTATAACTCAATGGACTTAAGTATCTGTACATCCTATCTTAATGGATTGGAGCGGCTGCAAACCCTATATAAACAGACTGGAATAATTGGTGTTCATTTTTCAATAGACTCGAGTAGCTGTTCATCATATTTAATCGTATTTTCTCTACGGTTTACATGGACAATAATGGTTTTATCCATTATGTTTCTAATAGACTATCTAGGTTGATTATCGTTTGCAAGGAGCCATCAACGTAGGCAGGGTCCATGTGTAATGTGAGGAGAGTAGGAAATGTAATATATACTATTTGTTGTAATAACTGTCTTAAGTAACGTAAGGCTACATTGTATTTTACTAGTTGCCATTTACAACGGAGGGGCCCATGTGTAATTTGGAGCAGCTCATTTGCTTTCTTATTTTCCAACTAACTTAGGTGTCAAAGGTCTTAAAGGCTGATTATAGATGTCTATTTACCATCAACATCAGAGGGGTCCATATATATTCTGTAAAAGCTAGCTAGCTTTATAAACAAGCATTCCCTGTTGCATTAACTTAGGAGTGATTTACATGTGCTATTTTTCTCAAATAGCACTTGAGTCAAAAGTCACACTCAAGTTATGAGGGTAGGTTTGGCACGGTGTGCCAGTAGCCGTGCTAAATCAGAATCACCACGGCGTGTTTGTCATCCATCTGCTCTCGAGCTGAGACCCCAGGGGCTATCATGGCGATGCGCCGTTGAAGCATGCTCTTCCCACCTTTATAATATGATATTCAGGTCTCAGGCAGTGTTCAATCATGTTATTATCAACAAAGAAGTGACAGAATAATGACATTATCTTTTCAATAACAGTAGCACTGGAATTAATGTGTGTTAATGCATAAGTTAAGATAGACAAACAGGAGTTCAGTAACCCCTGACTATGATGTTACGCTTCAATGTCTACATACTCAGAAGTTTGTTTATGCAATATTAAACAACAAATCAAAGCTATCGTTTGTGATATTGCTAGAAGTCGCACTTGTGTGCCCCCTTCAGCTTATATGTCGAGGAAGCCACGCCCTTTGGATTTATAAATACATATGGCAACATATCAAGGCAGAGACGATGTGGCATCTATTGGTTGTTCTTATTCGGGAATTGATCATGCATAATGATCACAAGGCGTCTTCAATCTGAAATTATAAGCTGTCAATATCCACTCGCTGCATTCTATAGTGTTTCGTAATGTTTTAAAACTCGCTTCATTCTATGGTGTTTCTGAATGTCTTAAAACTCGCTTCATTCTATGGTGTTTCTGAATGTTTTAAAACTTGCTCCATTGTATGGTGTTTCTGAATGTTTTATAACTCGCTCCATTGTTTGTTACTCCTAAAGGTTTTTAAATGAAATTTAACAAACTTTACCTCGTGGTAGTTAATCAGCAGTAGCATATATGAATTGTAAAACTGAGAGCGGGAGCATATACAAATTGTAAAAGTGAGAGGTTCCTATCTGTCAGAGGAGTTTTATGTAAAACTGCAAACAGTTTCGCTTCCACGTATCCTTTTACTGCTGAATAATGATTACACTGCGTTATTGCTTGATAAAAGTGTGGGTTATTCCCCTGTCAAACAACAATCGCATATATTTTTACCTTAATGTCAATCAGTTGAACTACTGTTTAGACTGTGCACGTACTCCGGCTTTGCTCAGTCATAATTGTACAGTACGAATATCTAACCAATGCGGGTGCCCGATGTATGATTATTTTATGTTATTCATTGGCGATAGCATAATAAGGCACTAGACAAGCGTACTGCAGATAAGATATCTAGGTAACAGTGCACTGTTCGTGGATTGTTTAAAAATAGGTAACTGATTTCTACAGCTTTTATTCTATCAGATCACAGGCTGGCGCGGCGGTTGTTGAAACAGCCCTATTAAAATTGCATGCTGTCTTCCTCTACAGCCGTGAGGCGCTGCACACTATATAGGGAAATATTGCAGCTAGCAAGACATAATTGATTGCTCTTGCGGTTCCCCGTAGGGAATATATAGAGCTTCACACATTAGAGCCGGTGCTGATGTTGACCTGATATAAGCTGCATCTATCAGATTAAAGTTGTCGGTCATTTTGTGGCACGCTGATACATTTGGCACTTAACGATACAATTTGATTAACGGTTGCTTCTGTGACCTGGCCTATGGCAAGGTGGAGTGAATTGGTCCGAATACTATTTCACAAACCTGCATGCGAAGCATCTGTGATTGATAAAAGTGCTTATTGCATTATTTTCCCTGCCATCAAGAAACATACGCATATGAAGCATCCATGATTTATGATATTATTTGTTTACTCATCCCAGTAAGTGTCTATTGCATTCTATTCTAAGGGATCAAGAAACATTTTAATATGAAGCATCTGTGATCATAAATTTGTTCGCAGACCTGTCGGCGCAAATATTCTATTGCATCTAGATACAGTACACTTTTGCACATGGCAAAGACAAGATGTCCAATTTTAAAACCTCATGCTGCATCGAAGTAGATTGAAAGGTGCGACAATGCTTATTTTGAGTTGTTAGAGTTAATATTATATGTTTGGTAATACACGCCTAAGCTAACATACGTTCGATTGTTTATCTAACCTACATCCAAATTCATAGAATGCTTGATAGTACAGGATCAAAATGTCGCTTACTAATAGTTATCAGCAGCAACCATTTTAAAGCTCAACATATATCCCTCTTACTCGCTCTCCCTTTCTCTCAATCTCCATATCTCTCTCTCTGTTATCAGAATACTAAAAGAGTTGCTGTTATTGACCTTGTGAAGGCCTTTGTAAATATTTGGCAGTAACCTGTTTGCCTCTGTTTCAGCCTGCCGTACATCGCTCGTTGCACAAATATGATGTAGCTATAGCATTCGAGAATGATTCCATGCATTTTCATTAGGTAATTGCTTACCTGATTTTTTCGGCGCCAGTGTTCTTCCGTTATACAGCTTTGATAATAGACCCCTAAAAATACGCATCGCAGCTCGACAATAAATTGAGAAGATGCATTGAGCAAGAAAATGTGAATCTACTAACAATGAAACATCACATGCTGGTCATAGCTCACAACAGTGCGTTTTTTTAAGTTCGTTCTCATTAAACCAATGGTGATTGTGATCTAATGATTAATTGACTGAGCTCGGTGTATTTATATTTTATGGTTGGTTTGCTGGCCTTGGCTTAGCTGCCGACCTCGAGCTCTATAATTTTTCGGTTCTATGTTGTTGCACTGATGCAGAATCACGAATATGAAAATGATAGCCATTATAATGAGGTACGGATTACGACTTGGCTGGGCACAATGGCGTAGCGGACTTGAAATCATGAATGTCAGACATCAACTTAATAAATGTGGACATCATCTTCGTTAATGTTTCGACCGAATCACACACATAGCCTCTATTTTGAGACTATTGCTTTACTTTGTTTCCTTGGAATAAATGTCGAACAATCATTTGTTGATTAATTGATATTCAGTGTCTTACTCTTTTGGCGCCAGTTCGTATGCACTTGCAGTTGTGCAACAACAAATAAATCTGTCTATCATTAATGAGTGCCTCAGAGACTGGGTGGTGTGCACTGAACTTGCTTATTCAATGCGAAAAACGAGCAGCTGACTCCCTGTGCTGGGCTTGATTCGATAAGCAACATGTACATATAATGCTAATGTCCATTTAAACAAACCTTTGACAGCGTATAACGTCGCTCTTTCCAATCAAATATGATTACTTATGATGCATTGGATCCTTCGGTTTACAGAGTCTAAAGAATGGTCATGAAAACATGATTTGAAAATATTATTCATTTTTTATTGTAAGACTACACTTACGATGTTTGCTATGCAAATAATCAAGGAAAACTTCGATTGCGAACATGCATGTAGAAATATTATGGTTGCATTTACGTATGATGTGATGTGATCTTTAAAGGCTAAGGCAATAACTGTATAAAACCATGAATGATTGAATGCACCAGTCGGCAGATAGACCAATCGAGTGGTTATTAATTTCAATCCATACATGCATACTAACATACATACATACATACATACATACATACATACATACATACATACATACATACATACATACATACATACATACATATACATACATACATACATACATACATACATACATACATACATACATACATACATACATACATACATACATACATACATACATACATACGTACATACATACATACACGTACATACATACATACATACATACGTACATACATACATACATATACATACATACATATACATACATACATAAATACATACATACATACATACATACATACATACATACATACATACATACATACATACATACATACATACATACATACATACATACATACATACATACATACACATACATACATACATACACGTACGTACATACATACATACATACATACATACATACATACATACATACATACATACATACATACATACATACATACATACATACATACATACATACATACATACATACATACATACATACATACATACATACATACATACATACATACATACATACATACATACATACATACATACATACATACATACATACATACATACATACATACATACATACATACATACATACATACATACATACATACATACACATACATACACATACATACATACATACATACATACATACATACATACATACACATACATACATACATACATACATACATACATACATACATACATACATACATACAAAGATACATACATAGCGGAAACACACTGTATGGTTCGATAACATGTATCAGCCGTAAAATAGGAAAAAGCATCTGTGAAAACGACTGTAGATTAATAAGCTCCACATTACCCAGTACAAATTCGCTGAATTTGGAACATATGAATCTTCTGACTAGCCATATATCAGATGATTATAGAGATGGATGCAATATAATCATAACAAGGCTTGCAACAGATTCGCAAGTTCACGAATGCACAAAATCGATAACTGCTAACCATGGCACTTGTTTATTACGTTGAAATATATTTATTACAGATATTAAAAGAACTTTAGGTGAGAAACGGCTGCAATAAATCTGCTGGGCGTTCCGTTTAAGCTCATTCCGCACTTGATTTAAATGATGAATGATGAAGTCAAAAGTTGTAATAATCTTATGAAGTTGTTAGTATAATCAAGTATAATCTAGGCTTTGAAATTGTACACTCAAACATAAATGCCACTGTGAAAGATAAAGCGTATACACTTTTTCTCAGAGCAAGGTTTCAAACGACATGGATTTTTAACTTATAATTAGGACAACATATATGAATATAAACACCATCACTTTCTCAATCAGAACATGCCCTCTTTGTACCAATGGAATATGTATTTTCGATACAGAATTATTGTTTTAATTAAATGTATAGATGCATTGTTGTTTTTCATACATTATCTCGGCCTATTTAAGTTGGGCTACCATAGAAAGCAACCACGTCCGCACCCACGTTACATCTTCTCCCCCATAGCTGCACAACTGTAGTGTATTTGACTCATTATATTTAATGTATTCTGCGTAATAGGTTTTATGGTGCATTTGCTATATCAAATGGATTCGACGATCTCGTATGTTGTACTTGCGGTGTTTCACCTGTGATAAATGATGCACGGAACAAACAAGCTTACCTAATGGGCAAATCAGTAAACACCGATCCAAAACAATGCAGTCATAAGTAACCTAAAGTGAGCTTAAGGGGTTGAGTGGCTGTCCAAGGTAACAAGCCAAAGCCATACTCTGTGTCTGATCAACTAAACCAGTCACGACTAAATATGGCACCCGCGAGACAAGACATATCATGGTTCTTGCCATAATCAAAGGATTCTTCTAACGAACAATGTCATGATACACCGGTATCAATGAAAAATTTAACGTCTGATTACATTAATATGTAACTCTGTCATATCTACAACGGAAGGGATCAACATTAATATACTTTACAAACGCAGTAGTTGTTAACGGACAGATCTCGTCAAACGTTGCGTCATTGCAATGCCATGTGATTACCCTTTCGCGGTAAGATGCAAAGGAAGTTATAAATATTTCAACGTAACAATCACGAGCAAAATATCTAGCACATAATAACAAGATATTATTGAACTGTAGAACTTCAATGTTAAGTGTATACAAGTGTTGCTGTGACGTGACGTTTTGATATTAACTTCTTGGGGTAGTCATGATATTCTTCTTTAATTCAAAGAGTAATTTACTGACTTGGGCGTCGTAGAACCAATTTCCGCTGAACCAATCGAAAACAAAATTAGAAGAAACACTTACGTTAGAGCATAATGCACAAGATCATACTTCACTGATGCCGTAAATCTGAACATCATTCAATAGATGAATCCCTTCGCTTTGATGACTCATATTTATCGCAGAAATATAACGTAGCCAGTGTATCCTATCTCCGGTGCTAGCAACTGCGTACTCTCGACATGAATAGCCATTTCATGTCCATACCATACATTTACAAAAGGAGCACCATCGATATATGGGTTGTCGTTTCGGAGGGAAATTTGAGAAAAAGCATTGTGCTGAATGCAACAAGAAAATCAGACCCATCAAACGGTGATCATACACATATAACACGTTTATAGCCAAAACGTGGAGAACAGAATAAATGTAGATCAAAAACACTTTGCGCAAGATTGAAGCAGGTCATAACTCCCTTTATCGGCAGTGCTTAATGTTTGAATGAGTTTCCATATCATGACCATGACTGTGGCAGCTAATACTGCTTGACAGGAGAACTCCCAGACCAATACTAACGCATGTTCCTTAGGCGTGAGTACAAGACTATTATTCATATGTCTACCATACTATTTACAACTCACTACATCACTAAACATTCCTCCAAGAGGCAGTGTACTGTTTAAAATCATATTTTATCCTCTTTTAAAAAACGGAATTAGGGAAGCTCTCGTCTTTAGGCCCCCAAATTAACGAAACAATATTGCTTGATGTATATTGATATCTAAATAATGCGTACCAAGAGTAACACAATAAAAATTGCTCATTGAGGTTCCTTCCAGTAAATTTTATATCGCAAAATAAACTAGCAACCATTCACGGGAATTGCCCACAAAGCACGAAAGATTCACGTATCTTATTACGCGTATCACCACATAAAAACACTTGTGAAGACTACCGAATAATGGTAATGCACCTATTAATGATTACCTACTCCTCTCTATAAGTGGCTATTTTGCATATTTCAACAAATTATAGACGGCAATTACGTTTGAGCCATGCTATCGTAGTGCCAGAATAATAACATATCAAAACAAATCTTTGTGCGGGTCATCATCATCATCATCATCATGTTATATATATATATATATCATATATATATATATATATATATATATATATATATATATATATATATATATATATATATATATATATGATATATATATATATATATATATATATAGATATATATATATATAGATAGATATATATAGATAGATATAGATAGATAGATAGATAGATAGATAGACAGATAATAGGTCACTCTCAACTATGTTATCGAGAACAATCGATAAACTGACATGTGGCTATAAGGTTAGGTTAAACGTTTGTCTTTTCTCTTAATTTAATAGCAGTATATTGGCTGTGAACTCTAACATAATTCCCCAGCATACTTGCATCCAATGGTATTCGTTGATTGCATCTGCTGCAATAAGTGAAGGCAATCAATCGCTAAAATTCATTTCAGGTAGTGACATATTGATTAATGAATCTAATAAATCATCCTCCCAGACAAGGTCTTGTGATAATCCACTCGTGGATATTACTAAGCAGTCGAATAAGGTCAAGGAGAGCGGAGGAGAGATCCATCTCGCCGCTGTGGCATCCCACTTATAATGTGTACTGCCATTATAAGGTATCAGTTGATTTAAATGATATTGTTACATTTTAGTTTATGATAATATATAACTGCACAGAAATGCCTGGAAGCTTTTCATTCATTCAGCAAAACGACAATGGCTTAATCAGGCTCTGATGTGTAAGTAATTTGATTCTAATCTGGCTTTGCTTTTGTGAAGAAATAATCTACCCTATGATTTACCGCTTTTAACATACTAGTACATAGTACTACTGTAATGGACGTCAATAATCTCATCTTCCAGTACTCACTAGTACATCCTGCTCTGACCACAACATCGCCGGTCTCGGGGTTATGATAAATGGAAACTGCCACGATGGATCATCAGAGTGCACTAAGAACTTGTTGCTTATTCATCAGTTAAGCATTATAAGGTGGTATGATGTACTGCTGTAACGTTACTTGCTCTAAGTGAAAATAGGCAAAAGTTGATAATCAGGAATATACACTTGCAGTACTCGGGGGAGGATAGGTTTCGAACGTTAGAAATTGCGTTACTAAGGCCAATAAATAATGTTTCTGAAAGGAATAATATTTATTTTACCTATTTATCTAAATGCAAATATGACAACATATTTTAACAGCAAAGATACGATCAATACAGGTGAGCAGTGTTGCCAAACTTGTTGTTTACATGGGAAACATGCCCCATATTATTAAAAAAGACCTCTATATTTAATAGGTCGTCAGGGGAACAGATGTATGGCTCTTTGTGGATAGTACCGCACGTGGTGTACTAACTTTAGAAAATAACATAAGGGGATTTCTAACATTTTGCATGCTAATCAGTTTAGATTGTAAGGTTCACCATAATCGCTTGTCTAACACCATAATCAGTCCTAACGCAAACCCTCATTCAAACCTACATGATAAGCGGCGATCTAGGGCAGCTAACCGAATGTCCTCTGATGTGTTCCCAAACGGTTGATGAACCAACATACCGCGTACAAACATTGATATACTACAAAGAGAGGCAGGATGAAGGAAGCTTCTGTGCACTTTCTATGCGTTGCGTAACGATATTTGTATCTGATACAGTACTGCACCATCTTCGTCTCTCTCATTTTCTCCTTATTACCCTCTTTATTGTTCTCCGCAACACGACACGAAATGCATAATTATCAACTATCAAATTCTCAACGAAATAAAGCATCAATCAGAAGCTGATTGATGACGCGATTATAAGATCATGATATCTAGACATTCACATTACTTAGCGAAATATTTTCCGCGCTAAAGCCTTGAAGTGGTTCCATTTAAAGCTATAATGATAAAGGCTGCGTATTAAAACTTTTGAATAGGATATTCTACAATCGCACTAGTAAATTGCTCACTTCACCACCAATTTGTCCGTATTTGTGCCTCCTCAATCGACCAAGGGGAGCAGACGTTGAGTCTTTGACGATCGATTCAGATAGAGAGGGGCATGCGAGGAGGGGGAATTAAGTAACCGTTATGTACGCGTTTTTAAATTGCTTTCATATTAAACCGATGGTTGATTGATTACGCATACTTAAAGCAGTTGGTATGCTGCTCCTAGAACAGCTGCTGAACCAGGGCATGAATATTGTCGGAATAAAATATAGTTGTGTTGATGCATCGTCACAATCCAGAAAATTATAGCCAGTGTTATGAGATAAGGAATTATACTTTGGAGAGCATGATTCTGCAGCGATCTTGAAAATTGTTACCTTAGTGCAAGGAATAATTATCCCTGATCATAAATGCTTAAACCCAGTCGAAAATATTCGGTATTACTAGCCAAGCGTTCACTACCTAGAAACACATGGACATGGAATGGGCATCATACTTGTTTGCTACAACTGCACCAGCTCCGGGTATGTGCTCCGCCGTAGCTTCGGCGCCTTCCTACAGTCGGTGTTTGTAATACTAACTTCACGTACAGTATATGCACACAGGTAGTCCATGGAGTTAAATGTTCCGCGTTCAATCACAGCGATTGACACTATGGCTGGTTCCCCTTGTTTGAGGTGAAGGGCTCATTATTCAACTGCAACAGGTTTCCTCTTTATTGTTTAGCAGATTCTCGCATAATACTCATTGATTAGTATTGGTTAATACTCATTCAGTTTGTCCCAGATGGAACACAATGTGAACACCAGACACCGAAGTGCCCGTTTACAAATCCACAGAATATTTATGCAGGGAGTCAATATGGCGTTATTTGCCAAGTTAATGGGTTGCATGCGCCACATAGCTCTGCCAAATCAAGTGTTTTAGGTATGAATAGGTTTTAGTCTGCATTAAATTTGCAGCATCGCCAGCATATTTAGCATAGAAACTCGAATCTTCCTCAATCACGACACCATAGAAGTATACGTTTATTAGATCTGGTAATAATATCGCATTCTGTGATGCATGGTCAAACCCCTGTTGGTTTGTAATGAAATATTATCTGCTAAACAACCAAGAATGATATGTTTGCAAAGATAATTGCTATAATGCAAACATTTGCTGAATTGATTTGATAAGAGCGTAGTTGCTTACGTACACTATGCGTTGAATGAAAATCTAAAATCCCATGCATCATGCACGCCATTATTTCATTTTGTTGAAATATCATTATCGCGAAGATGGTCAGTCAAAGACTTCTTGCAACACCTGTTAACGTTGCCAAACTGTCACTGGTTATGATTTGATTGGGTACAAACATGTAACGAGAGATCTTGCAAGTACTGCTTTGTAGCAAACTATATGACGTGGCGTGGTTTCTCGAAAGGCAGTCATTTTATGGATCGGTCTCCACCAAAGCTGTCTTGAATGTTGTCTACAGCAGAATATTTTTGTCATCTTAGGGTGGTAATGCTGGCTGACTCGATGGAGACACCTAGTTATATCCGCTTTGATAAAAACCTTATTTTAGAAATGGGAGAGCCCGATGGTCTATACAAACTGTGAATGTGAATGAGGGTTGCAGAACCAGACATTGAAAGGATAGGCATCGATCATCACTGCGCTTGAGCAAAGATTGCCTGCAGTGTTTCCTGTGATTTTTTCGCTCGCTGTGCCGACTTTTTCTATGAAAAATAAAAGAATATGCGTTGTAATCCATTCACTGTTTATGCTATCGAGATGGCTAAATCGGCATTCAAAAGGGTCAGTTTTCCTGCAATAAATGCGATTTTATTCATCGAAGTGTCAGAGAATGTATGGGTCGTGTTCCAAAATGACGTGTTAAAGAACATTTTCCTTGTATTTTGCCAGCGCTATGATAGGGAGAGGGGAGAGATTGCAACCACAGCAACGAAATTGCGTAACACAACGCTTCGTAGGTCAATATTGTTTTTGCCATACGGTTCGAGTTAGATACCGTTTCTATATAATGTGACGGTATGTTTTTTATTGGACAAGTTATTGCAGATTATATTATATGCCGATGCACCATGGCGTGATTCTGTGTCATTCCCGAATGAATAAATGCTTCCTGACAAGGGTTCGCCCGGATAAGGGCAAAGTAATCAATAAGCATTGAATAAAGTGAGCAACGTCAGACATTGGAAACAGGCCAAACTAACAACTAGGCTGAGACATACCGAGATGAATGAAAATCGATGTCTACACTTTTAGTAACACGTTTTTGCATAAATTGTTCCATGTGTAAACTAACGATTATATATCCCGCTTACCTTAGGTAATTTAACTTCGTTATATCTCGACTTGTATTGTTTCAGTATAACCTGTTATGTAATACCATTATAATAAACTTGATAGTTTCATCGTAACCCGTGTATTGCAAGGTGATAACTGATCGCTACCCGATTTTCCTTTACGATTGTGCGAAATGGCAAATGATTAACTATGCAGCGCACCAGCCTCATCATATCACGAGGAAGAGATGCTGAGTGAAGCTTCTTGTCATTTGCCAGGTGTTAAAAATGTTTATTTATCAGCAGCCATAGTGTTAATGCCAAGCGCCACACTCACACTCAATATCTCTCTGCATTATCCATCACAAACAATTCAACTCGACACGCATGACACAGTAATCAATGAATCAATCAACTACATAAAGCTATGACGACGAGATAACTGGTTATTGTTACCTGAGTAATCACTATACTGACACAGCTGCTATTTTTCATCCATTGAAAGCCTTAGTGATTGATATTTCAGTTCGAGCTGGTTTTAATATAAAGGTGTGCCGGGCAAGGGTGCCGTAGTTATCGATATGAAAAGGATACTTTGCTTTTACACTTGGAAATTGCTTACTTTACGATCGATGTATCATCGTCCGCATACCTCCACAATGGGCCGAGAGGAGCAAGCAAAAGCAATGAGGGTTTGGCATTGGAGGTAAATAAAGAGAAGCAGCCGAGGAGTAGATGTAGTGTGTATTAAGTACCCATGGTGACGATAACGAATTACGTGCTGATTAACGATCACAAGAACGTGCTTTAATACTGCATTAACATTTAACCCCCGATCGATTGGTCTAGCATGCTCCGCTGATAACCCGGGGAGAGGATATTACTCTATCAAATGTCACTATGCTGAGACAGCGCCGCTGATGACAGAGTGATACAATCTTGTTACCTATTACTCACCGCGTGAAAGCATTGTTGACTAATGAAGTCATGTTATTATTCAGCATAAAGCTACTATGAACAAGTGGCGCCGTAGTTAAAACATTGGATAGGATCCTCTACATTCGCTCCTGGAAAATGCTTACTTCATCAGAATTTGCTCGCCTCAATAGACCAAGAGGAGCAGGCGTTGATGCCTTTACAGTCGTCCTTGATTGAGAGGTGGAGGATGAATTAATTTTACCTTTACGAACGCGTTTTTATATTGCATACGCATTAACCAAGGGATTGATATAAGAGGCATAGTGCCGACCGTGCGAATGAACTATGAAATTGGCTGTGCTGTACTCAATTCACTGTTTAAGCTATTGAGCAACACCTACAGCTGACTACAATTGGCATTCTAAGGGTCAGCTTTCCTGCTATACAAGCGGTTTTATGCGATGATGCAATGTGTCCAACGCGTCAACAAACGTTGCTGTTAAATTCTTGGTCAAAATGCTTACATGATGATCTGTAAATGGTAGCGTATCCATACAAATGTGTGGCAATTCTGGCTCTACCTGTCTGGTTAAGTAATACGGTTATGCTTAAGGCGACTACAATGAACAATAGAAGTGCAACGTTTCTTTTGTTTTCAAGGCTGAAACTGCTTTAACGAGTCTCCCAACACAATAGACGAAAATGCGTGCATTACATTTCAGAGCGAATATGATCCCGAATAAGTCAATTTGCTGCTCCTTTTTCAGATCTAGCCTCTAGCTTCCTCTATGCAGGAAGGACAATGAATCCTCATGTGACTGGTTTAGTAATTATTGTTCTCATCAAATTAAACAGGGAATTGGCAAACACAAGTGCCACAATATTGAGAAACATTACCTATTTACAGTGACAGGGGCTAATCATTTCTTTAGCAGCAGAATAGAAAGCTGCATCCCGTTCTTAATCCAGCAAAGTAATATATATATATATATATATATATATATATATATATATATATATATATATATATATATATATATATATATATATATATATATATATATATATATATATATATATATATATATATATATATATATATATATATATATATATATATATATATATATATATATATATATATATATATATATATATATATATATATAAAGCTATATTGAGCAATGGCACGTAGTTATGACCTGTGAATAGGATACTCAGTATTCGCACTAGGTAATTGCTTACTTCACTACCCTTTTGTCCGTGTTCGTGTGCCGCCTAAATACACTTAGAGTAACAGGCGCCGAGGCTTTGACGATTGAGTGTGGCTGACGAGAAGGAGATGTAAGTCAAGTTCACTGATCATTAAGAGCGCGTTAATGAATTGCTTTCATATTAAACCGATGATTGATTGATGATACCTGGTTCATATAACACTCATAGTGGTTGATATGCTGTACCGGGTATACGTGTTGAACCCGGACAAGAATATTTTCGGAACCAATGTTGTTGTACTGATTCAGTGTCACAATCATGAAAGTTACTTTAAAGAACATGATTTTGTAACGATCTTAAACATTGGGCGATGTCTGACCTTAGTGCAACGAATGAAAATCAGACATTAATATTCGGTGTAGCTAGATATGTGTTCACTACCTATGAACTTGATGTGTTTTGTTCATTAGACCTCTACGCTACAACAGAGTGCGCGAGTAAGTTCACCTTGAATACCTGTCTGAGATGGAGCTGGTCCAGCTACGGGCATGTACTTCACTGTAGCTTCGGCGCCTTCCTCCAGTCGGTGTTTGTAATACTTAGCTATTGCTAAACGTACATTGTACACTTAGGTAGTCCTTGGAGTCAAATGCTATTTACACAGCTTGCCGTTCTATCACAGCGATAGACTTGAAGGCTGGTTTCTTGAGAATGTGTCTTGTTCCGAGGTGAAGGGCTTAATATTTGACTGCAACGCAATTCTACTGCATTGTTGTGTCGATTCTCGCATGATACTCATTGGTAAGTAGGAAGACATTGGTCAAACAATATGTGGCTCCCAAATAATACTTACCATATACTCTTTGAGCCACAACAGTGGCAGGATTGGAACACAATGTGAACACCAGACACTTCAGTCCCTGATCACAAAACCACAGAATATATCTGAGGGGAGTCAATATGACATTTTCTGCCAAGCTAATGGGTTGCATACGCTACATAGATCTGCTCAATTTCCACTGTTTTATATAGGAATAGTTTTTGGTCTGCCATAGATTTGCCGCATTATCAATATGATATGATATATCTGACTTAAATCATTCTCAAGCACGACGTCATTTAAGGGTAAGCTTATTAGATTTGGCAATTATATCATATTCCATGATACATTTTCTTCTTTGTAATTGATAACAAAAACGATATTGCTGTATAGCTTGCATATTTTCAATAGTATAAACATTTGCTGAAATGATTTGATAAGCATAGTTGTTTACGTACACTGCTGTCGTCTAACGCCGCGAAAGTCATAGGCTTTTTTCTCTTGCTAACAGGAAGTCATGATAGAAAGGAAATCAGGAAAGCGTATTTTTGTAACAATACAGTTCGCTACGTTCCAGTTCAATAACCAGCGCGTTGAAGTAAAATCTCCCAAGTATCATGTACGCCATTGTTTAATTTGTTGATATACTGCTATCGCGATGATGGTCTGCCAAATAGTGCTGCAACCACTGTAAAAGTTGCCCAACTATCGCTGGTTTTGGCGCGTTTGGATCCGACAATTATTACAATAGAGCTTACAATTGCTGCTATGTGGCGAAGCATATGGCGTGGTGTGGTGAGACTGCGTGAACGATGGACACATAATCCGTCATATTCTATGTTCCAGCGTTAATTTGACCACCCAGAAGGTTGTTATTTTACGGCTAGGTCCACATCAATGCTGAGATCGCAGAAATGGTGGCAATGGTAGAGGCTGCAAAAGAGGAGTTCGGTATGGGCTTGGGTAGCAGCCTTCTTTAGAAGGGGAGTGGCAGATCTATGCGAATGTGAATGAAGGCTGCTGAATCAGGTATTGATAGGAGAGGGGTAATAATGACTGCACTTGTGCAGAGATTACCTGCAGTGATTCTTTTGATTATGTAGCTCTATGTGCCGAACTCGCGTATGACAAATCAAGCGGTGTGTATTGTTTTCCATTCGCTGAATCGGCGACAGAGCAGCGCTTAAGGCTGGCCACAATCGACATTCGCAGGATCAGCTATCCTGCAATACAAACGATATCATAAGGCGATAAAAAATGCGTGGATCGTTGCGCAGAATGACGTTTCAAAATTCATTTGTCATTGTGTTTGGCCAATTATTCTGCATTTTGCTGGATTTTGCTGATTTCTACAACATACTGTTGCTTCAACCGCAACTGAGTTTTATCTATGTTATATTAGATTTCGGAGGCTAAATGCTGCTGGTTAAATATTGTTTCAGTTGGAAACTGTTTCCATATAATATGATGATAATGTATTGATTGGAAAACTTCATGCAGCTTATATAAGAGGCCAACGCACCATTGCGTGATTCTGTTTCAGTCCAGAAATGTTTAATTTGATTGAATGCTTCCAGACAGGGGTACTTCCGTTTTAAGGCTAGGGAATCACTTAGCGTTAAATCAAATGAACGACGTTAGACACTGGAAACAGGACAAACTATCAACCTGGATGAGACATACTGAGTTGAATGCAAAACGGTGTCAACACCTTCAATAACGCGTGTGATATAATTGTGTTTTTGTAATACGAATTGCGTAAACTACCAATTATACATCTTATATATCGACTTCGTTTCTCGTGCACAGTGTACTATCACCTTGCTATTGATATTATGTAAATATCAGACAAAATAACCGGTGGCTTTCGAACTGCGACCCTTTGATGACCCCTCATTGGTGACCCTGCGTGAGTGATAATTCAAGTACACCTGTGTATTACCTAAGGGAAACAACATCTCAATATAGATACTGAGATAATAATTATGTCAAGTTTTCAATACTACAGTGTTTGATAGTGTTTTATTTTCTGAAAGTTATTTATATGTAATCGATGGGCGTTTACTGCAGCGCCAAGCCTAGCTCCGGTGTAACGGTAACATGAATTTATACCGTTACGAAGAGTTCGTCAAACACAGTCGGCAATTTCTCGTTTGGGTTGAAGGACTACTCTGCGTACCTAGAAAATAACATATATCAAGAGCCTTTACAAAAAAATAGACTTTACGCGCCAAAAAACTTACCACCACTCGACGCTATTCTTCAATAAATGGCATCGATAGTTCGTTTCCTAACAAATCGCGATACGATGTCTGCCATCTTGGAAACAATTAATTCTCGCGATTTCCCGCATTGCCTTAGCATCTCAAGTGGGGGGCACTTCCCCTAACTCGGATAGGGGTGTGTGTGTCGCGGGACCTCGAAAACCTGTACCCGTTGCACTCGTTGAGAATGAGAAAAAGTATACTCCATCGTACAAGGTATTATGCGTATGTCTAACCCGTCGTAAAAGTCGAGATGTTGAAAAAAACCACCCCCTTCGTGCGGCACATGTATACTATATCTTTACACTTAAGTGCCCCCCCCCCCCCCCCCCCCCCGCGCAATGCATGTGGTTTTGAACTTGTAAACAAACATGTTGCTGTGTTTCTGACTTTTACCGCTTCCCAAATTGATCGAACTATAAATAATTACCACGGATGAAATCACCAGCCGAAAAGGGATGAAATTGTCCGTAAAAAACATCATTGCATTCTATAACTCCATCACTTGTGTATGTTTGGTGTTTGGTAGTTGTCTGAATCGATCTAAAAATAATTGAATGGCATCATAACGTTACATGAAGTATCATAGTGAGCATGGTACCGTTATGACCCATTCTAACCGATTGATGCTCACTTTGGTGTGAGATCAGCACGTTAGTAAAATAGCCAATAAAAATAAGTTCCTAAAACCTATCTGTAAAAACCAGACCCTCTCTGCAACAAAGGAAAATGCGATTGTCACCTGTATTCTTAGTGGCTGACCCAACCAATCATTAGGATCCATGAGCCGCTAATTGTTTAAGCTTGTCTTGAAGTGAAATTGATACACTCTCATGGCGC
Organism: Urechis unicinctus; assembly: GCA_034190875.2. NCBI lineage: Eukaryota > Metazoa > Annelida > Polychaeta > Xenopneusta > Urechidae > Urechis > Urechis unicinctus. The sequence continues at coordinate 22,553,862 of CM067356.1, forward strand.
ATTACAGCAGGTTTCACATCAGTCTCGAGGTCACTTTATCAGACAAAATGCCCAAGCTTACCATGAAACTTTTTTAAATATATTGCAACGCAAGACAAGGCAGCGATGGTTTGTAAATCGACGTTAATCAGTATTTTTCTAGCCGTTTGTATACCGAGAATGAGTAAAGAAGACATCATCGATCAATATAAATTCTATAACAAAACTTTCCCTTGTTTTATGTTGTGCAGTCCTTGCCTCGAGTAGATTGCTGGTAGAGTGCTTCCAGGAGCCTCACCCTCTATTTAGAAGCTTCATTCTGACCAATGAGCATGTGGCATTTCTACTGTAAAGGAGAGATTTGGCTCTGGCAATGTTTACCAACGCCTCCTTGCTCCTGTGCGCTGTACAAGTCGTCTACATGCTACGGTTGATGCGGGATGAGAGACACTTGCTTGTGAAGTGGTGATCATTCCCACAAGTATAACCTCATGCATTCCACCGCCATTCTGAGTGGTGTTCTGGTCAAGCGGAATACTGTCTTGAACGTGGCTTAGAGATTCCCGGCGTTAACTTCACAAGCTTTAGCCTCAGGCAAACGATCATCTTATTATCGGAGGCTATATTTAGATGCTTGGCACGTTCCAATAGCATGTTTCCGAAGTGTCAAAATGGAGTTGTTTCGTTTAGTTCTTACAATACGATTGATAGGTCATACCTTAAAAGACTTGTTAACATTTTAGCCATGTTTATTGGAACAATTTTCAGTTTTCAGTTGCATTATTATCCACATTCTTGGGGCCCCAGGCATAATGGTCACATCCGTTCGTTGACTTGGCATTGTTTCGGTCTAGATTGGGACTATCACGGGATGACATCGATTCACAACAGGGTGAGATCAGTACTGCTGGTCTGTCAGTATCGCTGCAACTTTAATCAAGTTGTTGATCATTCTTGATAAGAATGCCATTTTGAATAATTTTGATATAACCAGTTACGTAAAGAATATAGAATTGTTGATTTAAAAAGAAGCATGAGACGCATACATGCGTTTCATCTGAACAAATAAAGCCGTATTAATGCAACATCATACATGTATAACATACGTGTTACAAGTTTTTAATCGCTGCTTACATTAGAGCGCCCCTTTATCATGCCTACAATTATCATGTATCGTGTAGGTACAAACGAAATTTCTGCTGCAATTCCGTTTTTCACGATGCATCAAAACATCTTATCAGTGTCACTTCGGTTGTTTCATATATTATACGGTTTTAAAGCACCCATCAGAAGAATCCCACTTGTACGCCAATGTTTTCCTTTGATCACACCGACCGGGACTATACTACACATCTTTTGGTATTGGCAACTTGGAAGCTATTGACTGGCTGCTGGCATCACTATCACGAGGCAGCCGGGGCGGCGTCCGCGATCCAGGTATTACAAAGATCAGTGATCTGATACCACTGAACGTACATTCGCGTGTACTGCTTCATCATAACGTGACGATCGTTACGAGGAAAACCGCGCGCGAAGTTTATTGTTGATAAGTAATAACTTTTGGTGCTCAAAATATGAAATCGGTCAATTCTATATAGGAATGTAGGAATCTGATTGTTGGTCGCCATTTGGAGGAAGCAGCTTCGACAGGAAATGGCTGCGTAAGCATTTGTCCTGAGGTATCATTATCCAATGAACATGGGCGACATTGCAGTTAATCACATCTCTAACTTTCGATGACGGTTGTTAGGCTTCACCCAGTTGTATTAATCCTGGACGCATGAGACTATTTTGACCGTCAATACCAGCTCCTCTGTTTAGTGATCTACTCGACGTTATGATTTAAGACTTCCTTTGAACAGCCCGTTATTGCTGTAGACTATTACGCTTCGTTTGGTACATCATATAACAGTGGCTGGCTGACATTCTCGCTCAATGCTCGCGGTTATATAGTCAATCTCTCACGTTTATTGTAGAAATACTTGCAACAAGATTGAACGCGGAGAGGATACCTTCAGCCAGAAAGCTTCCACCCTAACCTAACGCGGCAGCAACAATTATCAGCCACAAACCGTCCCATAAAGCCGGCCTTCTACATAAGAAGTGCCCTAATGTCCGACGCTCTCTGGCCTCCCCGTTTCCCTATAATAAAGCAAGAGTAACGTTCACCCAATCAATCCCGGTACCCAAAGGATTCTCCTGATCAAATATTGCCTTCAATATAGCCGTAGTAAACCACATTATATGTTCTATCGAATAGTCCATTCCGCCTGAATGGGGTAAATGGTGATCTAGCGCGGGCATTCATCATCCATCCGAGTTAATCACGTGTGATACAGATTAGTGTGAGGAATTTAATGGCGCCTGTGGTTAAACTGCGACCTCCAGAATATTCATTGTGCTCATGCCAGGGCCAGACTCATTACGATGCCTATACATTGCCCGCTTGCGCAGCCGAGTGGTGATTACACACCCATATGGGGCAGGATAATGGGAAAATCTTAAACCCGCTTGGACCTGAATAATGATTCTTGTTCACTCACCTAGGGCTATGTAGTGGCTAACCCCGCGCCCCCTCATCCACTAACCTCCAAATATCGACAATATAGTAAGAAAAATACATAATTGAATTTATAAATAATACAGTGTTATGCATTCGATATCCGTCAACACCCTTAGGTAGTGCAATTATCATATATCTCCACAGCCCTTCGATATAGTAATACCGTCACCTTTGACAAATGTGATGAATGTTATTAAACCATCACCCTTTCGGCTACTGTTATGGTAAACATTCCCTCCTCCTCCCCGCCCACCCTCTGGTGTGTAACCATTTAACTTTTACAGTAAAAATCAGGATATATGTCTTTGCCTATCACACAGGGTCGATGTAGTGCTTTTACCTCTCCTGCGTTGGGATGTGTAAGGCTATACCTCTACCGCGTTGGGATGTGTAAAGGCTATCCTCTCCCGCGTTGGGATGTGTAATGGCTATATCCTCCCGCTGTTCAGTGAATATGCCGCCCCTGCTAATGGTTATACCTCTCCCGCGTTGGGATGTGTAATGGTTATACCTCTCCCGCGTTGGGATGTGTAATGGCTATACCTCTCCCGCGTTGGGATGTGTAATGGCTATACCTCTCCCGCGTTGGGATGTGTAATGGCTATATCCTCCCGCTGTTCAGTGAATATGCCGCCCCTGCTAATGGTTATACCTCTCCCGTGTTAGGATGTGTAATGGTTATACCTCTCCCGCTTTGGGATGTGTAATGGTTATACCTCTCCCGCGTTGGGATGTGTAATGGTTATACCTCTCCCGCGTTGGGATGTGTAATGGCTATATCCTCCCGCTGTTCAGTGAATATGCCGCCCCTGCTAATGGTTATACCTCTCCCGTGTTTAGGATGTATAATGGTTATACCTCTCCCGCTTTGGGATGTCTAGTTGTTATTCCTCCCTCGCATTAGGGTGCATAATGATTATCCCTCGCTCGCGTTTGGGTGTTTTATGGTTATACCTCCCACGTGGCGGGGTGTGAAATGAATATACCCCCTTTGTGGTGTGTGATGGTTATACCTCGCCCGCTTAAGTAACGGCTTTATCCCACGCAATAGATTGATTGCTGTATCTCACTGGCATTCCTCTTGCCGGATAATTGCGAGCCAACTCTTTTCTGGCATCGCAGCAAGCTGGGTGCTACTCGGCTCGAATCAAGTCAATCCAATCGATGCTGCAGTTTAATGGGTAAATTTCTTACCAGAACAAGTTATCAGAAAGAGGTATGCTGTTCACAAGATTTGATTTAACAGTACTTACTAAACACGTTGTTATATGCACTATTTCTATTGAACAGTTCCCAAGATCTGGTGTGCCGGGTCATTACTATCAGTGGCCGTTAGACGAGTCGCGCATGTATCACACGTAGTGATGGCCATGAATTGGCCGCCTGTGAACAATGAACGCCGGCGCCCTCGGCAACGGTAACAGGTCCGACAATTGGCGATTATCCGAATGGGCAGTGAGTCCCCTTTGTTTGTCCATATAGTGTTGACACAACTAGTAACCTGAAGTCTTTTGTTCGATTGACAACTCGACATAGGAGTCGCCGCCTATGGTTCTATGCTGCCAATATGACGCAGCTGCAGCCTCCTTGCGCCATAGCACCCTGATAACGGAGGGCAGGGGATTTCGACATTGACGGGAGAGAGGTAATTAGTGGCATGTAGATGCGGCTCATTAGAGTGCCGTGCTCGTGCCGAGGCGGGGTCGCTTCTATCTGGCCATTGCGCTCCACAACACCACAACTTGATACATAGCTTTTGAGGTAAGAAAGACATTTTCAGCTGGCCATTTCTCCCGTATCGATTAAGGCAGGACCAGGCGTCCGCGGAGACATTTGATGGCCAATTCGGCCCCCTGGCGGCGATTGGCTAGCCGGATATTGGACTATGGATACCAATAGCAAACTGAGCCATGTGTGCGGTTATTCGCACGGGAAGAGACTGGGTGGGTTAGTAAAGTCGGCCTGGCAGTGACACAACGGTGTCCATTTATCATGGGTCGTATCCCGCTTACGGCAATTGACAGTGTGTCGTTTATTGATCAGTAGAGATGAGGAAAAAGGATAGTTTGATATAACTTTCATATTTCGGTTGCCCCGCGGATAACAGGGCAAGTCAAGTTAACCAAATGGCTTCTTACAAAATGAATAATCACTTGGTTGCTTCCGTATCAGCCCAACACGCGCATGTATTCGAGGAAGTGACGTCATCGTGTTCATCGTTAAGTTCCACTCAACATCTCTTGCAGAGCGATTTGACAGCAGGCCATTGTAACAAAGCATCAAGCAAGAGCTATAAAACACTTCAAAGTAGCAACGCCAGCGCGGACAAACTTGGTGAGTCGCAGGATGTAAACAATACAAACCGGAAGTACCAGTTTGAAATTGAAAAGAAAACATCCCAGAATGCATCGCTTACATATCATGTTGTAAAGAACATGATGGTTCTCGGATGTACATTCACGCTGGTGTTCACGTGCTTCGTCTCGCTACAGAGTCTACAGAGTACACTGAATGGCGAACAAGGTCTGGGTGTGTTATCCTTAAGTTGTCTGTATGGTGCCACAATCATATCATGCTTTATTTCTCCCTATCTCATTGTCCGACTCACCACCAAGTGGACTGTAGTTCTCGGTTACTGTCTCTTCCTCGTCTATGTGGCCTGTAACTTCTACCCCAGACTGTATGTCATGGTGCCTGCCTCCCTGCTGCTGGGGGTATTGACGGGTCCCCTCTGGAGCGCCCAGTCGACCTATCTGACAACACTTGCTATTCACTATGCACACAGAAGTCACCAGATGCAAGATGTGACAATCAACAAGTTCAATGGGATATTCAGCTCCGTCTTACAGACGAGTTACGTGTGGGGTAACCTCCTGTCGTCCGCTATATTGTCGGCTGATAACCACACGGTGCACGCAAGTGATCACTCCATCAACCACTCACTGACGCGCTATCAATGCGGCGCTCATAACTGCCGCTCGGACGACGAACCAGTGTTTCTGTCTGACGATCATCTCCCGGATCACTCCGATTCTCTTCCATCTTCATCGAGGACAATCCTGCTGTCGCTGCTGTTGTGTGCCACCTTCCTGGCTATTCTCATCATGGCTGCCTTCCTGGATAGTAACGGGATCAACATGACGAATGGGGCCCGCTCGTTGTCCACGTCCTCCTCACGCGGTACCTTCCTCGATACTATAAACATGCTACGGGATCCTACGCTGCAGCTTGTATCACCTCTAGTTGTCTACACAGGAATCGAGCAGGGATTTATCCTCGGCGATTTTACTAAGGTAAATAACAAAGGCGTTATCATTTAAAATGAGGAAGTAGACGAAGATGCCCCGTTTTCATATCTACATTTATACATATATTGCCCAATATGTATATATATATATATATATATATATATATATATATATATATATATATATATATATATATATATATATATATATATATATATATATATATATATATATATATATATATACACACATATATATATATATATATATATATATATATATACATATATATATATATGCATATATGCAAATATATATATATATATGTATATATATGTATATATGCAAATATATATATATATATATATATATATATATATATATATATATATATATATATATATATATATATATATATATATATATATATATATATATATATATATATATATATATATATATATATATATATATATATATATATATATATATATATATATATATATATATTTGTCTATATTCATTTCGAAATGTCCATAATGGCATATGATGCACTGAATGTTTCAGGCTTATGTGAACTGTACCCTGGGTATTCACAATATCGGCTACGTGCTGATGTGTTACGGTGCCGTCAACTCACTCACGTCCCTTGCCATTGCTGGTATGGGACAACATATTAAGCGCCATCATATCATGATCTCTGGTAGCCTCTTTAATGCTGGTATCCTGCTTGTGCTGCTGCTGTGGAGACCCGATAAACATGACAGACCGATGTTCTACATCGTCGCCTCCTGTCTCGGCCTCTGTGAGGCCATATGGCAAACACAGACCAACAGTCAGTCATATTCTCTTTGAATTTTGCACTATAGTTAAAGCCTTAAAACCCACTTTATAAATTCATTGTCAATGCGATATATGTTGCAGCACTATTTGGAGTGCTGTTCGTCGACAATCTGGAGGCAGCATTTTCGTGTTACCGCGTATTCCAAGCGTTAGGAATGGCCGTAGCATTTGCCTACAGCCATTTTCTCTGTGTATCTACCAAGGTGTACATCATTGGAGGCGTGTTAATCGTGGCGCTGGTGTTTTACGGCGCAGTGGAGTATCGACTGCACCAGAACAAGTTCAGAGCCGGTATATTTGTGCTCTAATTTTTTTTTGTGCATCGCTTTAAAAGTTACAAGTCTTATTATAACTATTTGTGCCATGTATAAAAACACTGTCGAACTTTTAACCATGGAAAAAGTCTATCACAGATTTCTTTTGAGCTACGTAAGGAAAACTAATATAACCGAGAAACGAGTCAATAAGATGCTAGCGTACATGCTATTGAAGAACCAGGCCCACGGCATGATTTCAACCGGCGACAATTATGCAGATCTGGGGTATTTTATAACAAACTAGATTCACCTAATTGAGGCTAGTCCGCTTTTAGCGCTTATATCTTTCAGTTGAAAAACAGCCTCTCTTTGGTTCTTCGTAATGCCAACCTAAACTACATCGCATTGTCTGGTAAGCTACAAGAGGGGCGACCATGTACACCTTGTACCAGACGCAGTTCACCATATCCTATGTAATTCATAACCCCTAACCCCTCAAATAAATCCACATCGATGTCAGCATGTTTTCTTTGGTTACCTTGGATATGGTTGGAATATGCGCATATCAACGTGATGGGCATCCAATGGTGGCAACAGCCTCGGGTCCAAGTCTAAAGTACTTTCCGGATATTGCCTCGAACTAATGCTCTCAGGCATTTATTAATATGCTATGGAATGGAATCTTGATTTTTTTCTAAGAGAGAGAAATCAAACAGCGATATAACAGGATCATCTGAATGCATGAAAACCTGAATGCATCACATGGTCTTCGCATGATCAATAAGGCAAGGATCAAAAGCATTATCTTAGCTTTTCATACACATCTGTACTTCAAAGCAGCCCAGCAGTTTTTAGTTCCAGGTTCGCTTGTCATTGATGTCTCGATTTCAGTCCAAAGCCATGACGTACGGTACACGATCAGAGTGATAGCTAAATTGATACTGCTGCTTTGGATTAACAGGGAAGTAATAATTTGCGACCTCATTTATTTCTGCCTGGAGTTGGTGTTTGGAGTGTCACACTGTGATATTTACATTGCACTCAAAGAACCGATATTTGTCACTTGGCGCGTTTGCAGATTACTCCGCTCACCGACATTATTGACCATGTCTTCACACTTATGCACCGAAAGCAATCTGCCACGGCACAGTCGGCCCATCTCGTTCTTCTATGCTATGTCAGGCACCACAAGCGTTTCCATTATTGGTTTTGAACCACAATTGAGGTATTTGTAGCATTAAACATAATGCTGCAAAGTGCAATGTCTCAGTTTGATAAGTTTAGACTGGTCCACGTTTCAACCCGTACAGCTTGTTCGATGCGCGATGTCAAATGTGGATGTCAATCGCCGGTTAGCGATCATTACCAGGCCCGTAGGCAGGGGGGTGGGGGTGGGGTGGGGTATGGGGGTTCGAGGGGTTCGAACGAACCGCCCACTTTGCCAAGAAAGATCCGCCTTACTATAGCGCATTTGTGTATATATAGATATATCGTGTGTCGATGGTGCCTTTAATTATGGTCTTATAACCGCATCGGTATCAGCCAGGAGAAAGGTCCACTACTGAGGGGAAAAAAAAACCCCCCCCCCCCCCCCCTCCCCTACTAAAAATCCTGGCTACGGGCCTGATTACCCCAGTGATTATACATCCAACCAACATATCTGGACGACTATCATAGCACCATTACCTTTCATTCTGGTAGCAACGGAAGAACTTCCCAATGCATTCAATTGTAATCACTTCAACGGCCATATTTACTATTTTAAGACCCCACAAATTCTCTGCCTCTGTACTTGTCAAATATCTTTGGCGAACTTCCAATGTATGCAGTGGTTGCAGGTTAACAAAAAACAATTTCAGCGAACTATATTCCAATCACAAATGAAACATTCAAGTATGAGGTGCCAAACAAATAAGAACCAAACAAAGAAACGTTACGATGCTCTGTTTATCACTACCAGTTTCCGTCTCCTACCATTAGCGGTAGTCGGCACAGCATGTGACATACAATATGAAGGACAATAACCACAATGAGTGTTTGGTGGACGACTCCCGGGCGATAATAGTGACAGGTATATCGTGTCTTTCTCATACACAATCAGTTAAGTGGCAACACAGGTGTCATTTCATGTTAGACTTCAGTACATCCTGCTGAAGTTACTTAAGCCCAGATTTTCCGACAAAAAATTATCTAAATGGCAAACCAAATAGTTCTGATAGCAACATTCATTACGCAGTCAGGAAAATGAGAAAGGAACAATGCGTGCCAACCAATCAAGAGAAGTAAGAAGGAGTGATGAGAGAATATGTTGGGTGTGAGAGTAGTGGTGGAGGGGGGGGGGGGGTGGAGAAAAGGGGAGAAGTGTGCAGTAAGACGCATGTTGTTTCCCCGAAGAGGAACATTGCATGTTATAACTAAGAATATGACACCAGCCCTTGTGCAGTATAGGAGAGAAAATATGATTTGTAACAGAAATATATATTCTTCAATGGTGCATCAGTTAATTGTTGCCTAACAAATGTAAGGTGATCTACAGCAGCAAATATTACTACGCTTTTGGACTGGGCTGAATACCGAATACCGCCAATGGCAGGAGACGGGAACTGGAAGTGATAAACAGAGCATCGTAACGTTTCTTTGTTTTGGTTCTTATTTATTTGGCACATCATACTTGAATGGTCCATTGGTGATTGGAATATAGTTCGCTGAAATTGGTTTCTGTTAACCTGCAACCACTGCATACATTGGGAAGTTGCCAAAGATATTTGACAAGTCCTCTATATATATATATATATATATATATATATAGATATATATAGATATATATAGAGAGATATATATATATCTAGAGAGATATAGAGAGATATATATAGATATAGAGAGAGATATAGAGATATATAGATATAGAGAGATATCTATATATATATATATATAGATAGATATGATAACGTATCTATCTATGATAACGATATATATGTTTATATATCTACAGAGATATATTAATATGTATACGTACATTTATATATATGTACAGATATATATACAGATAGATATATATATATATTAGATAGATAGAATAATACGGACACACACAGATATATATAGATATATAAAAATATATATATGTTCACATAAATATATATATGTATATACATATATATATATATTTATATATATATATTTCTAATGTATATAAGTATATATATATTAACATATATTTGTATGTATATATTAAATATATATTTATACATATATGTAAATATATATATATATATGTTTATATGTATATGAATATATATTTAATATATACATAAATAGAAATATAGACATATGAATATACATATAAATATGTATTGAAATATATATATATATGTTTATGCATATACATATGTATATATGTATGTATATATATATATATGTATATCTCTAAATATCTATATATATATATATATATATATATATATATATAAGTGTATATATATATAGGTATATATAAATAATAATATATAGATATATATATATATATAATATATATATATATATATATATATATATATATATATATATATATCTATATATATATATATATATATATATATATATATATATATATATATAAATATCACATTAGTCTCAGCACTAATAGCATTCGTAGTGCCTGTGTGCATGTTCGTGGTTGTTTGTGTGTATGTGTGTGCATTTTTTTTCGACATCAAAGCGCTTCACAAGCTGGCGCTTGCTGAGCCAACGACATAAAACGCGTCCATACCTGCGAGATTTCATTCATTATGCATTAGATTATAAAGCAAGCCGGCGCAAAGGCACTATCTTGTTTGATACTGGTGCAGTGTATTTATAGCATTGGCTCAAACAAGCTCTATATATGATGATATAATATGAGAAAAGTACCAAAGATATGTTCACAACGTCTCATGATGTAGCTGTGTGTTGTCAAGTGATGTGAAAATATCTGTCACGAATAGTCACCGTTAATTACAAAACGAGGAAGGGGTCAGTAATGTATCAGTGAGGTCCTAAGTTACTCTGAATCATTTAATCTAGGAACATATATATGTACCGACTATGAATGTGTGTAATACGAAAATCATGGCATAGATTTATTTCGGCGTGATCCTTTCTGCTGCGCGTAACCCTTCATTTTCTGCAGCTCAGCTACCACATGCGTTTCACAATCATAGCGCAATTACTTACAATATGGCACTAGCTAGCAAGACAACACACTGCTAGGTTATGAACGAAGTCCTTTGATATTTTTACCTGACAAATTTTCGTTCCTTGGAGCTACAATCATGAGTTCATAGATGTGATAAGAGTTGGTAAAGTGTTCATCTTACCCCATAGGTTAGATCCTTTGTTAATTTGTAAAGATGTGTCAAAGCTGCTCCCCCAGTCACTTTGCCCATTGATTTTCGGCAACAACAGTTAGTCTTAATTGGATATAACGAACGGATATCAATGCGAGTTCAGCTAAGCGTAATTTAACGAATATTAATTTCTTATGCTTGGTGTATTGACTAGTTCGTTATAACTCTAAATTGGTTGAATTGATATTATTGATATAAACTTATGTCTCTACGTCTGAGCTTTACTATACAGCGACCAAGCGAGCCAACCCACAATTGGAAATGCTCTTTTCTGCCACCAAACTGTGATAGTGGTGCCAAATTACTGTAATAAACCGCGCGTTTCATAAGGCATACATTGCCACATAATACCAACGCTGATTGCTTTTCACTCCTGGTATTGACTGCAGCCGAAATGCTCCTAGCGCAAACAGTGCGCAAGAGAATGATTAAGTGAGTCATTTGGTAATGTTACCTTGTCAACCTGAGCATCGTAGATAGCCGCGTCAGCCTGATCTGTACGTAGTTAAATGAAGCATATTAGTTTCTGTGGTATTGTGCCGCATCACACAGCATGTATGTGGGTAAGTTTCAGCATATATGTGTTTCAGAACGCATGTGTTGCAAACCTGACAACATGGGCATGACAGCGACAGATCCGTGCATGAACATCAATCAATGACCATGTTTCGTGAATCGCACTAAGATTGTGTCGAAATTTTTTGCCGTTCATCAAGACCGTAAATTCTAGATGATTCTGCTTGTTTGCTATTGCTTCTATTACACGATACCACTGGCCATTGCAGCCACGGTAACAGTTCATTGGTCACCAATCATGCTGCCTATGCCAACTTCAATATGCCATTTGCACACAATACTACAGCCACGGCTAACGTGAAAATAGTTGTACTGTATCAAAGTCTACTGCATATATCTAGCTGCTGATGTTATAAAGAGCACATTGCGTTAAAGCACCAACAACACACGACCAAATTGTGGCTTGACTTGAGCTATGCAAGCATGTGAAAGCATATTCTTTGATGACGAATGATGTGAGCACCAAAAAGAGGAGCGGAGAGTTATTATATGCATCATAAGTCACATCAATGTGTATAAGCAATAATTTATCAACAAAATTCAGAGGAATATTAACATGCGAATAGACTCGTATTTACAAAACCAGGGCTATGCTTATATGATAGAAGCATTTGACCTATCATGTTTTAAACATATTATAGTGTATTTGACGTTGTTCTTTAAATTGATCACGATTTTTAAATTCAAGAGCATGAATATTTAGACTGTATTCATTTGATAGCTCATTGGCATTATTGCCAATCGCACATGGGCCCAAATTCTAATACTGAAGCTTCCAACATCGATATCTATTACCAGAATAAATACCCAGTAATACTGACGCCTTCAACATTGATGACAACGAACCGGGCAGTCACAAGTAGGATGTTTATATTTGACGCACACAATATCCCACAAGCTTCTCGGCTACCATTACCGTTCTTCATCCTCAGAAACACTGTGGATGTTGCTCTCATGGGTCCAACATTGAGCAAATAAACGTCATAGGCAATTCCAGGTGATTGACAAGGGTATTTGTATGCTAATATTGTATATGTTCTGTGTTTTGAGCCATTCAGTGGTATGTGCTTGATTTAAGACTAATTAATTGATTCAAACAGGCTATATCTTGCTAATTAGCATCATTGATTCTAGCGTGAAGAGATGCATACGATTTTGTCCTTTAACATATTGATGTTTGTTGCTGTTAGATCGTTTTATATAGTCTGTGACAAAGATTCATTAAAAATGCACCCCCCCCCACCCACCCCACATTCAAGGCTACCCGCTATGGGCCCGGGATGTAATAGGCTGAATAAAACTTATAATAGGAGGCTACCTAGCGACTCGTAACCGTGAAAGATATGTTCTTGGTGAGAGACATGTCTGCAGCGCACCACTTAGGCTCAATAAGCTTGATCTAGCTAATCGCCTGGTGGTGAAATGTCTGGTGGTGTAATAGCTGTCAATGCGTTACATCGCTTTACCTCTTTGCTTATATTCATTTTTATTTTACATTTGCCCTCTGTTTTCGTTTATCCTAGGAAATCGGGTGCTCATTCAGGTAAAACATTGTATCTATTTGTATGCACCATATTGCACATTCGTGTTGCTGAACCTGTACTTACCTTACCTAAACGAAAAAAGTGGCAATGCAATACTTGGAATGGATCAACAAAGTTATCAACTGCGCTCTGGGATTCCCTAGATTTGCTTACTTTGCAAATACCTGTTGTTACCAGGACTATGCCTACAATTTCATTGACACTACCTATCGCAAATATAAGAACAATTAACACCATTTAGGGCTTTGCGTAGAATAAACAGATGTAACGATCTGACTATAAATGAAATACATAAATTGTATGCATACAGATTGCCGTAATAGCATTTCACTGAACAAAATGACTACGATTAATAGATGCTCTGCTCGTTGAACCAAATGCATTGTGACCAATATAGAAAAGATAATATTGCAATAAAGTGGTCCCCGTCGCACAACACGCACACATAGGTGTTGTATACTCCCTGTTTCGCCATACAAGCTATTTGTTCTTACTCGCTTCGATTTTGCAAGACGCTGCCGCCAACCGACGAACAACTGCCAGGTTAATTGGCTTGTTACCCTACTTGTCTTCGACGTCACGGTGATGATATAAATGCTACGAAAGCGCGCTGACCTGCTAATTTACGGCTTACTGGTTATATAGATCATACAGATTGTGATATGTCAGCACTCGCGCAATACTCACAGACTGGCGCAAATCGAGAGCAAAAAAAAATTCTCTTGATCCTCGCGAAAACAAAAAATCGTCCGGACAAAACATCAGAGCATGCTTGATTCTGTGAATCACCTACGCAGCATAATGGCTGATTAAAAAGCTACAACATCAGTCACCTTTGGACTGTTCCCATACATCCGTTGATTGCCCGCATTAAATATGAAAATGATATGACGAAACGCTAATGCTCAGGCAGCTATGCTCGTCCCAAATACCCACATTGTCCTGTGAAGGTGAAAAGAATTGTACTTAGTATCTAAACAGAAGTCCGTAATCATCTCCCTATCCATTAAAGGATATATACGCACCAGGGATAAATCCGATCATTAATTGAAGGTTATTAAATTACGAAGCCGGATTGTATAATACAACATTCGGCTTATACGTTTATTAGCCGACTAAAGCTAATGAATGCACAGAACGTGATCATATATATATATATGCATATATGCATGCATATATATATATATGTTTACATATATATATACATATATATGAGTATATATATATATATATATATATATATATATTTACATGTACATATGTCTGCATATATATATTGATACTTATTTATACATATTCAGATGTTTATACATATGCTATATATGTATGTATACATATATAGACATATATATATATATATATATATATATGTAAGTATATATAAAAATATTTGTGTATATATATGCATATATATAACTATATATACATATATGCACATATATTTATTTATATACATATAAAATAATATGATGGTAATAATAGTTTATTTCATGTATATATATATATATATATATATATATATATATATACATAGATATATTAGATATATATATATATATATATATATATATATATATATATATTTATATATATATTTACATAGATATATATATGTTATATATATATATATAATGTTTTATATATATATATATAAAATATATATAATATATATATATATATATATATATATATATATATATATATATATATATTTATTTATATATACATATATATATGTATGCGAATATATATACATATGTTTTCGTTGATCGTTGTCCAATTCCATCATAGTATCAACGTATCAACGAATGTCAAGGGCCTAAAGCTGGTTGCTTGAGTGACCCAACTGTCGTCATCAAACTTTGCCCGTATTTACGTGTTGGTAGTATACCTCTTTTAGAATAAAAGCAGTCATTCCTCGCCTCATTTCAATACCACAACCTTTTTCGTGAAACCCCTCGCTTGACGCCGACCCTCACAAATTGTACCAGGTACGGTCTGCCATATCGTATGTAATTCTAAGCACCCACCAAATGCATATTGATGCTGACATGAAATCGTTGGCAAGCATGGAGGCGATTATAGTGTTCCTCTCTGTACAAGGTGCGCAGCCGATGATGCGATCAGCTATGATGCACAGCGTAAAGTGGTTATTGCTTGGCCCAGTCGCACCATTACTAGATTCAAACATTTTCACTTAATACCGGAAAAACAATAGCAGCTTATGTCTTCAGGCATTGAACTATGTTCTGTAGACTAGAAACATGAGTTAGCTGGCGAAAATAGGTGGATCATATGAATGCATACATACATGCATTCATCACATGATCTGATCAGAGCTATTTAGATGTTATTTGTTGAAATTAAAAGCATCAACATGAAAATCACGTTTGTTTTTCAGTCCATGAATGTCCAGCACCGTGACCTACGTCATATATATGCTTTGAGGGCTAAATAGCGATGTTACTATTTGCAACCTCATTTAGATATGACTGAAAGAAAATGTCAATCTGTGATATTGATTTAGCTCTCAACTAAGCGATATTTGCCGACCGTCTGTTCATTACACTGCTCCCCGACATTGCTGAGAGCAATCGACCACAGAGGACTTGGTTGGCGCTTCTCATCTATGTCCGACCGCACATGCATAGTATCTGCAGCTTACGTTGCCGTCACTTCAGACAAATAAAACATTCAGGTATGATGATCGAGACTAATGTCACAGCAACCAAGCTAATAATTAGCCTTATGTTTAGCACACCCAGATACCAAGGCCTATCATTATTGTTACTTGCGTAACAAGTGTCACGCTCTGGGAATGTTATATAGACTAGGTCCGTTCAGCATTTCTTTTAAACTTTGTTTAAATTTTGCAGTAGGGGTTTGAGTGATACAATACGTACCAAACAATAGAGAGGGGTACGGGAGAGGGGAACGAGGAAGCTAGTATAGTTTGGATATGTACTGTAAATTGAGAGGAGAAAGGGGGAGAGGGAGCAGTATAAATACATGTTCACCTGGAAAAGGGAACGTCGTGTGTGATCATTAAGAGTAGTACATCACATTAAAATCTGAGCTAAGAACAGCCGATGGCCAGTGTAAGAGAGGTAGCCATGCCTCCTATTGTAATACCAATAAGCATAGCTAATGTATCGCATTGTACTGGACATTTTAGCATACAAACGCATGGTAAACGTGTAAATCAGTCACAAATAGAGCATTTAAATCAATGCAAAAGCTGCCCTGTCGAATTGGTGCTCATTGAGAGTCGTCGTATATGGTTGTAGGGACAGGAAGGGGTCTTGGGCTCATGAGAGCATCATTATGTGGGGTACGGGAAATAAAGAAATAACTACTATACATATTGCGCTTGCGTAGAAGGTGGTCATGCAGATGTAAGGTTATGTACCAGTGACAATGTTTGCATCACTCTGATGTGAGCTCAATAAGTGGGTAACAATGGTTATACTGCACCTTTGGTCTCCTCGCCGTGGTTCAATAACGCCTATTAGGCCGTCGGTGTAATACTGTTTTACACCTATTGATTTGAGACCGCCATAGAATCTCCTGATTTGATTGATAGTTGTGACCTGGAGAGATGATTTAATGTTAATCATAGTTATGATTGTAAAGTTGCATAAAATATATGAAAACTCAGTTTGTTTGGCACTCAGTTTGTTTGACATATGTCCGTATTTTGTTTTAGTTAATTCTGCTGTATCACAATCGCCTGTGGTCGTTCTACGCCATTTCATCACGTTTGCCTGGGGCAATAGTTTTATAAAGGTAGCTTCAATGTAGCTGTAAAGTTATCATTGGTATTGATAATATTTAACAATAGGAATATGCTATATAGCATGTGCTGCCATATTCAGCACAAGTGCTATTCATGTATCTATACATGAATAGCATCGTTTGCACCTGTCGAGTAAGTAGGGGTGACCAAACAACTTTCAGCTTTACTAGCTCGCTTCGACAAAGCACACGAGATACAACGCGCATTGTTGTTCATATAATATACAAATCTGCTAGTCTTCATTTATTATACATTACATTGGTATGGCAGGCAGGCACCAAGGTTCTCTCGTTTAGGACTAGTGCGGTGACATATTTATAGCATTTGTTCAGACAAAGCACTAAGTTATCGTTAGAATATACGATTTAGTACTAAAGGAATGTTTATATGATCGCCTGGTTATATCCTGATAATCTGACAACGACCTACCGAGCAGCTGTGTGCTACCATGTGATGGGACAATAACTGTCGCGAATAGTATACAGGCACTGTGCGTTCGTACCGCGAATAACTCAAAGATAAAAGGGTCAGTAGCATCTTAATGAGGGCCTCAGTTACTTATGCCTCTTGTAGTGGCATACACAAAACGTTGCCTCCGTGGTTAATAGCAGCTAGGGTTTTATAAATACCTTCATCGAACAGAGAATGTATGGAATAATGATGCCAAGTTATTCAGGATCATTTAACCAAGGATAATATCGCTGCATAACCAATTATTTGGCATGTTATATATTTGCAAATATTGTTTAGTGCATGCTAACAAATGACCAAAAATGTATCCAAAACCCCAGGGACCGTGTGTATCAAGTGTGTTAGTAACTGTTCAACACCAAATAACACGGCACTAAAACCTTAAGTCGTGTGTATATTTGATGTAAGACCCTAACAACAATTATTTTGTCCTTTACTGGTCCATGATATAATATTCGATTTTGTTTTCAATGTTTGGTGATACTGCTTAGAAGAACATATGTCGACCAAATATAACTTGCTTAAAGTCATTTATGAGACGTTATGCGCCTGAATCGATAAGGTAAGATCAGCACCTGTCCTAGCGTATCTCGGACAAACATACAACAGTATGAAGAATGATACCGAATTCAGTATGTAGAGCAACCTTACCAGCTTGCACTCGCTAGTCAGCGCATGCTAATTATGTAGATGCTAATAACCATTGACAACAGAGCACTTAGATCAGGGCTTGCAACATGAATTGAAACGTTGTGCTGTCTAACAAGAGACGCATTCGTAACCTGTACATGAGGAAATGGGTAGGCTAAAACGTAGTAGACCGAACGAATCTACAACTGCCAATGGAGCAATAATTCATATTATGAGGTGAATGAACGACAGCAATGACGTGTGCTGAGACTATATTCTATTTGCTGTAATACAAAAATACCTACCATGCTGTTAATGTCATACAACTAATGCTTATGATAGAGACGTATATTGGATGCTACGGTGATAAACTAAGATTTAAGTCGCTAATATCCTGCGACGACATCGTGATTAGTCGAAAAATGCGCTAATCATTTGCAATTATTTATCACCTGTAGTTTTATCTGCAACCGATCTGTTATTGTTAGAGAGTGCTACCTTTTGCCTTCATTACTAACTCTGCTTTCTGTATCTACTGTAATCTCTCGATGCCATTTTATCATGCAAGTCATGGTCAACTGTCGATTATTAGATTATGCACGACATTGATCCGCTTGGAAATACATCAATCGTACCGACAAACTGTCCATTTCATGGTTACTGCTGGTTGCTGTGATATTTGGTCCAACTTACAACGTTACAACACATCATGGATAGTGCCCATACACTAGGGGTTATCAGGTGGCATTGTTCAACTAAGAACGGGTCAACTACTTTGAGGGCAAGATGAATATCACAGCGAGATCCAATATGTTGGACCCATTTAACATGTTATGCAGTACGCTATGAACCATCGCAACTCCAAAACATTACATTAATGAAAAGCTAACGAGGATGAATGTTGTTGATCTTACCGCTGATGATGATCCTTAAGACTGCTAGGCAAAGCTAATATCCGTCTTATAAGGAAATATTTAGCGAAGCACATTCTACAATGATGTCCAGTGATGGTTATAATCACTGTCTGCGCTACAAATTTATTCAATGATAAGGCGACACATCATTATTGGATTTCATCTGATTTATACAGGATAAGAAAAGCACCACAAGACCCAATTGTGAAATAAAAAGGTCTGTCTAGTCATGACCGCACTCAAGGTTCTACTCAAAACTACGACTAAGGGTAACTTGGTTAAATAACTGACAGCATTATATCAATATGTGGTGATCTGAGTGCTACATCCGACATTAGTGAGACAATTTAACATGTGTGTATACTTAAATCATCAGTTACTGCCTCTAATGATGCAGGATTGATGAAAGGGGTAGATTTGTAAAACAAGTGTACCTGTTATGTTGTGATGTGATTATTATACAGATGCCCATTCATTTCCTCTGCTAAGCTGGCACCTGCTTTGCACAATCAGTGCATGATTACATAACAATTGACACGCCCAAGCGAAGACAATATAACGGTGGATTACGCAGGGAGACATTTGATATTTTGCAGACTGCTCATATTCGTCGCTTGCGATTTCAACTACGAACTGCGAAGAAGTGATATTTCAAATAGCAGTCGGTAAATACTGCAAGGTAACGGCATAATGTAAATCTAATATAGGCGGGAAAGACTAGTAAGAAATGATATATATACGTAACGTGCAAGAGCCTGCCCTATCTAAACGTGTTCACAACTGCACTCATACTCACGGTGCTCTTTAGGCATTGGAAGAAAGAATAATGTCCCAGAGTTCACCTGAGCGTTATACCTGATATTAGGAATATTACCTAAAATTTGCTGATCAAAAGAATATCCTTAGCGCGTTACAACCCTACATTGGCTAAATTGATGTCGGGTGCGGTGCAAACATATTTACCTAGCCTGCGCTTTAGTGTATAGTAAGCATTTATGTGCTGACATAAAAGCATAATTGGATGTGTTTTATCACCACTAAACAAGCCAATCCTCGGATGGAAATGCTTGTGTCCGCCTCTACACTGTGATATATCGTGTGAGTTATGAGGCGTCTGTTGTAGATTGCGCGAGCCTTGATTGCTTAGCTTCGTAATTCGAGCATTCACTCGTATCACAGAACTAATACTGTACACGAATTAAACGTGCCGTTGTCATCAATCTGTGTTGTCGAATAACGTTAAGATTAACGTCTGAATATATGTATGTATATGTATGTATGTGTATGTGTATGTATGTATGTCTGTCTGTATGTATGTATGTATGTATGTATGTATGTATGTATGTATGTATGTATGTATGTATGTATGTATGTATGTATGACTCTATGTATGTATATATGGATTGATGTATGTATGTTTGAATGTAAGTAAGTATGTACGCATGTAAGTATGTAGATATGTATGTGTTTCGGTCATTTCTTAATTCTTTAAGACGAACTGCTAGTTGTACTTTTCTGTTAAAGGCGGTTGTCATTTCCGATTGTGAAGGTGTCGAGTTCTGTATTAAACAGATTCAGTCTTCGTCGTGTTCGTGTTATGTATGCATGTAAGTATGTATGTAAGTATGTATGTATGTATGTATGTATGTATGTATGTATGTATGTATGTATGTATGTATGTATGTATGTATGTATGTATGTATGTATGTATGTATGTATGTATGTATGTATGTATGTATGTATGTATGTATGTATGTATGTATGTATGTATGTATGTATGTATGTATGTATGTATGTATGTATGTATGTATATGTATGTATGTATGTATGTATGTATGTATGTATGTATGTATGTATGTATGTATGTATGTATGTATGTATGTATGTATGTATGTATGTATGTATGTATGTATGTATGTCTGTATGTCTGTATGTATGTATGTACGTGTGTATGTAGTTATGTACTTATATATGTACATATGTTTAGTGCATAGCCGTACGGTTTATAATACATACAGCAGTGTTTTCAATTTAGGGGCTTAAGAGTGCGTTATCTGATGTTATCTACGTTATTAATTTAAATCAACAAACACGCCAACTTTTGAGTCTATATCTGGGTCCAAAGTAGCTGTATCTGAAGTGCTCCCAAGGCGAGGCAATAAGCTAATCTACCGCATATTTCATGCCGGCCATCAAACTGTAATGTTCCGCATGCTTTGTATGGCACTTATTGCCACCCAGCTGGAATATGTGTTCATTTTGTTAAAAGTGGATTGTTCAAGATAACGTTGGCAGACCAACGTCGGCTGAGTTAACTACAGCATACAACATTAGCTTATGTATGTTTAAGCACACGTGTAGGACAGAGAGAAGGGGTCGTGACAATATGGAAAGACAGCAAAATATCTGTGGTTACAGATGAAGCTTAAATACAATTGTCTTTTGAACAGCATAAGGGTCGAGCGAATATTCGTGTGATATTCTATTGTTCTTCTGCAACGTCGCTCACGCTCTGCCCATTTTCAGCTTCGTATGTCTAATAATGTCTGTCAAGAGCCATAATTTGTAAATTCTTCATGTTCCGTCTACTAATCGTCAGAAAGACTTAACAAATGGTTGTAAGGGCTTGGCTCACCAATTAGATAAAACGCTGTAGACAGCAAAAGATGCAGGTAGATTCAGTAAAGTGGTTTTCATGGAAGAGTTTTGATGAAATCTGCCTTCAAATTACCACAAACACGAGAATAAACTGGTGATTGACCTTAAAGATCATAAACACAATTTTTTTTAAAAGCGAAATTCGAAAGAATAAACTTCAATAATGGTATTCATATCAATAGCGGTTACTTTGGAGCACCCTATTCCTTTAAAAAATGATTTTAAAGTGTTTGTTTTCGTCTTCCACTCGTTGAACATCCCGCTCGGCAACGTTCGGAATTATTTGGCCCGTGACGTCACGTTCGCTGCTCTGTGCTCGCTGATCACGAATGTCAACAAGTTTCGCCATTGTTGTCGCGGATCGTTGATGGTTTATGAAAAAGTCTTCACGGTTTGTTACACTCACAGTTTGGATTATGCCTTATTGTTGTGTCGGTTAAGTGTAGAAACGCCGAGAGGTCAGGTAAGAGTTTCTTTCGGTTCCCGAAAGACCGAAAAATGCACAAGAATTGGATTGCAAAGGTGAAGAGGAAGGATTGGAAGCCGACCAAAACAACTCCTGTCATTTGCTCCGACCACTTTGAGAGGGACGCCTATGAAACGGTCCCAGAGCTGCTCAGAAGTCTGGGCTTTTCTAAACAAACTAGGCTCCGCCAAGGTGCCTTGCCAACGATTTTTAATTACATGGGTGTGAACCAGGATCGAGTAAAACGTCGAGGTGCCTTTGAGAAAAGACGACGTCAACAGGTAAGATAGCTAGGACCATTCAATTTTTATTCCCAGTCATGGTTGTGCCTTTGTGTTTGATTGACAGCAAAATTTATTTCTTATATGAATAATCATACGACCCAAATGACATGGCCGTGTTAAGGCTAAGGCATCACTGATGAAGAAAGGCCCCATGAGCATGGCTCAATAACTGGTGTTTCAATGTGATCTCAAAATGCTTGCCTGTTTATTGTTTAGGGATTTGGATACACTACACACTGTGTTTAATTGGTCCATTTACACGAGGAGTACTACTGATGTCATAGGACAAATTAGAAGAAATATTGATATAGGTGATTTTGATCCCTATTTTGGGAAATATCATTGGTGTACAACTGGTCGACACTGAAACACATGATGCCTCTGTTTGTAGGTGCTGCATGAAATGTTAACTGGAGCTGAGATGCTTGATGCCTCCAGTGAAAGTGAAAACGAGATGACAGGTGTGCCCGAGATAGAGGCCAGCTCAACTGAACCGGTAGAGGGCTCCCACAAATCGTTTGGAGTTCAAACATGTTTGCTTGTAGGTATATTGAGTCACCTGGATGTCTATATTCGACATGGAAAGTGACGAGGATGATATGGATGAACATGCAGTGCACCAGGAAATGTAAGTGATAGTTTACTTTGAAAATACTCCTGTAAACAGTGGAATTGTATTGCATACTTATAAAAATCAGTGCTCTCTCATAAGCATAATAAAGCACCTACAACTTTGGTTTTATAGAGGCATTGAGCTGGAGGATGGCCCTGGTCGTGAACAGCAAACACCTTCTGAAAGACATTGGCAGATTATCTCCGTCTGAGCAGACTTCCAGCTTAGAATCTTTCCACAAGGTGGTGATCTTCTTCGCACCCAAGAGTGTACACTTTCCCTTTGCCACTATGGAAGCAAGGTAATTTAATTGAGCTTTGCTGTGACTGTAGTGTGGTATATATTGCAAATACCTGATCTAAAACATGGGTTTATGTGGTTGGTGCTTATAAAGTTATGAGATTCTGGTGTATTGTGAGCTCACATAGGGCATACCAGACCACCAGGCTATATCTGCTACTGTTGGTGCTTTACTTCCAGATTACTCCTTGCAGTTTTGCATTTTAATGAAAACTCCAATAGAGCTCGGGCAGTCACTCAACAAGGCCAGGCACAATGGGGAGTGTCCTTTCCAAAGTCCAGACAGGGGGATCCAGTGGCGAAGCCTGTCAAAGTTACCATCACTTTTGGTTGGTATATATCACAGGATTTGTTGTTCAATATATGTAAATATGAGTTAAACAATAATGTAATGCTGGCATTTATTAAGATAAATTTATTATGAGTCTCCGCAGTGCCCATAGGGTAATTATACTGGCACAAAAGACCAAACATTCCATTTAATGATTCAAAGACTATTTATTACTAATCTTTTATTAACTGGTTATGTTTCAGATTATGTTGACAACCTCATTACTGAAGTGTTTTTGCTTCGTGAGAAATATCCCAGTTACAGACTGGCGAAAGTTCTTTCGGCGGAAAGGAGTGATCCACCCCTATTGCTGCTCAATTTGAAAAGCCAGCAAAGGACATTCTTGTGGGAGCACACCGATGCCGCTTCAATCATGCAAAGAAAATCTACTCAGCTACTTTCTAGGTATCCTCTGTAAAGGCCCTCTGGATCTAGGAATGTAGATCTTATTTTGTTTAAGACACATGATGGCAATACTTTTCTGTTATGTCTACCTAATCTGTGCCACACCCAGTAGATGAAACAGCGATAGGCCAAATATCTGAATGACCTGGAGCAAAAAAGAATTGATTATTTCTTAGGGAAATATGAAAATAATGTTTTTTTAACTCTTTTTTTTTTGGTCAACTATGTACTCCAGATATAAATGTATTGCTGGTTTTGTTGTTTGTTGTCATGTAGCACTGAACGTGATTACCAAATGTATTGCACACCATGGACACTTGGAATACACATTGTCTATGTCCAGAAGTGGCTGTGTGTCTTATATTTGCTTCAATAAAGGCATAACTAACTCAATTGTGTTAACTTCATCCCCTATATGTCCATCTATCTGTATGTACTCGAATTTGGATGCAAGCAGGACATTACGGTCAAAACAGTTTGACTTGAACCCTGGATGTTCGGTCATTCATGGCCACTCTTCTATTGTTGCCAGAGTCTTCGGGTAATTTTGACAACAAACACATTCCCGCAATGTGGTCATCTGATCGCAGTTGTTACAGCTACACCTGAAAGGTTGCCCAAATCAAGCTTTAGCCATTTTTAATTCCATGTTAGATCATTCAAATAACAAAAGCTGACCCAGCAGTCCATGTTTGTCCATGATTCACAAATTCTTCTGACTTTGACGGGGTCTGACTTTATTTGTGAGCAAAAGAGTAGACTTAGTCTTTTAAATAAACACTGATGAGAGATATATTAACAGGACGTCTAAATTCTGAAAGGGGCCAGTTCACAGGCACCCAAGTCAATTATGTGATCATACATGTCACTATCGCTCGGGGAAAGCGCTGGGTGAATTTATTGACTTGGGTGTGTGGGCCAGATAGACCCCATTACACGAAATTGTTATTTCTACCTATACTAATCCATTTCGATATTTAGACTAATAGAGACGAAAAAATTTTTACCCACCACACTTCCACTGGCCTGAAAGTCAAAGCGTCTTTACTGCATTCATTTTCCGAGTCGGAATCCGTTTCTGAGCTCTCAACATCATTATCTGACTCGGTTGCTATTCGCAATCGTGTGGGCTCAAATAAATACCAATGGACATCATAAGTCCTCATTTCACATAATGAGGCTTCATAATCTTCATCTGATGACGACATGTTAATAGATACCAATCAGTAGAAAGGAAAGTTGCAGGGAAAAAATCGCGGATCGTATAATTTTTCTCAGCTTCCGAAATACCACCTTCGAATTTGTTTTGGGACGAGCCGCAAACGTGACGTCACGCGACCTGCCGCAAAATGGACAGGGATCCTAGCGACCAACTGGTGCAAAATGGACTCAGGGAATTCAATCGGAATTAAACCCGAGCACCACATTCTCAGCGGATTTATGTCCACAATACTTGAGAGAATGTAAAATTATCTACCGTGGTCAGATTAAAAGATATTTTCCTACGTTTTGAAACATAAAAATCGGATGTGTCAAAAACGTTAGTTTTGATCTTTAAGAACCCAATTACAGCAGATGCATATTTTATAAAATAGAGAATAAATTCCGGACGGGAACTATTGTGTTAACTCTTCATGTCCAACGAGGTATTAATGGATACAGCCAGTCGTAAATTCTTCAGAATGCTAAGACCCAACCTAAACAACGTCGCTTTCTCTAGTAATCTACAACAGAGGCAATCATTAACCTTGCCGACATTTACTACACAGTATTACACCTTATACCAGACACAGTCCATCAAACACTTAGTAATTCATAAAATCCCCCAATATGTAAATATCGATACCAAAATATTGTCATGAATATGATTTGAATATTTGATTATTTATGAAAGGTTCACCCACGGATGAGCACCGTCATGACTCCCAGTCTAACGAGATTGGTTGCTGGTAAATAAAACTGCAAAACAGGTGTGAGGTGCCAAACAAATGTCACAGGAAACATGTTACAGCCTTCTGCATTAAGACTGTCGGCACCACCACTTTACGACGAGTGTTTGGTGCCACCCCTCCCAACCAATAATGACAACATCTACAACGTGTCTCCTTCACACACAATTACGTGGAGGCGCAGGCAACACTTTATGTTTAACTCAAGTACATCCTACAGAGTTACTTAAGATCCGATTGTCACGCCATTTGTCAGACAAAGAATACGTCACACAAGCAAACCAAATTGATCTGATAGATAAGATATGACCTTTTTAATTTTGATTAGCAACTTTCATTACGCAGGAAGTTAGCAGCACAGACGTATGACTCACCTAAAAAATGAACATTGTGCTTGATAACTTCGAATGTGACACCAGCCCTTGTAGCTTAGCTACATGAAAAAGTGCATGATGCATGAGCTGTTTTTACAGTTAATATTACAAACGAATCGTATTGAATTTGCTGATCGAAGCATACAAATGACTGTTGAACATGAGGATACTACCATCGACTGTAGAACATTTGGAACATTTCTTACAATATAAATGGGGGTCGCATTTGCACACTTAAGCGAACTATATGTTCTTGAATAATATATGATTAGGCTATTGCTAAGTTATGTAATCTACGACTAACAATGGGGATATACATATAGTTGTGAGCTGAGTTAATGGGCTTCAAAAAGGCATGTTACCGTCTCTGTAATACAAAAATGTCTATCATTATCTGCGTGCTTTACGTCGCGGTTTATACTTAGATAGTTGCATAATATGGCTACGGTAAAGTGCTGTAATATAAATCGCCGACTCCCCACAAATCCATTGAGATCCAAACACTAATTCTGTACAATTATTGATTGCCAGTAAACCATTACCAAAGCAACGAGACACAATGGGACAGAATCAATGACTCATGGCCCATGCGTATTCTTCAAATCGATCCGATAATGTTAAAAGGAAGAATCTTCATCTGGGGCACCCAAAGCATCACACATACTTATGCGAAGTGCAATGCTGCAGATTACTTTGTATTTTCCGGCACTCAAGGGTAAGCTTCTCATCACGATTTACATATGACCACTTCAACTTCCTCGTTCATAAGGGAGGCCTTTTAATATAAAAGCTTCTCGGCGTTCTGCTCGTACATTTTCTCTTGAACATCTTGCAATGAATTCTGTATATGCAGATTATCAGAAAACATACTAAAGACAATATCTTTCAGCTGTCTGTGAAGATGAATGAGACCAATCCCACGATAACAAAGCTGTTTGCTCAGTGATTGCAATCAGTGGTTACCTGCGCAACAGGTGACAAGCCATCGGAAGGACAATAAATAGTTAGATGACATAACAACTTGATGAGTGTTCGGTGGACCACTACCAGGTGATACTGATCAAAGATTAAAAAAACTCTTCACACCAATTTTGTTAAGTGGAGACACAGTTGTCATTTCAGTTATAACTTCAATGAATCCAAAATAGTCCATGTCATTATTGATAAATTTCATTTTATTTCGCAGGCAGTGATGAAGTATTGTACAAAACATTCCGATCAACCAATAATGATATGAAAGATGGCACGAGAGTGCTACGCCCAGAGTAGGTGTGGCGCGGACATATAGTACAGGATTAGACAACGGGTGAGCATTGTGCGAAGGGGAACATGTACGTGGTGTTTGAGAATACGACATTAATTTCTGATCAGTGCTTGATAAGCAACCGATTGGTGTAAAAGATAGCAACGCCTCACATCGTCATGTCACGGAATAAGGCTAAGTGATCGTATTGTACTTGCCAATCGAAGCATACAAAGGCATTGTAATCATTGATTTCTATCCAGCCTGGTGCTTTCATATCAGTCCTGACAACATTAATTGGAAAGTTGCGCAGTAGAACTGGTGTACTTTGAGAGTGGTCATATACGACGGTAGGCACTGGGGCTCATGAAATAATGGTGTCGAGTACACGAGAGAGAAAATATTGGTAACAGAAATCTATATTCTTTAATGGTTCATGTTGCTAACAAATGTAAGATAGTCTACCGTAGCAAATTGTAATACATCTAGATTAAGCGAAATAAGCAAACGACAGTGGTGATACTGCACCGCTTGGTAATCCAATAGCATCTGTCATGCCTTTGGCGATATAAATAACTGCATTTAATCGATAGCATCATAAAATCTACCCAGAAAAGCAAGAAAATGACCTAGTGAGCTGCTGTTATAATAATCCTAGATGCCCTGCGACATAATGAGACGTGCGTTGTTGCGCAAAATAATGAAATGTTTGATTGCATGTCCGTGTATTCCAAATGTCCGCATTTGTATAATATGCTTGACTGTCGTCCATGTAACTTACTCGCTTGAGATCTCTCGACGCCATTTTATTGTGTGTGCCTGAAGCAATTGCATTACAAAGTTAATAACTAACGCGCGGGTCCAAACAATTATAGACTTATCAGTTGTGTCAATACTTTGCAGCTATAGGAACATCACATAGTGTCATTTTACTGTGATATTCAGCACGTGTACCACGAGATGGCCCTTGTTCACCTTAAATATACCGGTAAGAGTCGCACCCCCTTTCACTATACACACTCTAGCAGCATAAATTATGTGTAACTTGGATAGAGAATAAGGGCTGAATATGTGTTCAACAAATCATAATCTCAGATAATCATGATTTGTACTTTACATTTTTTTCTTCCAACGGAAATGCTTTCAAATGAGTTCAATATTTATGTATCTATGCCAGGGCTTTTGTGAGTAGGAAGCAATAATGCGATGGCATAACTGAAGCATTGGTTTTGTATCAAATAAATAAATCCACGAGTGGAAACGATTTTTATTTGCCACATCGCTGTGTTATACCACGTACTTCATGGGCGTATTGCAACATAATACCGGTGTTGACTTCCTTGCACCCCTAGTATTATCCCGTACCCAATCTGCCAATAACGCAGTCTGCTAATGTGGCTTAGCGTAGACATGTTGCAATTGAAATAACGGCTGAATAGAATTGGCTTGGGACCAAAATAGCTGTGAGAATAAACACCAAGGAGAGGAGAAGCAAACATGGCTTTTGGGTAATTTATACAGATTATGATATTTACTGTGCAAATTAAGAGCCACTTTTGGAGTAATTACAACTGGGTTGAGATCATTGCATACAATATTGAACGGACAGTCATTATGTCGGCATGTTGCATATGTATGGGCACATCCGTTGGGATTATACATATCTATGTGCAGGATGTCAGACTCGCGTGGATGAATACAGCATAATACCTGGCAACATCGTACAGCACGTGTTTAAGCTCATATGTGTTTCAAAATAACATCATCTTTACAGCGACATATACTTTCTTTATCAGCAACAATGTTTTGTGCGTCGTACATAAATAGTGCAGAAAACCAGCAGGCAGCATAGCACAGTCAAGTCATGTAAACATTGATTAACAACATTTAGGAATGGGTTGCAGAACAATTGAGCTGGAACAGATGCTCCAAGAAGATATGGCATTCTTTGTACTGTATGATTAATCGGCATCATATAGATCTTAAGGGAGTGAATACAATAAGGATGAGTTAAATGCATACACCATCAATACGATTGTCTACCATCTTTCCGGTGCAACCGAGATTGCCCTCGTTGGTACCAGATATATCTACATGCAAAACATATTTGAAGCATTTTTGCCAAAAAAGGCGTGCACAGGTCTTCAATACTTGCTGGAATATATTTTTGAATTAAAAAATGCCAAAAAAGGCGTGCACAGGTCTTCAATACTTGCTGGAATATATTTTTGAATTACAAACTGGCTTTTTTATGTGCTACTAATAAAAACTAGTACCTGTTTTAAAGCTGCCATACTATCATCCATGTCTGTTTTCCGAAGCCGCCTTTTCTGTGGCTTACACTGCATACATTATAACATCACCAGTGTTGCAAAAAAGCGATTTTGTACATTTAGGGGCTGCACATGCCGACGCCACCCTAACATTTAACAGCTCAGCATAAATTAATGCGCTAGAGCACCGCGGTCGTAACACCAAACACTTCAATCGCATCTTCCAAATAATTTATGTAAACATGCGAAACATATCTAAGTAGTTTATCAAATTTGGTTGCAATCGTGATAGATAGTTAACTTCTAGCAGCGTAGATGCGAACTTTTTTTATGGTATCATTTATTCATATTGCCCTTAGTTGTTTATTCAGCAAGAATGAAAATGCATGTACCCTAAGCCCAAGCTCATTTTGAAATCACCAATACCGCACTGCATAGCCTCGAGCCTCCTCGGAAAGTTGACTAAGTACATGAAAGCATATCCCTGTAAAAAAACAAAACTGTTTGCCTTTATTTATTATGCACAGCCTCAGGCTCAGTTCATAATTCACAGAACTTAACTCCCTCATCCACCACCAATGGTGATAGACCCTAAACGCACCAAGAATGTTAATGTGGTACCCTAGCAATACCCTACCCATCCGAAACAGCCTTTAAGTTGTGATGTTGACAATGAAACAAACAGCCTAACGACGCACATATAGAACATTGCCATCAGACAAATTGCATTAAACTGTTAATGAAAGGAATATCTGAATCATAGGATATAATACCATGCTTACCTGCCAACACGAATTACGAATGCAGGGAACACCGTTGTTTATTTAAATTACCTTGGACCTCACATTAATGTTAAAATGACGCCGAACTTCTTATTCATTTCACTTATGCACCTGGTAGCTGCGTCATCCAATGAAACACTGTGGATATTGCTTGCATGGATCCAGCAATAAGCGAATGCACGAAATATGACACTACAAATGATTGGCTAAGCAGCGTTTACTGGCACAATCTGCAATGAAATTGCACAAGATGCCAAGTAAAAAACTTATGCGGTTCATGATTCCCCAATTTCTTGTTTATCATCGCATGGACTTTTTTACGATGATCACAACCTTAA
This sequence comes from Urechis unicinctus, assembly GCA_034190875.2. Lineage (NCBI taxonomy): Eukaryota > Metazoa > Annelida > Polychaeta > Xenopneusta > Urechidae > Urechis > Urechis unicinctus. The sequence goes on from CM067356.1 coordinate 22,585,084, forward strand.
CACGAGTAATCTCAGTGAATAAACATGAAAGCAACATCATGTGTGCGGGTTTGTCGAGCTGTGCAATGCTATATGAGTCATAGGGCTAGGTTAGATTTACTTGTAACCTCATAGTGCCAGATAGTTATGATTAGCACACAGAAGTTTCGGTACATATTGTTCACTGTAGCACATATGGCAATATTCACAATTTCTAGTCTTCATATCTGGAAAGTGGCTTTAATTTAGGCATCGGCTTCATGGATATTTGTGTATGTATTACGCAGGCAACTGCAATGCAGCTAGAATACTAGCGATAAACGGAGTAATGTCCAATAAAATGCCACATGCCGTGTTTATTTCAAACTATATGTGATCCAATACAACGAACCACTGACTTTATCAGCCTTTCAAATGCCAGTACCGTGTCCACCAATGCTATGTGGTTAATAACTGAAATGGAAAGAGACTTAACCCATCAAGACCGGTTGGGTGGTTAAGATTATTTATGCCTTAAGATCAGTGTGTTTAATTTCCGTGGCTTCGGGACACACACCGAAGTCATTAAGACAGATATTTAATGGTCGCTTCTTAAGATGTCTAGAACGCATTTTGGGGCAATATAGAGAAACGTTAATTACATTGAACGAGTGAGGCAGCAGCGTTACTTCCAAGGTTATTATTTGGTTATTGTGCGATTATGCCTTTATTTTGCTTATAATAGGATCAAGCATAAGAGATACTTAGTCATGCAATCCAGTTAGCCCACTGACCCCACCAAATGTGACATTTAACTTTATTACTGTGCGTTTTCCTAGAGGAAATTATATGGACGTCTACACAACACGACGCAGAATGGATACGGCTATTTCAATCGACTTTCATATTTCGTTGTCAAACGTTTTTGTACTGTTATTTGTTAAGTAGAGTACGACAGACATATACCCGGCCATGGGATATTTATATTCATACCTGTATTGTAATAATCTGCGGCGTAGTTGCTATATTTGGGGGCCACAGGTCCACTGAATAAATGACCCACAGTGCTACATCTGCTGATTTTGATCATAAACTCAACCGTTGCCATGTAAATTACCACTTTATATGTAGATTCGAATAGATTCTCCTTTATATGCAAGGGCTTGCTTTATTGCGTGTTGCGTGATATCCAGGGGCCATTCTTGTTTCACTATCAGGTTTACCAGCTACCCCTACAAGCATCAATTACGCAAGCCTGTTTTAGCACTCGGAAAAAGTGAGTCAAGTGAAGTTAGGTGATAGAGTGCAGCAATAACCGAGTGTGCATACCTGAGCCAAGGTTTTAATCAAACCCACACTCTTCAACAAGGTTATTCCTGTTAATTTGCTGTCCAGTTAACTGATAATCAGTACTTGACATGATCTGAGCTACACTAGTTGTTGCACTTTCTGCTAATTTAAAAAACGTACTCAAACCATGCAACTATGATTGTTATTTACAATGACTTTCTATTTTACACCTTTACCAGTAACAGATTGAACAAAAGATTAAAATGCAAGCTTGGGAATGCTATCGATCGATCATATTGCTTCACAAACGTGGGTGTTATGTATGGTGGACAATAAATGTAGGATATTATAACCAGCGTTTGTTTTGTTCAGATAGCCATTCCTTGTATTCAGCATGAAATTGTACCCCCAATTCGTCAGATATAGTTCAACAAACATTAATCAGGTCCTTTTAATAATGCATGCAAGGGAGCGGAACTGGTCTGTCTATTGTGGTTTCCTCCGCAATACCATTGTAATTGTTATGTAACGATGTTATGTGCGATACCTTATAAGTAGCTTGTTAGAAATACTGATGTTATTAAGAACATGCTCTAAGTAACTTCCATGAATGGTGCATTGATTTTTACACACAATAAAATGTATACCTCAAAGCAGCCTCTGCTTAACAGACGCCAAATTCTATTCGGCTTTATTAAGTATGCATTCGTTAAGACAGTTGTCGGCTAAAACGTCGCAATCGTAGGAAAAAACAAACCGTATTAGTTTTGAAACTTTGTGCGTCTTAGTTTTGGCGCTGTGTTCTGAATGATACAGTCATGTTAGTGCCAAACAATGTTTTTATGGCGCTGATGTGTAAATAGTTCTCTTGAATTCATGGGCGAATAAATAGCTTAACCTAATGCAGCAAATCTGGCATGAAAAAGATCAAACCTAATATATCAGAATATTCAATCAAATGATCATACAAGGACATTATATCTTATTAGGATATACATAGCAACCTAAGAAGCAGGATAATAGGGTAATGCTGATTTGAGCATAAATTTGGTATTTAATCCATGACATACGGAATAAGCAGTTTTAAATGCATTATGTTTCACATGACATTACAATTCTTGAACGAAGATATAACGATTGCTCGTAGAAAAGTTGGTGTTTATGACAATGTCGAATAAGTGCAGAGGTCATGTTAATACTTACATATGGTTACAAGCAAAAATATTGAAGTTTCCCATATAAATTACAATGCTCTTGAAGACCATATGCCATGTTCATAAATGGAGATACCATAACGCATGCGATGTCCCATAATTTCACTTTTCGCCCGCTACTTATGTTCGCCGACAATGCCTCCGCCAAAGAAGCAATTACCATCTGCAATGAGAGAATATACATCTATATAGTCAGACATTGCTCACCACTTATGCAGTCGTCACCACAAATAAAAAGGTCTGTCTAGTCATGACCGCACTCAAGGTTCTACTCAAAACTACGACTAAGGGTAACTTGGTTAAATAACTGACAGCATTATATCAATATGTGGTGATCTGAGTGCTACATCCGACATTAGTGAGACAATTTAACATGTGTGTATACTTAAATTATCAGTTACTGCCTCTAATGATGCAGGATTGATGAAAGGAGTAGATTTGTAAAACAAGTGTACCTGTTATGTTGTGATGTGATTGTTATACAGATACCCATTCATTTCCTCTGCTAAGCTGGCACCTGCTTTGCACAATCAGTGCATGATTACATAACAATTGACACGCCCAAGCGAAGACAATATAACGGTGGATTACGCAGGGAGACATTTGATATTTTGCAGACTGCTCATATTCGTCGCTTGCGATTTCAATTACGAACTGCGAAGAAGTGATATTTCAAATAGCAGTCGGTAAATACTGCAAGGTAACGGCATAATGTAAATCTAATATAGGCGGGAAAGACTAGTAAGAAATGATATATATACGTAACGTGCAAGAGCCTGCCCTATCTAAACGTGTTCACAACTGCACTCATACTCACGGTGCTCTTTAGAAATTGGAAGAAAGAATAATGTCCCAGAGTTCACCTGAGCGTTATACCTGATATTAGGAATATTACCTAAAATTTGCTGATCAAAAGAATATCCTTAGCGCGTTACAACCCTACATTGGCTAAATTGATATCGGGTGCGGTGCAAACATATTTACCTAGCCTGCGCTTTAGTGTATAGTAAGCATTTATGTGCTGACATAAAAGCATAATTGGATGTGTTTTATCACCACTAAACAAGCCAATCCTCGGATGGAAATGCTTGTGTCCGCCTCTACACTGTGATATATCGTGTGAGTTATGAGGCGTCTGTTGTAGATTGCGCGAGCCTTGATTGCTTAGCTTCGTAATTCCAGCATTCACTCGTATCACAGAACTAATACTGTACACGAATTAAACGTGCCGTTGTCATCAATCTGTGTTGTCGAATAACGTTAAGATTAACGTCTGAATGTATGTATGTATGTATGTATGTATGTATGTATGTATGTATGTATGTATGTATGTATGTATGTATGTATGTATGTATGTATGTATGTATGTATGTATGTATGTATGTATGTATGTATGTATGTATGTATGTATGTATGTATGTATGTATGTATGTATGTATGTATGTATGTATGTATGTATGTATGTATGTATGTATGTATGTATGTATGTATGTATGTATGTATGTATGTATGTATGTATGTATGTATGTATGTATGTATGTATGTATGTATGTATGTATGTATGTATGTATGTATGTATGTATGAATGTATGTATGTATGTATGTATGTATGTATGTATGTATGTATGTATGTATGTATGTATGTATGTATGTATGTATGTATGTATGACTCTGTGTATGTATATATGGATTGATGTATGTATGTTTGAATGTAAGTAAGTATGTACGCATGTAAGTATGTAGGTATGTATGTGTTGCGGTCATTTCTTAATTCTTTAAGACGAACTGCTAGTTGTACTTTTCTGTTAAAGGCGGTTGTCATTTCCGATTGTGAAGGTGTCGAGTTCTGTATTAAACAGATTCAGTCTTCGTCGTGTTCGTGTTATGTATGCATGTAAGTATGCATGTATGCATGTATGTAAGTATGTATGTATGTATGTATGTATGTATGTATGTATGTATGTATGTATGTATGTATGTATGTATGTATGTATGTATGTATGTATGTATGTATGTATGTATGTATGTATGTATGTATGTATGTATGTATGTATGTATGTATGTATGTGTGTGTGTATGTATGTATGTATGTATGTATGTATGTATGTGTGTATGTATGTATGTATGTATGTATGTATGTGTCAATGTGTCTATGTGTGTGTGTGTGTTTGTGTCTGTATGTATGTATGTATGTATGTATGTATGTATGTATGTATGTATGTATGTATGTATGTATGTATGTATGTATGTATGTATGTATGTATGTATGTATGTATGTATGTATGTATGTATGTATGTATGTATGTATGTATGTATGACTCTATGTATGTATATATGGATTGATGTATGTATGTTTGAATGTAAGTAAGTATGTACGCATGTAAGTATGTAGGTATGTATGTGTTGCGGTCATTTCTTAATTCTTTAAGACGAACTGCTAGTTGTACTTTTCTGTTAAAGGCGGTTGTCATTTCCGATTGTGAAGGTGTCGAGTTCTGTATTAAACAGATTCAGTCTTCGTTGTGTTCGTGTTATGTATGCATGTAAGTATGTATGTATGTATGTATGTATGTAAGTATGTATGTATGTATGTATGTATGTATGTATGTATGTATGTATGTATGTATGTATGTATGTATGTATGTATGTATGTATGTATGTATGTATGTATGTATGTATGTATGTATGTATGTATGTATGTATGTATGTATGTATGTATGTATGTATGTATGTATGTGTGTGTGTGTATGTATGTATGTATGTATGTATGTATGTATGTATGTATGTATGTATGTATGTGGTATGTATGTATGTATGTATGTATGTATGTATGTATGTATGTATGTCTGTATGTATGTATGTATGTATGTATGTATGTATGTATGTATGTATGTATGTATGTATGTATGTATGTGTATGTATGTATTTCTGTATGTATGTATGTATGTATGTATGTTGTATGTATGTATGTATGTATGTATGTATGTCATTTGTATGTATGTATGTCTGTATTAAATGTATTTAGTCTTCGTCGTGTGTATGTATGACTCTATGTATGTATGTATATATGGATTGATGTATGTATGTTTGAATGTAAGTAAGTATGTACGCATGTATGTATGTATGTATGTATGTATGTATGTGTTGCGGTCATTTCTTAATTCTTTAAGACGAACTGCTAGTTGTACTTTTCTGTTAAAGGCGGTTATGTCATTTCCGATTGTGAAGGTGTCGAGTTCTGTATTAAACAGATTCAGTCTTCGTTGTGTGTATGTGTTATGTATGTATGTATGTATGTATGTATGTATGTATGTATGTATGTATGTAGATGTATGTATGTATGTATGTATGTATGTATGTATGTATGTATGTATGTATGTATGTATGTATGTATGTATGTGTATGTATGTATGTATGTATGTATGTATGTATGTATGTATGTATGTATGTATGTATGTATGTATGTATGTATGTATGTATGTATGTATGTATGTATGTATGTATGTATGTATGTATGTATGTATGTATGTATGTATGTATGTATGTATGTATGTATGTATGTATGTATGTATGTATGTATGTATGTATGTATGTATGTATGTATGTATGTATGTATGTATGTATGTATGTATGTATGTATGTATGTATGTGTATGCATGCATGCATGCATGCATGCATGCATGCATGCATGCATGCATGCATGCATGCATGCATGCATGTATGTATGTATGTATGTATGTATGTATGTATGTATGTATGTATGTATGTATGTATGTATGTATGTATGTATGTATGTATGTATGTATGTATGTATGTATGTACGTGTGTATGTAGTTATGTACTTATATATGTACATATGTTTAGTGCATAGCCGTACGGTTATAATACATACAGCAGTGTTTCAATTTAGGGGCTTAAGAGTGCGTTATCTGATGTTATCTACGTTATTAATTTAAATCAACAAACACGCCAACTTTTGAGTCTATATCTGGGTCCAAAGTAGCTGTATCTGATGTGCTCCCAAGGCGAGGCAATAAGCTAATCTACCGCATATTTCATGCCGGCCATCAAACTGTAATGTTCCGCATGCTTTGTATGGCACTTATTGCCACCCAGCTGGAATATGTGTTCATTTGTTAAAATGGATTGTTCAAGATAACGTCAAGTGGCAGACCAACGTCGGCTGATGCAACATGATAGTTCGAGAGTTAACTACAGCATACAACATTAGCTTATGTATGTTTAGGCACACGTGTAGGACAGAGAGAAGGGGTCTGACAATATGGAAAGACAGCAAAATATCTGCGGTTACAGATGAAGCTTAAATACAATTGTCTTTTGAACAGCATAAGGGTCGAGCGAATATTCGTGTGATATTCTATTGTTCTTCTGCAACGTCGCTCACGCTCTGCCCATTTTCAGCTTCGTATGTCTAATAATGTCTGTCAAGAGCCATAATTTGTAAATTCTTCATGTTCCGTCTACTAATCGTCAGAAAGACTTAACAAATGGCGTTGTAAGGGCTTGGCTCACCAATCAGATAAAACGCTGTAGACAGCAAAAGATGCAGGTAGATTCAGTAAAGTGGTTTTCATGGAAGAGTTTTGATGAAATCTGCCTTCAAATAACCACAAACACGAGAATAAACTGGTGATTGACCTTAAGAACCCAATTACAGCAGATGCATATTTTATAAAATAGAGAATAAATTCCGGACGGGAACTATTGTGTTAACTCTTCATGTCAAACGAGGTATTAATGGATACAGCCAGTCGTAAATTCTTCAGAATGCTAAGACCCAACCTAAACAACGTCGCTTTCTCTAGTAATCTACAACAGAGGCAATCATTAACCTTGCCGACATTTACTACACAGTATTACACCTTATACCAGACACAGTCCATCAAACACTTACTAATTCATAAAATCCCCCAATATGTAAATATCGATACCAAAATATTGTCATAAATATGATTAGAATATTTGATTATTTATGAAAGGTTCACCCATGACTCCCAGTCTAACGAGATTGGTCGCTGGTAAATAAAACTGCAAAACAGGTGTGAGGTGCCAAACAAATGTCACAAGAAACATGTTACAGCCTTCTGCATTAAGACTGTCGGCACCACCACTTTACGACGAGTGTTTGGTGCCACCCCTCCCAACCAATAATGACAACATCTACAACGTGTCTCCTTCACACACAATTACGTGGAGGCGCAGGCAACACTTTATGTTTAACTCAAGTACATCCTACAGAGTTACTTAAGATCCGATTGTCACGCCATTTGTCAGACAAAGAATACGTCACACAAGCAAACCAAATTGATCTGATAGATAAGATATGACCTTTTTAATTTTGATTAATAACTTTCATTACGCAGGAAGTTAGCAGCACAGACGTATGTTTCACCTAAAAAATGAACATTGTGCTTGATAACTACGAATGTGACACCAGCCCTTGTAGCTTAGCTACATGAAAAAGTGCATGATGCATGAGCTGTTTTTACAGTTAATATTACAAACGAATCGTATTGAATTTGCTGATCGAAGCATACAAATGACTGTTGAACATGAGGATACTACCATCGACTGTAGAACATTTGGAACATTTCTTACAATATAAATGGGGGTCGCATTTGCACACTTAAGCGAACTATATGTTCTTGAATAATATATGATTAGGCTATTGCTAAGTTATGTAATCTACGACTAACAATGGGGATATACATATAGTTGTGAGCTGAGTTAATGGGCTTCAAAAAGGCATGTTACCGTCTCTGTAATACAAAAATGTCTATCATTATCTGCGTGCTTTACGTCGCGGTTTATACTTAGATAGTTGCATAATATGGCTACGGTAAAGTGCTGTAATATAAATCGCCGACTCCCCACAAATCCATTGAGATCCAAACACTAATTCTGTACAATTATTGATTGCCAGTAAACCATTACCAAAGCAACGAGACACAATGGGACAGAATCAATGACTCATGGCCCATGCGTATTCTTCAAATCGATCCGATAATGTTAAAAGGAGGAATCTTCATCTGGGGCACCCAAAGCATCACACATACTTATGCGAAGTGCAATGCTGCAGATTACTTTGTATTTTCCGGCATTCAAGGGTAAGCTTCTCATCACGATTTACATATAACCACTTCAACTTCCTCGTTCATAAGGGAGGCCTTTTAATATAAAAGCTTCTCGGCGTTCTGCTCGTACATTTTCTCTTGAACATCTTGCAATGAATTCTGTATATGCAGATTATCAGAAAACATACTAAAGACAATATCTTTCAGCTGTCTGTGAAGATGAATGAGACCAATCCCACGATAACAAAGCTGTTTGCTCAGTGATTGCAATCAGTGGTTACCTGCGCAACAGGTGACAAGCCATCGGAAGGACAATAAATAGTTAGATGACATAACAACTTGATGAGTGTTCGGTGGATCACTACCAGGTGATACTGATCAAAGATAAAAAAAACTCTTCACACCAACTTTGTTAAGTGGAGACACAGTTGTCATTTCAGTTATAACTTCAATGAATCCAAAGTAGTCCATGTCATTATTGATAAATTTCATTTTATTTCGCAGGCAGTGATGAAGTATTGTACAAAACATTCCGATCAACCAATAATGATATGAAAGATGGCACGAGAGTGCTACGCCCAGAGTAGGTGTGGCGCGGACATATAGTACAGGATTAGACAACGGGTGAGCATTGTGCGAAGGGGAACATGTACGTGGTGTTTGAGAATACGACATTAATTTCTGATCAGTGCTTGATAAGCAACCGATTGGTGTAAAAGATAGCAACGCCTCACATCGTCATGTCACGGAATAAGGCTAAGTGATCGTATTGTACTTGCCAATCGAAGCATACAAAGGCATTGTAATCATTGATTTCTATCCAGCCTGGTGCTTTCATATCAGTCCTGACAACATTAATTGGAAAGTTGCGCAGTAGAACTGGTGTACTTTGAGAGTGGTCATATACGGCGGTAGGCACTGGGGCTCATGAAATAATGGTGTCGAGTACACGAGAGAGAAAATATTGGTAACAGAAATCTATATTCTTTAATGGTTCATGTTGCTAACAAATGTAAGATAGTCTACCGTAGCAAATTGTAATACATCTAGATTAAGCGAAATAAGCAAACGACAGTGGTGATACTGCACCGCTTGGTAATCCAATAGCATCTGTCATGCCTTTGGCGATATAAATAACTGCATTTAATCGATAGCATCATAAAATCTACCCAGAAAAGCAAGAAAATGACCTAGTGAGCTGCTGTTATAATAATCCTAGATGCCCTGCGACATAATGAGACGTGCGTTGTTGCGCAAAATAATGAAATGTTTGATTGCATGTCCGTGTATTCCAAATGTCCGCATTTGTATAATATGCTTGACTGTCGTCCATGTAACTTACTCGCTTGAGATCTCTCGACGACGCCATTTTATTGTGTGTGCCTGAAGCAATTGCATTACAAAGTTAATAACTAACGCGCGGGTCCAAACAATTATAGACTTATCAGTTGTGTCAATACTTTGCAGCTATAGGAACATCACATAGTGTCATTTTACTGTGATATTCAGCACGTGTACCACGAGATGGCCCTTGTTCACCTTAAATATACGGTAAGAGTCGCACCCCCTTTCACTATACACACTCTAGCAGCATAAATTATGTGTAACTTGGATAGAGAATAAGGGCTGAATATGTGTTCAACAAATCATAATCTCAGATAATCATGATTTGTACTTTACATTTTTTTTCTTCCAACGGAAATGCTTTCAAATGAGTTCAATATTTATGTATCTATGCCAGGGCTTTTGTGAGTAGGAAGCAATAATGCGATGGCATAACTGAAGCATTGGTTTTGTATCAAATAAATAAATCCACGAGTGGAAACGATTTTTATTTGCCACATCGCTGTGTTATACCACGTACTTCATGGGCGTATTGCAACATAATACCGGTGTTGACTTCCTTGCACCCCTAGTATTATCCCGTACCCAATCTGCCAATAACGCAGTCTGCTAATGTGGCTTAGCGTAGACATGTTGCAATTGAAATAACGGCTGAATAGAATTGGCTTGGGACCAAAATAGCTGTGAGAATAAACACCAAGGAGAGGAGAAGCAAACATTGCTTTTGGGTAATTTATACAGATTATGATATTTACTGTGCAAATTAAGAGTCACTTTTGGAGTAATTACAACTGGGTTGAGATCATTGCATACAATATTGAACGGGCAGTCATTATGTCGGCATGTTGCATATGTATGGGCACATCCGTTGGGATTATACATATCTATGTGCAGGATGTCAGACTCGCGTGGATGAATACAGCATAATACCTGGCAACATCGTACAGCACGTGTTTAAGCTCATATGTGTTTCAAAATAACATCATCTTTACAGCGACATATACTTTCTTTATCAGCAACAATGTTTTGTGCGTCGTACAAAAATAGTGCAGAAAACCAGCAGGCAGCATAGCACAGTCAAGTCATGTAAACATTGATTAACAACATTAAGGAATGGGTTGCAGAACAATTGAGCTGGAACAGATGCTCCAAGAAGATATGGCATTCTTTGTACTGTATGATTAATCGGCATCATATAGATCTTAAGGGAGTGAATACAATAAGGATGAGTTAAATGCATACACCATCAATACGATTGTCTACCATCTTTCCGGTGCAACCGAGATTGCCCTCGTTGGTACCAGATATCTCTACATGCAAAACATATTTGAAGCATTTTTGCCAAAAAAGGCATGCACAGGTCTTCAATACTTGCTGGAATATATTTTTGAATTAAAAATGCCAAAAAAGGCGTGCACAGGTCTTCAATACTTGCTGGAATATATTTTTGAATTACAAACTGGCTTTTTTATGTGCTACTAATAAAAACTAGTACCTGTTTTAAAGCTGCCATACTATCATCCATGTCTGTTTTCCGAAGCCGACTTTTCTGTGGCTTACACTGCATACATTATAACATCACCAGTGTTGCAAAAAAGCGATTTTGTACATTTAGGGGCTGCACATGCCGACGCCACCCTAACATTTAACAGCTCAGCATAAATTAATGCGCTAGAGCCCCGCGGTCGTAACACCAAACACTTCAATCGCATCTTCCAAATAATGTATGTAAACATGCGAAACATATCTAAGTAGTTTATCAAATTTGGTTGCAATCGTGATAGATAGTTAACTTCTAGCAGCGTAGATGCGAACTTTTTTTATGGTATCATTTATTCATATTGCCCTTAGTTGTTTATTCAGCAAGAATGAAAATGCATATACCCTAAGCCCAAGCTCATTTTGAAATCACCAATACCGCACTGCATAGCCTCGAGCCTCCTCGGAAAGTTGACTAAGTACATGAAAGCATATCCCTGTAAAAAAAAAAAAGCTGTTTGCCTTTATTTATTATGCACAGCCTCAGGCTCAGCTCATAATTCACAGAACTTAACTCCCTCATCCACCACCAATGGTATTGATGGATAGCGGTGATAGACCCTAAACGCACCAAGAATGTTAATGTGGTACCCTAGCAATACCCTACCCATCCGAAACAGCCTTTAAGTTGTGATGTTGACAATGAAACAAACAGCCTAACGACGCACGTATAGAACATTGCCATCAGACAAATTGCATTAAACTGTTAATGAAAGGAATATCTGAATCAAAGGATATAATACCATGCTTACCTGCCAACACGAATTACGAATGCAGGGAACACCGGTGTTTATTTAAATTACCTTGGACCTCACATTAATGTTAAAATGACGCCGAACTTCTTATTCATTTCACTTATGCACCTGGTAGCTGCGTCATCCAATGAAACACTGTGGATATTGCTTGCATGGATCCAGCAATAAGCGAATGCACGAAATATGACACTACAAATGATTGGCTAAGCAGCGTTTACTGGCACAATCTGCAATGAAATTGCACAAGATGCCAAGTAAAAAACTTATGCGGTTCATGATTGCCTAATATCTCGTTTATCATCGCACTGACTTTCTTACGATGATCACAACCTTAACACGAGTAATCTCAGTGAATAAACATGAAAGCAACATCAAGTGTGCGGGTTTGTCGAGCTGTGCAATGCTATATGAGTCATAGGGCTAGGTTAGATTTACTTGTAACCTCATAGTGCCAGATAGTTATGATTAGCACACAGAAGTTTCGGTACATATTGTTCACTGTAGCACATATGGCAATATTCACAATTTCTAGTCTTCATATCTGGAAAGTGGCTTTAATTTAGGCATCGGCTTCATGGATATTCGTGTATGTATTACGCAGGCAACTGCAATGCAGCTAGAATACTAGCGATAAACGGAGTAATGCTTCACCACGGCATGTCCAATAAAATGCCACATGCCGTGTTTATTTCAAACTATATGTGATCCAATACCACGAACCACTGACTTTATCAGCCTTTCAAATGCCAGTACCGTGTCCACCAATGCTATGTGGTTAATAACTGAAATGGAAAGAGACTTAACCCATCAAGACCGGTTGGGTGGTTAAGATTATTTATGCCTTAAGATCAGTGTGTTTAATTTCCGTGGCTTTGGGACACACACCAAAGTCAGTAAGACAGGTATTTAATCATCCTTTTTTAAGATGTGTAGAACGCAGTTGGAGGCAATATAGAGAAACGTTAATTACATTGAACGAGTGAGGCGGCAGCGTTACTTCCAAGATTATTATTTGGTTATTGTGCGATTATGCATTTATTTTGCTTATAATAGGATCAAGCATAAGAGATACTTAGTCATGCAATCCAGTTAGCCCACTGACCCCACCAAATGTGACATTTAACTTTATTACTGTGCGTTTTCCTAGAGGAAATTATATGGACGTCTACACAACACGACGCAGAATGGATACGGCTATTTCAATCGACTTTCATATTTCGTTGTCAAACGTTTTTGTACTGTTATTTGTTAAGTAGAGTACGACAGACATATTACCCGGCCATAGGATATTTATATTCATACCTGTATTGTAATAATCTGCGGCGTAGTTGCTATATTTGGGGGCCACAGGTCCACTGAATAAATGACCCACAGTGCTACATCTGCTGATTTTGATCATAAACTCAACCGTTGCCATGTAAATTACCACTTTATATGTAGATTCGAATAGATTCTCCTTTATATGCAAGGGCTTGCTACATTGCGTGTTGCGTGATATCCAGGGGCCTTTCTTGTTTCACTATCAGGTTTACCAGCTACCCCTACAAGCATCAACTACGGAAGCCTGTTTTAGCACTCGGAAAAAATGAGTCAAGTGAAGTTAGGTGATAGAGTGCAGCAATAACCGAGTGTGCATACCTGAGCCAAGGTTTTAATCAAACCCACACTCTTCAACAAGGTTATTCCTGTTAATTTGCTGTCCAGTTAACTGATAATCAGTACTTGACATGATCTGAGCTACACTAGTTGTTGCACTTTCTGCTAATTTAAAATACGTACTCAAACCATGCAACTATGATTGTTATTTACAATGACTTTCTATTTTACACCTTTACCAGTAACAGATTGAACAAAAGATTAAAATGCGAGTTTGGGAATGCTATCAATCGACCATATTGCTTCACAATCGTGGGTGTTATGTATGGTGGACAATAAATGTGGGATATTGTAACCAGCGTTTGTTTTGTTCAGATAGCCATTCCTTGTATTCAGCATGAAATTGTACCCCCAATGCGTCAGACATAGTTCAACAAACATTAATCAGGTCCTTTAAATAATGCATGCAAGGGAGCGGAACTGGTCTGTCTATTGTGGTTTCATCCGCAATACCATTGTAATTAAATAGTACTCTTGATGTTATGGGCGATATAAATAGCTTGTTAGAAATACTGATGTTAATAAGAACATGCTCTAAGTAATCATGAATGGTGCATTGATTTTTACACACAAAAAATGTAAACCTCAAAGCCTATCAGAACAGACGCCAAAATTCTATTCGGCATATTAAGGACATTGTTAATCTTGTCGGCTAAAACGTCGCAATCGTAGAAAAAGCATAACCGTATTAGTTTTGAAACTTTGTGCGGGTAATGCTGATGATACAGTCATGTAAGTGCCAAAAAATGTTTTTATTATACAATCCTGATGTGTAAATATCTCTTGAATTCATAAGCAGCTTTTAAATGCAGCAAATCTGGCATGTTTCAAACCTAATATATGAATATTCAATCAAATGATCATACAAGGACATTAATCTTATTAAATATACATAGACTAAGAAGCGTATCGGGTAATGCTGATTTGAGCATAAATTTGGTATTTAATCCATGACATACGGAATAAGCAGTTAAATGCATTATGTTTGCATGAGGTACAATTCTTTAACTTGTAAATATAACGATTGCTCGTAGAAAAGTTGGTGTTTATGACAATGTCCAATAAGTGCAGAGGTCATATAAATACTTACATATGGTTACAAGCAAAAATATTGAAGTTTCCCATATAAATTACAATGCTCTTGAAGACCATATGCCATGTTCATAAATGGAGATACCATAACGCATGCGATGTCCCATAATTTCACTTTTCGCCCGCTACTTATGTTCGCCGACAATGCCTCCGCCTAAGAAGCAATTACCATCTGCAATGAGAGAATATACATCTATATAGTCAGACATTGCTCACCACTTATGCAGTCGTCACTAGTGAAGTCGCAATTAATCATTGGGCTTAAATATCATTCACCATCGGCACTGAACATACAATAACACTTTCACTTTTCCCTATGTACCACCCTGCGGGACATACGTTTCCTGACTGAAAATTGACGTTTCAAACATTGACATTGATATAATTACCGAAAGCGTACGAATGGTTCAAAAGCGAAGACTGCCAACTCAAATGCATGAATAATAGGATCAATATACAAGAGAGAACCACTGTAAACTATCGATAATCCACCACATGACGGACGCATTGGGAATTAGGGCGTGAATAAGATATCAAATGTCGGCTCTATCATCTGCTATTGAAATGTAACACCAGATATAGTTAACGGAAGGTTATCTGCTATCTTGATGCGGTAGATGTGAATTTGTCGGATAACTAGTTTCTAGAACTCGACAATTAGACAACAGGGCTGTGAATCTCGGGCATGTGTAATTACTTGTTTATTATTGCCTTAAATATCCAAAAAGCAATACTAATAAAATAAATGATTGAATAGCCTAGCCCTAATTGCTGGCAGATTGGTGGATCTATGAGAGCAACATCGAATATCTCCATTATATGCAAACACACCGAACGTTGCCTGCGTCACAGGTTTTGATTGTTAAGGTTGTCACAAAAAAATGCCGCATGATATGTTTCAGCATAAGCAATGGCTGAAACGCTATCCCGGCAGACCCCTGGCACATGTCATGAAATTATATTCAGTCGCTGCGCAAGCAACACTATCAAAAACATCTACGTTTACAAAGACCGCTCCTAAATATTGTTGCAGCTCCTTGGAGGAACATAAATCACAGACCTATATAAGCACGAATCACGTCTTTGGAAAATAAAAGACGATGATTTACTTGCCAGTTCTTTAGTGATCCTTCTTTGTCGACAAGGCATTTCTATTGTTAATAAAATGGTGCAAATAATTTGGACCGATGACATCGTGACATAAAATATAATTAACTACTACCTATTGAAGCACACACTGTCAGCTGCATGTTTATTTCATGCTAGGACGAAGCGGATTAAGCCTTTGAAGGCAGTTCCAATGCACAGTAACAAATCAACGAGGTTATCAATTTAATAAACATCCACCATAATTGAATCAGGTCGTTACAGGCATTCTCATTTTAGAGTAATTCAATTAACATACCAACCAATTCGATGGAATGATAGGTATTTTGATATGTTGCCGGGGACGGAAATAGTACAAACGGGGCGATGCTATGCACACAAACAGCAATATTGTTTCCACATTGTCAAGTATGAACGGGGCAGTCCCGAATGACATGTTTATACATTAACATGCTATGACGCACACTATGTCCCACAAGTGACCTTAAATATCCGCTACTTTCGTCATCCTGGGATACACTGTTGATTTAGCGCTTATGGGTCCTGCAATAAGCGAATACACGTCATAGGCCATTGTAGGTGATTGACAAGGGTATTGATAAGCGACATTACCTGTACTGCGCTTTTAGTTATGCAGTGCGGTATGTTTGTTTTAATCATATTGAGCGTCTGTTTTTCCACCAAAGAATCAATCAAAACCAGACATTGATATGTGGTACACATTTCAGGTTCACTGCGGCCGCAACAATAAACAAACCCGGCATCGTAGCTTAGTACCAAAATGTTCGTGTTAATGAGTGGGCGGCTCGGTGCCATGTGACTGAATCCAGTGGATGAAATATATATACTTTGTTACCATCGGATAAATTGTTTTGGCACTCATCACCCAATTTCACAAATGTGTATATCAGTATCAACTGGTGTGATGGCATGATCAACAAAGTAATATGGGTATATTACCGTGACCATTATCGCATCATATCTTGTTACAAATTGTGAATTAATTAAATCTTCTCTAACTGCTCCTACAAAATTAAATATTCAATAAAAAGATAAGGATTCCCACAGAATACTAGGGTATAGTTAAAATACGTGGCTATATAATTTTTAAGACAAATATTATTGCAACTTTGAATAATCCGAAGTAAATCGTCGCCAAATACTGACATTTACGCCACGAAAGGAGCAAAAAATGACCACATTAAATGAAAAAAAAAGGTTGCGACTTGTCGAGTTTGTAAACCGCAAATATGTTAATAATCCACTTCAAGGCGAAGGATCAGATAAAACATCAAGGCGAAGGATCAGATAATATATATATATATAATATATATGCATATATATATATATATATATATATATATATATATATATATATATATATATATATATATATATATATATATATATATATATATATATATATATATATATATATATATATATATATATATATATATATATATATATATATATATATATATATATACATTTAAAAAGATATACATTCATATACATATTTAGAGTGCTAGGGGCGCCCTTGTACTGGTAGTGATGTCACGGGCAATTTCTGCCGATAAATAGCCTGTCACAACCTGGATGGCAGTAGCACCAGCAGCACGCGTCGACAGGCCAACTTTCTGGTGCTCGAGTGGTGGTCCGGCCGAGGAGCACTACTACACTGGTAGTGCCAACGGTGGAGCACACAGCCCAATTCATCTGGCTACATGTGGACAATCTTCTGTGAACGAGCTCAGGAGCAATCTATTTGAGTACAAATCTATGTACATATGTCAACAGCATCTGCAATGGGTACCACGGTCCGTGCAGAAGTAGCGTGTGGATATATCGCATGTCTTGTTATTGATCCTCCCGACGCCAAAGAGAGCGTTCAATCGATCTGCTATGAGCTGGTCGTAAGCTGAGTGTAATGGCATTCACCAAACCAAGGGCCTGATATTATGTAACATTATCAAAGGCTAAACCAGCGAGACAATTGCAGATATGATGTGTAATAAGCTGATTGAGAGGTGGTATCGTGCTGGCGTTTGGAGCTTACTATAAGATAAGCCTTGCTACAGCGAAACACTGTTCCGTTTGCACATCGCCCATCTCGAGCAGCTGTTTACCGAACTGCAATATGATGCCTTCTCCATCCAGCAATTTGGGGGCAATACAAAAGTGATCATGTAACGTCGCTTGTGTAAAACGATCACGATGCAGCTTTCCTATCTACCTAATGTACTCCTGAACAACGAGTATGACCCTGATGTGTCAGAACACACAAAGAGCTGGCGCATTGGAATCCTCTTCTGGGCTTCAATAACAGTAAATTCCCCTAAGCGGAATGATCAATTTGAAGAGAATTGACCAATGTAAACAAAAAAATAGACCTTATTCAAAAGATATGTATTGCATTGCTTGTGCAATGTCATGTTTCGTTGTAGTCGTAAGTGGGGATTCACAATTTGCGGTTAGTATTGAAGCAGGGAAAACCAACCAACAATCACATCTTGTCTACTACCAACACTCCAAATCAAACACGACCACTCTGCAAATCCCACATTCTGGCGGCGATAAAGGGGTGGGCTTCCCGAGAACATCTACATCTAGTTAATTCCACTGTATAGGTGAGGCCTTCGGCTGTTTAAATCCTCCTTATGAATAATAAACAGCCTTATTGATCCCCGTCGATGTATTTAGTTCCCCTGACCGGTTATAGTCCGTGTCAAATTAATCTTGGATAGCATTGATGCAGTGGTAGTCAGTTAAACAAATATGCTACTGTCACTTTCGATAAATGAACCATTAAGGTTTGATAGGCCAGACATAAAATAACACCATTTGTCACCCTTTTGTTTGCCCTTCAGACACCCAGATGCACAAGACATGGTTACATGGACGCATGTGACATGCCGGTGGAAGGGTAGCAGAGCGTTAGACAGCATAGAACCCGACGAGTGGACCACACAAGTAGATGCTGACTAGAGATAAAACGCGCCTTCTCCGTAAGCGATTAGTTAGGTAAGGACACAGGTGTCATTGAAGTATAACTTCCATATATGTTGACCATACAAAGTCTGAACAATAGGATATGCTATGTAGACCAGACTGTATGATCGGATAGCACTTTTGGCGAAGTTGATCTCATTTGACCACCAGGCCATGGTTAACGTACAATTCGTGCCAATTAATCAAGACGGGTAGCAGGAAGCTGGGATTCTGCACATCACATTATGAGCGTCGGATACACACAAAAGGATGGTAGGAGTGGGATTCAGTACAAGCGCCTGTTTACCGCTGTAGGTACATTGTGGGCAATGATAAAGAAAAGGAAAACAGACTAGGGATATGAACTAGATAAGAAGATGTTCAGGGGGAGGGGGAGGAGGTAATAAAGGACAATGAGGACTACAAGACAAAAAAGGGATTGCAAACTGTAGCAAAAATATTTATCATGCAAGAGGCGCCATACCTCAGATTTGAGCTATGCACGTAGGCAAAAGTGGCTGATCAAACACGGTTCCTCTCCCCTCCAGGCTTCAATGGCACCTTTCATGCTGTCTGTGCCTTACAACTACTGCATAAGATCACCAGTCATCGAATCTCATCATTAGTCTTAGCAGTTACTATTTTTTAAAATCAAATACTAGATTGTTAGACATAAAGACGCATTCATGATCTTAGTTGATCTGTAGCTTGTACTTAATACAGTACATTACTTAATGAGAAATATTTTCAGAGATCAAAGGAACAAGTAATTTTCTTTCATTACTGAAGCTCGATGATCCTAGATGAACAGTGCCTTAAAATGCCTACAAACATGACAAAAACATACCAACAAGCACAAAAACAATAACAAAATGTGATTGTTATTACTACATAACAACCTTTTGTTGGTCACTCAGAATTTAGCTCCCCGCTATATCGAAATCCCACCAAAGGAAAAGAGACAACGTTGTGTAAATTTACCGTAAGATCTGCATTTGAATTATACCATTGTGGCGTTTCATTTTCACCAGAGGTCGAATATGCTGCCTTCTCCTCTGTATTTGCTCTCTCAACATACGATTTATACAAAGATTCCCGCTGATCCTGCAGGATAGGTAGGGTTTAGCTTACTCTTTGTTGCAATTGCTTCTATTCCCTCGCATGATATAAATGAGGTATTGGATCATTGGTCCATAATCCAGATCCCCACGCCAGTTCCCAAAAAGGCTATTGCTGTAAACTGATTCAACCATGGCTGATAAATATTTGTAATGTATCCAATTGTGGGAATCTAGTCGGTTTGGTCAGGTGTTATTGTGAAAAAGAGCACATTTAAGTCACAAATATTTAGTACTAAAGCAACGTCATCGCAGTCGTGAAAATAAAACTTATTCCAGGTCGCGGAACAGCAAACACTTAAGTTAAATATTTTGGAATGAAGTATGTCAACATTTAAAACAATTCTGAGAAATTCGTCGATTTCGGATGCAAATGTGATTGACAGTTACCTGCTGAAAAAGGGAATTCTACCTACTGTTTATTTTATGTATAATGCACTTGGTAAATGCAAGAACCCTCAGCCCAAGCTCAGCTTGGAATCAACGATAAGGCACCTACAAACGTAGACCGACTAAGAGAATAAGCCTTCTTGTTTAGTAAAGACCCAATGTCCTCGCTCCACATGTGCTCTTTACCTCTAGGCTTCGGCTTCATCCAATGAAACACAGTTGATATTGCTCTCAACAATGAGCAACTACACTTAGCTTCAACTGATTGCGATTGTGCTGGCGATGCCGCCAGATGTTACTGCTCCCTGTATGAGAAGCAGCTCGAGGCAATGCACTTGTATTGATACTGATGTTGTGGCTGATCAAAACATATATGGTAAGTGGGCATCTTTTGATCATCATGTTACGACAATAAGATTGTTTAAATAAAAACATGGTCAAATGACACGCTTTTCAAAGGCTTTCAAAGGTCAATGAAGCTTAGCCGCAAAGAAACACATCGGTACATCACCACATCACTTCTGCTTGCTGCTTGGTTTTCTTTGTTTCCAGGCGATGCATACTACACAATCAGCGTTACTTATTCATACATTTTCACAATTTGACTGGTCTGGTGTATTCAGTGAATGGCCGTATACATCGTTCGACCATAATGAGTCTTTCTTAATCTCATTTATCTTACCATGCTGACTGGCGACATTTGCTTAACCGTCGGTTTTCCATTATGGTAAAACACAAAGCCATGTTCTTTGTAACTGAAGCGTGTATCAAAATAGCATAAGCTACTGAATACATCACAATCAGGTAGGTATAACAGTTATACATGCCAACCAGGTGGCTCAGCCATATAAAAGATAGGGACCACAGCATGTGTTTGTTTTCAAATCGAGAATAAGAATTAATTCTGCGAAAGTGCAATTTTTGATCGCTGCATGTCAGATTTGCCAACGCCCTAAGTCCGGATGTTTCATTTGCACCGTGTGTTTGCGTTTGATATGCATTTAATTGTCACAAAGCAGTACTTGCATATCTGAAACACTTTGCGCAAACTCTATTACATGATTTATGTACAACAGTATAACACTCAATAATTCGTTTCAATTACAAACTGTTCAATTCAGGTGATGATACGATATCTTTAACACGTAGTAAACAGAGCCGTTGGTGAAACGTCAAAGAACAAATTGAAACTGCCCACCCCAAAAACCGAGTAAATTAGCTTCGGTGTTCGTGACTCGATGGTCACTTTCGTGACATCAGTAATAATAATGAATAACACTAAAACAGATCTATGTTGCGTATCTGTTAATTGCTCGACCCATGAGAGCTTTGTCAATTACGTGGCTTGTATTTCTGATAATATCGGTCTGCTTATGGAAGATTTGTACAATATTATGTGCGTCATAGGTCTAGTTTGTACTGGCTGGTCACAGACAATCGGAAAGTGTCAGATTGTTATGAATAGCGCGCACCTGTATGTCCAAAACATCTGGCAACATTTCACATTTCTCGCAATGTTATAAATTTAAGCACCAAGCCGTCTAAATCATTAAAAAGTTTAGCACTATGTTTTCTACAACCCTCACCATTAACGAAACTACCCTAACCGCGCCAAGGTTAACCAAATGACGATGAATGTACCATTTGCATAACTGAAAGAGCACACCAAATTGCTGTCACTTGAAGCCACGAATATTGGCTCATGGTTGTGCGTATATTTTTCAAGGAGTTCTGATGAAACAATAAATATGTCAAAAAGGCAGAGAAAATGCACTATACCGACAATTGCGCCAGGTTGATCGAGAGCATTGACAGAAAAGGGATATCCGAGGCATGTTAACTTCCTAAGCATCTATTGCTACAATTGTAGGTGACGTCATATCGGATTTGCAATTATAAAGGGCGACATGTGTATGTATTTACAAAGTTATGTTTTTGCGTATGCAGTTGTCGGAACAACAAGCATCGTTGAATCAATATTTTGCTTACTCGAATGGTTATTATGCATATGTCGAATTGTCAGCTTTCCAAACAACATAAAATGAACATAGGAAGTCAGGGAATTGCCAAATAATTTGTTCTCAATCGCATAAAAAGCATTGATGGGAAAATTCCACCAATCATAGCATAAATACGTATGAAATATCCCTGACAATCTCATAATCGAACCGCAAAAACCTGCAAGTCTACGGCTCGTATTTGGCTATTGAATGACCCATGAGAGAACTACTATAAACGTGGCTAAAACACTCGAGTCTCTCGACCTGCTCTTTTGGGGATTCTCGAAAGCTCGTGATATCGCGATTCCTCGTTTATCCTCATCCCCTCTAAGAGCAGCGATCACTTACCACAGCTCCACCATTATCTAAGCTTCGTGTGTCACGGCGGTGGCTTTTTATTGCAAATGACACAGCTGATTAAGTGCAAAAGAAGTATTAATATTATCGTTTATGAAATACATTTATCAGTTTACCCAATGTTAATCTTAAGCTCATAACAATGAATATGACATAGTTCCTTATATTACTCATAACTTATGCTGCTTATATGACTATTGGTCTTAATACTATCGTTTATTGACACAAACAGACTGATGCATGCTTCCAGCCTTGACAACAATGATCAGGTTGAATTCAGGTGAAGGCTGGGTTCACACATCGAGAAGCTATGACTCAAGCTATATTTAGCACGTGCCATTTTGCACCCAATTCTTGTCATGCTGTGTTACACTGTGGAATTTGCTCTCATAGCCCAAGTACTTTTTAAATACACGTTATATGCTACTGAAGGTGATTAATAATTTGTGTACCTATATTTCGTGGTCTATGCGTATGCAGACTCCCAATTACATTACAATGCAACAATAATGTTTTAATCGATTTAAATTGCTATCAAGCAACCCTTATTTCATCGTGACAGCCTTTCAGCAGGCATGTACGGTGATTATTCATTTCAAATCTTTACGCAAGAGTTAAATATGCTTGATTATGAATATAACGGTAATGGCAATATTGCATGACTGATTTGATCTTTGATCATATTCCCCCATGCTATTATCGGTTTGGCAGCAGATTTTGTCGATAGTACATCGATGAAGCAAGCATATTATACATTATATATATATATATATATATATATATATATATATATATATATATATATATATATATATATATATATATATATATATATATATATATATATATATATATATATATATATATATATATATATATATATACCCATGGGAGTAAAATTAGAAACATTTGTAATATTGGCAACATATTCTCTTCACTTGAAAGGGTATGGAAATGTTCGTACTTTGTATTCCCTAGATGTTTTTGTCGAGTGATGAACGGTTTAAGCCTGGCCTTGGTGTGGGCTATATATATTATACGTCATAGGCACGGGCTCTGCAGCTTATTCACATACAGTGAAAAAACATGCTCTTTCTGGTCATATGTCAAATAGAGACCATATTTTGAACATAACAATTTATCGCATTTTTCTTATGTTTCGTTCCCTACAAGTTATAATCAAGATAAAACCATTATATTACAACACACTATGTGGTTAAGTTGGAACAGCATGTTTGCGAGACATGTTTAATGCTACGGTGTTTCAGACAGCGTCGGTCATCTTAAACACACGACCATCAAAGACGGTAACCTTGAATGATTTTTTTTTGCAGTGTTCATACACTTATCCTTCGAGAGCCCTCATGTAAAAGCCAAATGATATGAACAATACTTGTGCGATTGCCAAAGCTTATTCTTGTGCCGTGCTTCAGGCATGTACATAAAAGGGATTTCGTGCCCTTTTTTTCTTTATCGGCCTCTTCCTAGTTATATGCAAACAGATAACCTCATCCAAGTAGCCCCCGCTGGCCAATTACGTTACAAAGTAATACATTAAAGTAATACGTTAAGCTTTCAACTAGTGGTCCGCAATCATTTCCATGCTTACAATAGAGAGGCATCTAGCAGAAATGATTTAATTCCAACACGAAGTGGTTATTTAATAGAGGATCAGATTGTATAAGACAGTATTTGGATTGTAGGTTTATTGAGGCGATGGTTGACCAATCCTTTGCATCGGAGAGCTAACTGGACAATATTGTTCATTGAACAGATGATCGAGGAATCGGCATAGTTCCGAGGATTTACATCTAACAGACTTATATCGGCGTTATAGAAATATGTAACCACAATTCGAAATATAAACCTACAACATTAGCCCTATATGTTGGTTAACCTCGACCGTCACATCAAGGAAAAGCTGATGGTAGCTTCTGTTTTTTATGAGAGCTGACGATAATATATTGCATGTTAGACTGAATGCTCGTGCGGTTCCCATGATTCTCTTCTACCATATGCGTTGCTATTGTTGCCATATGGCGGAAATTGCCGTTGCCACCCCACCGCGCATGCAAAAACCAGTCGCCTCATGTACTGCATAATGGCGTAAATGAGTCGACTCCAGCCGAAGCATGACATTTATGAGTGGATATGTCATATTTTCTGTGCCATTTGATGTTTTGGCAGAAAGACAGGACATTGATGGCTTTAAAAAGGTAGCGGTTATTGCTAGCCGTGCTGTAAGAACATCGATACACTGCCGAAAAAAGTAGCCCAAATGATGTCATATGTGCCCTGTGCTAGAGTATATATTTGATGACCATTACCATGTGTCATTAGTTGTGATATTTTGCGTGTGTACCGACACCACTGTTTCCAGTATATCGGATCTGAATAATGTGTATTCGTATTAATATGTCTACTCCAATACTCGTGTTACCGCGTTAGAAAACAAGCATATGAGTAATAGTGGTTATTATGACGCAATATGTCATCATCTTTTGCGTAGGCATTGACAAGATTTATTTCTGAGAACATACAGACCATGGTAATTACGTAGAAAGAATAAGGCTGATCTAATAAGTAAAGTCAGCAAAGCGGATGTTGCCAGCTTTAATATGTGCTCGGGAATTGAATCACTGACGCATGAATCATAGCTGAAATAATAGTGAGGAGAATTAGTTGGTCAATTTATGAAGCTTACCCGATTGCCACTATGCTTTAAGGTCAAGGTCATTGAGAGAAAAGACACATTTTGGCACAAACAAAATATATAGATAGATATATAATTGCAAAACATAAAGGGCGACATAAACGTGTTTGTAGGTGGCCTAGATATCTTGCATGTCTAAGATATCTTGCGTACTAAGGGCTATCGCATGGGTTCCTCTTTGCTCTACGCCGACTATAGAGCGACAATTACTTCATGATCGCATATGTATTCGTGTTTGATTAGGCTTAATACAAACTGCAATGTGCCGTTTGTGAGATGAAGATTCAAATAAAAATGTGCAATTGCTATTTCTATGCTGTAAAGCACACATTGCACAAAATTTGTCGTGATCAGCTCACCGCTTTAATAGCATGTGACCAGGGGGTCACTTACAAGCGGGATTCACATAACTGACTAGCGTTAACGCTTGCAGCTTCTCGTTTTGACGTGGCCAGATTTCATAAATTTGGAATAAATGCTTTACGCTCACTGCTGCATATGCAATGGGTTTACTTCTATCACCGTTATCACCTAATGTAACAATTTTATTCGCATTGCGTAAACATTATGTATGGATAGATCGATAGGTGCTACAGTGCTGTCACGGGTCGATGTTAATCTTTGATTTGCTCTGTTGACCGTAGTGGTTGTCAGCCTTGTTGTGGTCAACATAGATTATTGAGATTAATAAGCCGTTCGATTCTCCCCTCTGCCACATGCATGTGCGCTGGGAACTGTATGTGTCATCTGCGGGTTCACATACATAGTAAAGGTTGGCCATTCTCAGTATGTAATGAATTAAACTGGCAACTTTATTCACATAGTAGAACACTCGGCTGTGATATGGTATATTTTCACACGATTATCCTTGCATGACAAACGCACCGTTTGAAAGATACTTTTACCTGTAACATGACTCATTAGGCATGGTGGTGATAAGAACAAATTATAATTATCGTTAACGAAAGGTCAATTGGACGAAAACTTGCCTCATAAGCGGGCTAGTTTTCATCGTTAACCGCAGCTGCCGCAACTAACCCACTAGTTATTGGTTATAAAATCACCAGTTGAGAACATCGCAAGATCAGGGGCACTTTCAAATTATAAACCCGAAGAGATTTCATAGGGCAAGACATTGCGATTCCCCCAACTTCGCATAGGAACGAAATTGCAAACGTGGGAGGCATTTGGCTCCATTAGAAACAACGACTACAAACAATAACCTATGCACTTTAGTCATGTGGGGTGTTTTTTATAGCTGGACATATTGTTTTATGTTGTACGTGAGACAACAGGAGAGTTGGGCATATATTGTAGCAATAATATATTATTGGTAAAGAGCTTTATCAAATAGTATTTTAACGTCCAAATAAATGTTCAATAAGACTACCGCCTAAAGTTTTAGTAACGCTTTTTTAGAATTCGAAAAGTACTATCTTATTAGTAAGTACAACACTATCTTATTAACAATGTTGAGATGAGTTCATTAAGTTATGCTTGAATAACCTTATTGGTTGGTGAATTTACTTGCTGAGAGCGATCGCCTTATTTGAATTTCGGCTTCACCTCTGCATCTGGTCGCGTGGGACAAAACTGTTCACGAACTCTTACGATTTTGTGGAAAGTTTCTTCAGAAGCTGTGGGTAGTATTTAACGTGTTACGGTGCCTGGTTAGGGTCATATTGTGATCTTATAATATAATACAACCCTCTCAATGAGCACTATTGAAACAAAGTTCGTCTTGGTTTCATAAGTTACTTCGATTAAATAAATCGAAAATCACCTCCAACGAAGACAACAAAGTTATCCGTCTTGGATTTGATGAGAAACTGCATTTGCAAGTCATACAAATCATACAAATGGGAAAGTTCATTTTATGCTTTCACTGTATTGCTGGCTGTGATTAACGAAAATTGAATCGAGAAATAGCTATGTCATATGAGAGTGAATCAACTAGTGGATATCACTTTGAGTGTTCTACCACTGAAGATGCGTTACCGGTATTTTTTAGTATAAGCAGATCGACAAGGCCTCACACAGCTGTTCTAAGCCTGGGAAGCTATCAGCAAGAGGTGGGTTTTTATCGCTGCCTTAAACTTATGCAGAGATTCGCAGTGTCTTAACAATGGGGAGATCTTATTCCACTGGCGCGGAGCAAAACACAGAAGGTCCTGTCACCAATTGTTTACAGGTTTGCTCGTGGCTCTATAAGGAGACATTTGCTTCCTGTACCTAGACAGCGAGAGGGCTGGTACGTGTTAGCAGCTGGCATATACAGTCAGGGGAAAGCCATGGAGGGCCTTGTGGACCAGGAGGAGCAATTACGTGTCTGTGTATCCACCGTATGTAATACCCATATGTCAATATATCTAGTGATGAGCCAATTGTGTATGATAAATGCTCTGTCTATAAAATTGGAACGTTGTTCCTCCTCGTTTGGGGCTTGCAAATGATGCCATGAAATCCCATATTGATATTCTGTAACTCGAAGAAGATACTAACGCAGCAAAGCAATGTGCAATCGTCATCGACCAACGCTGCAACGTCTATCGGTCCCTGCATAACGTTTACCCGATGGGAACAGAGTCCATAATCTACGTAACAACGTTAAGTTTATATCCATTAAGTTTACCTTTAGATATGATTGTAACCTCTGCCAATTGTGTGAGCCTCCATGTTTGGAGTTTTGTTGCTCGTATATTCGGAGATATGATGACTCAGAGTAACTGTCGGAATAATTTGGCAATGATCGGGCCTTTGGTTGCGGCTTGACCAACAAAAACCGTTCTAGTATTCAGTCTTTCCATTCTTCTTCCTCATACCAAGCCAGGTATCATTGATGAAAACACACTGCAAAGAACACCATAAGAAGCTTCAAAGTACATGGTTCATTATGTCGGCAATGCTGCGGCTGATTGTGTTTCCATGATGTCCTCGTTACAACTACATGCCTCAGTGCAAGACGAGAGGCTTTTACATGTATGCCTAGGTGACATTATATTGCTGATGGTTACAAAGCCACTCACTCGTGAACAACGATAATGGTCTCAGCTTATTAACGCTTCATCATGTTTCGTATGAATAGGAGAATGGTTACATGAATGGAAGCAGGCATTTTTAGGGTGTGCGAGCATGCAAGATGTGCTACGTTTGCTTAACCGCTGGAATGCTTTTCCACGGGAATAAACACGATCGCAACGAAATGCTACCAATATAACAGTGATACAGACTGACTAGCGAAATAGCTATACCATTCAAGAATAAACATTATTTGTACGCTTTGATGCCACAATATACCTCTCGGTCGCAATACCGAACCTAGGCCTTCCTTGTTGTGTGCAAGTATATCATAAAAAAACAAATTACATAATTTTAGCTCATCGTGACATGTTGTCAAATAACGTAGCAGGTAGGCCTGCTAGTCCCTTGAACGATATGACCAGCTCTTACTAGACCGCATATGTCTAACCAGTAATTCGATACAAATACGATTAGTACTAGGTTTGAAAGGCCTGCCCAAAACAATTGATTCCCTTGCCCTGTTCTATGTCTCCGATGTTCGCACTTATCTACAATTTCACTCATATTTTGTTCAGTCATGTTCTGATTTGACCTGTTTTTACTATTTTGTGGTGTTACAGATTCTTCTTCCGGGAAATGTTAAATCAATTTAATATGTGTGGGGAGCGGTTTTGTTCCTTGAAGCACATCGGGGTTGTCAGTTGAGTGCCCTCAAGTCGCGTAATTTGCTTATATCATTAATCGAGTAAAATTCTTGTTGAAAAAAAAGAATCATTCGCTATCGTGAGGGGGTCAGTGTTGATTCTATACTCGCCATATGTCTTGTTGTTTTCTAATCATTGGCACAGTTGACATGTGTTGTAATGATACCAGCATATCAATAAATCAAATGCGTGAAAAAGCATATCAAAGTCCATGACTTGCATCCGATATTCTACTCATATAGACACATGCAACTGGTGTGCATCATAACAGTGAAAAAGCATATCAAGAGAGATCCATGACTTGAGAGAGATATCCGATATTCTACTCATATAGATAGAGATAGCAACTGGTATATATAGATAGCATAGAGATATAGATATATATATATATATATATATATATATATATATATATATATATATATAGATCTATATATATATATATATATATATCTATATATATATATATATATATATATATATATATATATATATATAGATATTTATATATATATATATATATATCTATATATATATATATATATATATATATATATATTTAGATAAGATTTCATAACGATAACTGAGTGCCGAAAAATATATATATATATATATATATATATATATTATCTATTATATATATCTCTATGTTTGTTATATCCTCAAGTTCTATTGCTCACTCAGTGGGCTCACATTCAGTGTCACCGAGTTACATAGATAGAGATCTAATATGATCTCTCTCTCTCTCTCTCTCGGGAAGTTGCCCCCTTTCCTCCCGCTCCCTGAGTAATGATGCTTGTTTCTCCTGTTTGCTCAAGCTTGCTCACTCAGTGGGCTCACATTCAGTGTCACCGAGTTACATAGATAGAGATCTAATATGATGCTCACCGGGAAGTTGCAAATAATGATGCTTGCGCTTGCTTGTAGATTTGTTGACTTAGCAAGGACAATATCAATATCTCTCGATTATATGTCAACTTATTGGAGACTCAACGTCACCGGTTTTGATTGATAAGGTTGTTCCTACCCCCTCCACAAAAGGCCTATATGCCGCGTGATATGTTACAGTATTAACAAAGGCCGACCCCTGGCGCATGTCATTAAATCATTTTCACAGACCTATGTTAGCGTGAATCACGTTTTTTTTTTTATCTTAAAGACGATGAATTACCGGCCAGTTATACTGTGGTCATTCTGTGTTAAAAATGCATTCCTGTTATTGATGAAATTTAGTCCAATGACAATTTTTATCGCTTCCAATTGGACGTTTGCTTTTTCTAGCACACAATCGCCGAGATAAAATTCACACTTATGTGAAACAAGTCATTGTTCCGTGGCGAACTCAGTCTTACCAAACTAGGCCTACTTTTTCAACCACTATGTAAATATTCATGCACATTGGCATAATTGCTTACACTTGCTTTCAAGGAAAAGTGTCTATGGGTGAGTTCAATATATATAAAATGTTAGCATTTGTTGACAATCACGCTACCATCTTGGGGCGTTCATAGTTTCACAATTGCCAATGCTAACTAACTGCCACATGTTATCAGAGTGTATGTTCTATGTATTTGATCAATCATCTATCATGATACTGTGATATGATTGCACGTCCGTGGCATAAGTAAAACATTCCTAACGCCAAAAAAATGGCGATTGTATTAACAAATGTTATTTGCTTTGTAAACGATGTAGGCCTAAAGATAACAATCACATTTACCAATTTTAAGACGCATTGGGTATATAAATCTTTCTGTCTGTACACAATTGCTAGTATACTGTAGCAAATTGACAGATTACCGTAATTATAATCACGTTATCTGGTACACTGCAAAAGCTGTTCTCGTCCTTTCAGCTTAGCTTACTTGGGGTAGAAAGTGCAGCCAGCTGCATTTATTTCATGCTACGACGAATTCTTAGCCGATTGGGTCTCAGAAGACAGTTCCAATACACAGTCAACGAGGTTATCAAAGAGGTTAGCAATTTAATAAACATCGACCATAATATTGTATCAATTCTACTGCCATTCTCATGAGAGAGTAACTCTATAACACAATGGAAGGCCGGAGGCGGGAATGCTACAAATGGGGCGATGCGATTTCACTTGCACAGTAATGTTCGCCTGTACAATCGGTATATATATATAGTTTGAGGTTGACTTCCTCACCCACATTCGAGGCTCTCACCAGGCTCTTCTCGACACCATCGTATAGAGGGTCAGATTAGCCCTGAAGCTCAAGGAGATTGTCAGTACTTTCCTCCAGGGCTTCATGTAAACAGCCATGCCAGAAAACCAGCCACCAGCTCTAATTTATTGTCATCATGTTCAAACTTGTATGGCAGTCGTTGTAGACGTGTTTCTGATGAGAAAGATTGTTTGGGGAAGTTCTTGTTGAATGGACGATATACAGCAGTCCTGTTTCGCCCGTTACCTTAAGATTGGAGCAGCATGGAATGAGAGTTATTATGAAGAAAAAAAATATTTGTTGTCTTTCTATCTATCTATCTCTCTATATATATATATATATATATATATATATATAGATAGAGAGATATATATATATATATATATATATATATATATATATATATATATATATATATATATATATATATATATATATATATATATATATATATATATATATATATATATATATATATATCTATATATATATATATATATATATATATATATATATCTATATATATATATATATATATATATATATATATATATATATATATATATACATATATATATATATATATATATAAATCGCTGACTCCCCGGAACTCCATTGCGATCCAAATTTACACTGATTTTCTGCAATTAGCGAATGCTGGTAAATTGTCATTAACACAACAACAGAATGCCCCATGCGTATTCTGAGACAACAAATATAAAACAAATCATACGGGGAAATTAACAGTCGTTTTTTCATTTCCAAAATTCACGTTTCACACAAGCTGCTCGCCATTCTGCTTGTACATTGTTTTTGGGGAATCTTGCAATGAATTTTGTTTATGCAGACTAACACATTGACAAAATAGTTTAAAGATGTCTATGAGACAAATGTCAAGATAGCAAAGCTATTAATTAGCTTACCGCACAACACTCCGGGTATCCATGCTTGCAATCATTCACTACCTGCGCAACAGGTGACACGCCTTCGGAAGGACAATAATTAACTCAAAAACTTCATAAGTGTCCGGTGGACAGGTTATATTGATTATATATAAAACGTCCCCTCTACATTATTTATGTCGAGACACAGCTGTCATTTCTGTTAAAACTTCAATGATTCCCAAAACGGTATAGAGACTTATGTTGTCATGCAATTTATAAGCACATAAAATATAATGTAGCCCAACCTATTGGATCCTGTGGCATTACCTCGCCGATCGATTTAACTTTTCATTGACAGTGATTGAGTATTATACAACACGTGCCGATCAATCAATAATGATATGGAAGATGGCACGAAAGAGCTACGCCTTGAAAAAGTAAAATGGTTCACCTTAAATATACCGGTAAGAGACCGTAGGTAATATCAATTGTTAACATGAAAATGTCTGCCTTGTCATAAACGCGTTAAAATTCGCACCCAGTTCCACTAAACACACTCTAGCAGCAAAAATTATGTGTAACTTGGATAGAAAATAAGGGTGTGAATGTGTGTTCAACTAATATAATCTCAGATAATCATGATTTGTACTTCACATTTATTCTTCCAACGGAAATGCTTTCGTTATGACCTTAACTGGTTGAAGGTGAGTTCAATATTTATGTATCTACGCCTGGGTTTTTGTGAGTAGGAAGCAATAATGCGATGGCATAACTGAATCATTGGCTTTTGAACAAATAAGCCAACCCTCAAGTGGACATGTTCGTGTCTGCCACATTGCTGTGTTATACCACATTCTTCATGGGCCGCTTATTGTCACATAATACCGGTGTTGACTGCCTTGCACCCCTAGTATTAACCTGTGCCCAATCTGCCAATGACGCTAACGTGGGGTAACGTAGATATGTTGCAATTAAAATAACGGGTGCAGAATTGGCTTGGGACCCAAATAGCTGTGAGAATAAACGCTAAGGAGAGGAGAAGCAAACATGGTTTTTGGATAATTTATACCGATGATGATATTTACTGCGCAAATTATGAGCTACTTTTGAAGTAATAACAACAGGGCTGAGCTCATTGCAAACATTATCGAACGCCTTTTAATGTACTACTAATGGAGGAATAAAACCTGGCTTGCACAGCTCATATTTGTTTCAAACAACATATTTTGTCAGTCCTTGTCTGCGTACATAAATAGTTCCAGCAGGTGCATAGCACAGTTGTTATGTAAACATTGATTAACAACATCAGGGAATGGGTTGCTGGACAATTAAGTTGCGTGCTCCATGAAGATATTGTCATAGTTGATAACAACACCAGTGTCGCACATACCCGTTGCAACTCGATGTCTTCCAAACAGATATCTTACTGCTGAGCATTTGAAGCAAATTCCAAAAAGACAGCGAGTGCTTCACCGCGGTATTTTAAAATTACATACTGGCCACCAAAAACTTCATAATTGCATCTTCAATATAAAGTCATATGTAAACATGCAAAACATATCAGCTTAAATCATATTTAACACCAAACACTTCAATTGCATCTTCAATATAAAGTGATACATGCAAAACATATCTTCTATCAGCGTAGATGCGAATCCTGATAGATTTTAACTTCTAGCAGCGTAGATGCGAACCTTTTTTAATAGTATCATTTATTCATATTGCCCTTAGTTGTTCATTCAGCAGGAATAAAAATGCATGTACCCTAAGCCCAAGCTCATTTTGAAATCACCAAAACTGTGCTTATTTGTGCCTTTAAATCAATGTTTTTCCCACTGAATTTCCGTGGCCTCGGAGCACCCACCGAAGCCAGTATGACAGGTATTCACTGGTTACTTCTTAAGATGTCTAAAACGCAATTGGAGACAATATAGAGAAACATTAATTACATTGAACGCATGTAGTTGGACAATAGCTGTTGAGAATAGAGGAGTGAGGCGGCAGCGTTACTTCCATGGTGGCGTTATATTGTCCATTGTGCCACTATGCATTTAATTTGTGGATAATAGAGTCATGCAATCTAGTAAGCCCACTGACCCAAACAAATGTGACATTTAACTTTATTGCTGCTGCCGCACGCTGCCTCTTATTTACTGCGCATTTTCTTAGCAGAAATAATGTGGACGTCTACACAACACGTTGCAAAATAGATGTGGTTATTTCAATCGACTTTCATATTTCGTTGTCAACAGTTTATGTACTGTTAAATTAGGTAGAGTACGACATGCATGCACCCTGCCATAGGATATTTATATTCATACCCGTATGGTAAAAACGCTTTGTTGCTATATTTGGGGGCAACAGATCTCGTGATTAATTGGCCCACAGGGCTACATCTGCAGATGTCGATCATAAACTCAACCGTTGCCATGTAAACAGCCACGTTAAATGTAGATTCAAATTGGTTCTGCTTGATGTGCAAGCGCTTGTTTTATTCTGCTGCGTGATATCCCTGAGCCATTGTTGCCTCACTGGCAGGTTTCAGGTAACCAGCTACCCCTACACGCATCAATTAGTCATGCCTGAAATAGCACTCGGAAAAAGTCCGTCAAATGAAGTCAATCAAACCCACACGCTTCAACAAGATTATTGCTGTTAATTTGCTGTCTTGTTACCTAATAATCAGTTCTTGACAAGACATAAGTTACACTAGTTGTTGCACGTTCTGCTGATTTAAAATACGTACTCCAACAATCCAACTATGATTGTAATTTACAATGACACCTTTACCGGTAACAGATTGAACAAAAAGTTGTTATGTGTGGTAGACAATAAATATGGGATATTGTAACCAGCGTTTTGTATTGATATAATTAGCCATTTCATGTATTCAGCATGAAATTCCATTCCAATTTTGTCAGACATAGTTCAACAAACATTAATCAGGTTCTTTAAATAATGCATGCAAGGGAGCGGAACTGGTCTGTCTATTGTGGTTACCTCCGCAATACCATTGTAATTGTGGTAACGATGTTATGTGCGATGAATTATTCAAAGCATGTCAGCTACTGATGGTATTAAGAACATGCTATTATTAACTTCCATGAATGGTGGATCAATTTTTAAACCAAATAAAATATATACCTTAAAGCATATAGAAACGCCAAATTGTATCCAGCTTTATTTAGTATGCATTAGATAAGGCAGATAAGGCTAAAACGTCGAAAGCGTAGGAAAACAGCATTACCGTATTAGTTTTGAAACGGTGTTTGCCTAAGTTTTGGCGCTGTGTTCTGAATGATGCAGTCGAGTAGGTGCCAAAATTGTTTTTATGGTCGCCGCTGCACTTGTGATGTGTAAATAGTACTCTTGAATTCACGGGCGAATATATAGCTTAATCTAATGCAGCAAATATGGCATGATAAAGATCAAACCTAACATATCAGAATATTAAATCAAATGATCATACAAGGACATTATATCTAATTAGAATATACATAGCAACCTACCTTCGGAATGCCAATTGTAGTTAGCTATTAAGATTTTCCACTATAAGTTTTTCCTTAGTCATTTTGTAATAGGATGATAGAAATAAAAAGCGGCTGTTTGCCAACTACGCTTCCAGCTAAGGTTCAAGCATGATGTAATTACCATCTGCGTTGGCGGTCATCCAGAGAATATATACTTTTATAGTCAGACATTGTTCACCACGAATGCAGTCGTCACTTATGTCGAAATTAATCATTTGGCTGAAATATCATTTAGCATCGGCACTAATCATACAGTAATACTTTCACTTTGCCACCCTGCGAGACACATGTTTTCCAACTGGAAATTGACGTTTCATGCATTTACATTAAAACAATGGCAGAAAGCGTGCAGATGGTTCAAAACAAAGAATGCCAACTCAAATGCCTGAATAATAGGATCAATATACATGAGAAAATCACTGAAAACTATCGATAATCCACCACATGACGGACGCATTGGGAGTTAAAGAATAAGATATCAAATGACGGTTCTATCATCTGCTATTTAAAAATGTAACACCAGATATAGTTAACGGAAGGTTATCTGTTCTCTTGATGCGGTAAATGTGAATTTGTCGGATTATTAGCTTCCAGAACTACATCAAATATACAGCAGGGCTTGGAATCTCGTTCATGGGTAATTACTTGTTGATTATTGCCTTAAACATCCATAAAGCAATACTAATAACATAAATGATTGAAAAGCCTAGCCCTGATAAACGCTGTCCAGTCTTGCGCTTGCTGGCAGATTGGTGGATCTACGAGAGCAGCATCAAATCGCTCGATTATATGCAAACATACCCAACATTGCCTGCGTCACAGGTTTTGATTGAAAAGGTTGTCACTCAAAAAATGTCTATATGCCGCGTTTTATGCTTCAGCATAAGCAAAGGCTCGAAAGCTATCCCGACCGACCCCTAGAACATGTTATTTAATAACATCAATCGTAGTGCAAGTAATAATAAAACAAAAATCTAAGTGTACAAAGACGGCTGCTAAACATTGTTGCAGCTCCTTGATGGAATATAAATCACAGACCTATATTAGCACGAATCACGTTTTCGGAAAATAAATGACGATGAATTACTTGCCTGTTCTATTATGATCCTTCTTTGTCGATAATGCATTTCTATTGTTGATGAAATGGTGCCAAAACGTTGGACCAATGACATCGTGGCATTGAATGGAACTAACTACTCCCTACTAAAGCACACACTGTCAGCTACATGT
>CM067356.1:22627257-22637257 GCA_034190875.2 Urechis unicinctus
TTACTCTAGGCAGCGGCTTCAGCCAGTGAAACACAGGTGATATTGCTCTCGTGAGTCGAGCAATGAGCAAATGCACGTAAGTCGCTTCTCCAATGAATTGCTAGGGGGAATGCTACGCCGCCAGATGTTACTGCTCCCTGTCTGAGTATCAACTCGAGGCAATGTCCTCGTATTGTTACTGATGTTGTGGCTGACTAAACAATATATAGTAAGTGGGCATCTGTTGATCATCAAGTAGCGATGGTAAGATTTTATACATGAACGCATATGTGCATGAAGCCTTGGCCGCAAACAAACACATCGGTACTTCACCACATCACTGTTGCTTGCTGCGTGCTTTTCTTTGTTTCCAGCCGATGTATACGAACCAATCAGCGTTACTTATCCGTTCATTATGACAACTTTAACTGGTTTGTGTTCATTGAATCGGCGGATATCTTGTTCGATCATAATGAGTCTTTCTTTATCTCACTTATCTTATCATGCAGACTGGTGACATTTGCTCAGCCGTCAGTGTTTGCTTTCGATTATGGTAAAACACAAAGGCTTGATTTTTGTAACTGATGTCTATATATAGCATAAGCTACTGAATATGTCACTTGGTCACAATGGAACATTTTCCGTATAAAATACAAGCATGGTAGGTATAGCAGTTATATATGCCGAACCGGGTGGCTCAGCGGTAGTCTGATTCCTGCTAGCCGCATGTCAGATTAACAAAAATCTCATTGTCCGGACGTTTTAGTTTGCGCTGTGTGTTTGCGTTTGATATGCATTCCATTTACACAAAGCATTACTTTGCCGTTCCTTTATTAAGCTTTCCTCTTGCATATCTTGGTGCAAACACTATGGCATGATTTATATACACCACTGTGAAAGTCAATAATTTGTTCCCATTACAAACTGTTCAATTAAGGTGTGGATATTATATAACGAGAAATCTTTAGCGATTAGTAAACAACCATTTGAAACAGCCCGGCCCAAAAACCGAGTAAAATCGTTCTGCTGTTCGTGATTCCCTGTTTATTATGCAATTGACCTTTCCAACGATGATAACATTCGTGACGTCAGTAATAACGATGAATAATACTAAGACAGGTCTATTGTGCGTATCTGTTGATTGCTCGACCCAAGAGAGTAATATCAATTACGGAGTCTGCTTTTCCATTAATATCGGGCTACTTATAGGAGATGTGTACAGTACTATGTGCGTCATAGATACAGTTTGCACTGGATGGTCACACAGAAAGTGTCAGCTTGTTATGATTAACGTGCACCTGTATATCCGTATAATCTGGCAATATTTCTCATTTCCGGCAATGCTTGAGAAGTGTTATAAATTCAAGCATCCGTCCGTCCAAATCACTAAAAAATAATTTCTAGAACACTCACCATTCACGTAGCTACCCAAAGCGCACTGTCGACGAATGATGCCATTTGCATACGTGAACGAGCAAACCGAATTGCTGTCATTGGAAGCCACGGATATTGGTATATGGTTATCTATATATCTGTCTTGGAATCACCGGAGAGTTATCAAGGTTGACACGAATCTTGTTTGCCACAGACGTAACACAACCTGTCTTTAGAGCGTC
This sequence comes from Urechis unicinctus, assembly GCA_034190875.2. Lineage (NCBI taxonomy): Eukaryota > Metazoa > Annelida > Polychaeta > Xenopneusta > Urechidae > Urechis > Urechis unicinctus. The sequence goes on from CM067356.1 coordinate 22,628,853, forward strand.
ATGCTTAAGTTTAGGTAATTGTATTCAATTTACGGAACATTAAGCATTGTCTTAGCAATATTTTACTTACTCATACGGTTATTATGGGTATGTCGAATTGTCAGCTTTCCAAAAACAATAAAATGAACAGAGGAAGTTAGGTAATTTGCAAATAATCACTGTCATTTGTCACTCAACCGCTACAAAAGCATTGGCGGATGGATTCCACTAATCTTAATATGAACCGCTACGGTTCGTATTTGTTGAGTGCATGACCCAAGAGAGGACTACCGTTGTCGTGTCTTGAACAAGTCTCTCGACATGCTTTTCGGAGGATTCTCGAACGTTCGTGACTTCATGTTTCCACGACTTTCTCCAAGAGCAACGATAACCACATATGTGACGTCACTTACCACGTTATATACAAACACGCACTATGCCCGAATCATAAGCAATGCACGTAAACATTGTGCAGTATCACCGAGCAGTTGGGCAGGGGAGACTTCTTCTCTGGAGATTATTGGGCTACTTTGTGGACACTTTTTGTATGCTACGTGCGTCATAGGACCATGTTGTACTGAATTGCCCCTGACAATTACCGGGTTATAAGATGTTATGATTTGTGTGCTGGACAATCTGCAGACATAGGCTCTTAAGAACTTATATAACTTATCAGTATCAATAATTAGATATGATCAGAATTTTAACTCTTACAAAAAATGGTTAACATAACCGTGTAGCACTTCACCTAATGATGATGTACTGTTGTCATTTGCATATGTGACCAAGTATCAATAAGTAGCGCTATTTGCATTTGAATATTCACTCGGCATTACTTACTTCTTTCGATGTGCTTTACAGAAAACACCTGTCAATTTATGGCGGTAAAACGATCAGATATCCGCGGGTTACACTCATCATGCCCGAGACATCAATATATCAGTGATATGTGGTGCGAAACCCCAGCTTACAGTATATATACGACCCTACCAAGCTATACCCATCCATTGTCATTGCTCGTTACTATAATTAGCGAGGATGGATGCACCACACATCTCGGCTCAATAAGCAAATGCAAAACACACTGTTGTTTCGCAATAGCCCAGTTCTATTCAGCTTGACCGATTATGCACCTTTTCCTCGGATATTCAACGCTGATAGCCTCGCCACCATCTAAACTTCATGTGTCACTGCGGTGGCTTCTTTATTGCAAATGATACAGCTGAGTAAGTGCAAAACAATGATATTATCGCTTATAAAATATTAGCGTTCGATCCTTTACCCAGTGTAACTGTAACTCTTAATCTCATAACAGTGAATATGACAAAGTTCTTTATGAAGACATATATATTCACATTATGCTGCTTATATGATAATTGGTATTATTACTTACCGTTTATGGACGCAAACAGAACTATTGATGCTTCCTGCTTTGATAACAATGATCGGGTTTATTATAGGTGAAGGCTGTGTTCACACATCGAGAAGCTCATGGCGTATGCAGACTCTTAATCATATCAGACTGCATCAATAATAATTAATCGATTTATCTGGCATTAAATTGCTATCAAGCACCCTTATTTCATCGTGACAGCTTTTCAGTATTTTATATGTCTAATACTTTGCGCTACGTTTGTGCGGTGATTATTCATTTCAAATCTTTACGCAAGAGTAAACTTTGCTAGATTATTATAACTACGGTAATGGCAAAATTGTATAACTGCTTTTATCGTTGATTATATTCCCCCATGATATCATCGGTTATTTGGCATCCGCATACAGTCCAAGCAAACTTTCTGTATGGAGTGGCGTTTTAACTGTTAATGTCTCAAAATAACCACAGAAGCAACATCCCCAATGATGCCATAAGCCAGCCCGAGGAATTGCCGCTCAGTATGCAGCGTGATGTTGACATAGACAAAGTCTATATGCCTAGCGCAGTGTAAGCACATATGGAACAGGTGCAAGACATAGTAGGGACATGACTCCATGAAAAATGAAATGAAAATTTCACATTTTGTGGATAAATGCAGCAATATACATCGCGCTGAACGACCACCTCCCGAACCACACTATAACTCTATGTCCATTGCAGTGTTGTTAATCTCTGCACCTCTCAATTAGTCGCACTTTCCTACTAACGCTGATGTTGCCCCTTTGCCCAATAATATTTGACTGCGCAGCGATTCGTAACACCCTCACTTCAGCATTCTCTGTATATATATATATATATATATATATATATATATATATATATATATATATATATATATATATATATATATATATATATATATATATATATATATATATATATATATGTGTATGTGTGTGTGTGTGTGTGTGTGTGTGTGTGTGTGTGTGTGTGTGTGTGTGTGTGTGTGTGTGTGTGTGTGTGTGCCATGCATCAGGCATGTACATAAAGGGGATTTCCTCGCAAGTGCCGTTTCTTTCATATCTGTCTCGTTCTAGTTATAATCAAACAACTATTCCTATCCAAACAATCCCCGCTCTCCTATTACGATTGCAAATAATACATGAAAGCAATAGGTTTCCACCGTTCATTGAATAGATGATCAAGAAATCTATATAGAGTTAGAATATCGTTCAGAGGATTTACACCCAACAGACTTATATCGGCGTTGTAATAATATGTAGCCACAATTTGTAATATTTAGCTGTAACATTAGCCCCATATGTTGGTTAATCTCGCCCGACGCATCAAAGACGAGCAACAAGATGAATAACCTGAATTACAACGATTAGGTATGCTGCGTTGTTCAAAACGTTGTAGACAGCTGATGGTAGCTTCTGTTGTTTATGCGAGCTTACGATAATATATTGCATGTTAGACTGAATGATCGTGCTGCTACCATGCTTCAGTTCTATCTTAGGCGTTGCTATTGCTGCCGTTACAGCCAATAGGCAACTCAAGAAACTTGATATGATGTGCATTTCCAATTAATTTCCAATTAATGATATACTGGATTAATCCTTTTACCGTAGCGGCACTCACCTGTGTATTCGTAACTATATGTCTACTTCAGATACTCGTGCTACCACGTTAGATAACAAGCAGATGAATAATAGTCATTATTATGACGCAATATGTCATCACCTTATCTGTTGTGCGTAGGCATTGGCAGTATTTATTTCTGAGAACATACAGGCAATAACATATAAGTAGAAAGATTAAGGCTAATCTAACCAGTGGAGTCTGCAACCAGGTAAAGGTCATAAGCTAAACTGCTGCAAATCTTTTTATCTGCAAAGTCAAGGTTATTGAAAGAAAACACAATATAAACATAGCTATATAACTGCAATCCAAAAAGGTCGCTATTAACGTGTCTGTAGGATATCTGCATATCACGAACCAAAGCGCCTGGATATCTGGCATGTCTTTCCGAACTGCGTATTAAGGAATATCGCGTGGAGTCCTCTTTGCTCCATGCATATTATAGAGCGACAGTTATATCATGATTGCATATGTATTCGTGTTTGATTAGGCTAAATACAAACTGCAATGTGCCGTTTATGAAATGAAGATTATAATCATAATGTGCAATTGCTATTTCTGTGCTGTTAAGCATACACTGCCAAGGATTTGTCGTGATGAGCTCATAACTGTAATAACACGTGACCAGGGAGTCACTTCCACGTGGGGATAACATAGCTGTCTGAACCCTAACGCTTGTAGCTTCTCGTATGGACGTGGTCAGATTTTTTAAGTTTGGAATAAAGGCTAAACGCTTACAGCTGCACATGGAATGGGTTCGCTTCTATCAGGCTAACTGCCTATATCTTCTAGTTGACTCCAGTCACCGACGTCTCTCTGGTCGGCCTCTCTCATCCCTTCCCATTCCCACAATAGGAGGGATCAGATACTCAGGCTGGATTTCTTACAGTTGAAGTTATACAAGATACTTTTAGTTGCCTCAGTCGGCGAAGCTGATAAAGGATACCTAGTTCACGGATATTTGATCACTTTATGCAGCAAATTGATAATAGTGATGAAATAAGGTTGGCAATAACACGCATTTAGCTAATTCATTCGGAAAATTGCAATGAATTGCGGGGAAAATAAGCTGTTACCCTACACCCAAATTTTTATGTGTTATCACTTAATGTAACAATGGTGTTCCCATTGCGTAGATATTATGCACGGATAGACAGATAGCTGCTACATTGCTGTCACGGATCGATGTTAGCTTTATTTTACTCTGTTGTCCGTAGTGATTGTCAGCTTATTCTTGATCAACGTAGATTATTGTGATTAATAAGCCGATCGATTATCCCCTCTGCCACATGCTTGTGCACTGAAAACTGTGTGTGTCATCCGCGGTTACACATACATAGTATAGGTTGATAATAACATGGTTACTTTGATAACGTAAGTGAGTCCCATATCAGATTGTAATGAATTAAACTGGCGACTTCATTCAAATGGAAGAACACTCTTCTGTGATATGGTGAAGTATATTTCCAGACGATTATTCTTGCATGACAAACGCACCTTTTAAAAGATACTTTTAGCTGTAACATGATTCATGTTGCGTAGTGGTGGCAGACAAATTATTATTAACTAAAGGTCAATTGGACGAAAACTTACCTCCCCAGCGGGCTAGGCTTCATCGTTAACACCAGCTGCCGCAACTAACCCACTATCTAATGGTCACAACATCACCAGTTGAGTACATCAGGTGCTTTTTCCAATTATAGAACCTACGAGATTTCAAATGGTAAGACATTGCACTTCCCGCGACTCCACATGGTTACGTAATTGCCAACGTGGGAAGCATTTGGCTCCACAAGAAACAAATCACGATGACTGCAAACAATAGCCTATGCAATTTAATCATGTGTTTTATCTACCGATTGTTTCATTGTTGTACGTGAAACAAAAGTAGAGTTGGACATGTATTGTAGCAATAATATATTAACAGATGGTAAAGATCTTAATCAAACGGTGTTTGAAAGTCCAAATGAAACGTGTACAATAAGACTACTGCCTAGCATTTTAGTGACGCCCTCGTCGAATCCGAAAAGTACGCCAATTTCCTATAAGTGAAAAACAATGTTGAGTTGCGTTTGAGTACCTGTTTCGTCTGACTTCGAACAAGGGTTTTCAGTATCTTGTTCACTGCGGAGAGCAGGCTAATTGGTTGGGTAATTAATTAGCTGATAGCGATCGCCTTATTTGAATTTCGGCGTTACCTTTATATAACTATCTGTTCGCGTAGGAACCATCTGTTCAAGGACTGACACATTTTTGTTGTAGAAGTATCAATGTTTATGTGGAATGTTTCTTCAGTAGCTGTGGGTAGCATTTAACGTGATACGGTTAACGTGGTTGGGGTCATGTTGTGACCTTGAAATATAATACAACCCGCATGAGCGCTGTTGGAAATAGCTCGCCTTGATTTTACATGTTAGTTTGATTAAACTATATGTCAATCACTTCCAGCAAAGAAAACAAATTATTTCATATTGCGTAGAGCTACACGTATTGTATGGTGCTAAAGTCGCGGAGCACCATGCAAAGTGTGCTAATGAGCAATTTATTTGATTTGGTGAAATAACAAAAGCCTAACCATACACCACTGCTGCAATGAAAGTAATCGAAAATTGTCTCTACGACCGATATATATATATATATATATATATAAATATATATATATATATATATATATATATATATATATATATATATATATATGTACACATATATGCATATATATATGTTAGATATATATATATATATATATATATATATATATATATATATACATATATATATATATACATATATATATGTATATATATGTATGTGTGTGTGTGTGTGTGTGTGTATATATGTGTGTATATATGTACCTTATAAACCTAAGCAATAACATACTTGTGTGTATATATATATATGTGTGTGTGTATATATATACCTTATAAACCTAAGCAATAATATACTTATATAAATATATATATATATATATATATATATATATATATATATATATATATACATATATATATATTTATATGTATATATACATGACCGATCAGAGGAGTTATGGTTTTGTGTATAAAAACCTCGGATTTATTGTGCAATGCTGATGTTATGTAGCAATCAGAGCTGTGACAGATACACTACTCGACAATTGTGAGTTAGGCGTAAAAGCCGAAAGCTTGATAATGTACGACAAACGTTGTATGTGCTAAATGATTAATTCTCTCAGTGTGAATATATGATCCCCGAGAGAACCTCTAATTAATATATCTCAATATGTACCGTTACCATGCTTTATCGCATTTAACTCAGCTTTAGCTTATTCATGATAATGTGCCCCTGGTGCAATAGGGACCCATCACATTGGCTGACGCACCATTCAGTGCATTTGCTTGTTGATGGGCCGCCTGGAAGAAACGAACAGCGTGAATAGTGGTACAGGTTACAATTGCACTATCGCAGCGAATCCTGCTTGCCATAGAGCCGTGTTATATTTGCTTGTTCAGGCATGTAGGTTTTACTATACACATTTGTCAGCGGATCGTATTGTGCACTCAAGTGGTGACTATGGTATAAACAGACCGCAGTAGAATGGCGTCAGATGCTATCAAGGTGGACACTATAGAGCTTGCATTTCCATGGTTTAAACAGAATGAATGACATTAATACTTAGGGTACCATACTTAGTAGTCTTATAATGCATCAGATGCGAGCGACTTCCCGAATAAAGGCATCTGCCATTATTGAACCGACTTACTGTTTCCCATAAACGTATTGTTGTCAATAAGACATTCTTTGTCAGGTATTGATTGCATCTGGGCTGTCATGAGCTTTATTAAATTATTATTCAAGATATCACTGCCTGCGACAACAGAGCTATTCCTACTACTGCGATTGATTTAGCAAAGACATAAATTGTCCATTAGTCAAACTTCATCAGAGGTAGGCAATATCCGCCATACTTATGTGACTTCTATTATCGTGACTTCCTGCCACAAAGGTGATAAAGGTGGGACACAAGAAAGGCGTGGAAAGTTGATAGCAAATGTGTATATTGCAGCGTCTGTCATATGTAAATAAGAGCGATTACGACTCAGCTGCAGCAACACTTATATCACATGGCACATTATTTCATTGAGGTTCAAATAAAATGGCATGTATTCAGTAGATATTGCTGGTGTTTGTAACAAGCTATAGCAACATCTAGTGGTGACCAATGGCGTATTAGTCTAAAAACGGAACCTTAAGTTGGCAACCAAAAAAACCCGCCATGGTTCATACGAAAATCATTTTTCTTATAAATATTTAGCAATGCGTGGAAAGCGCCATTTATTATAAATTTCAGAAAGATTATGATGAATTAGCAAATGTAGGACGCATTTCATCAGCGGTAGGATATTAACATGCATAAAAGAAAGACTGGTCAACGGAAAACTTTGAAGAGGAGAGAACACCGATAAGACTAACGTATGAGTTAACCAATGCATAATAATTAATCAGTTTATATTTAAGCAAAGCAATTAGCTATGTCATGACATCATCAAGAGTGCCATATTTCATTCTGTTTCTTGTCAATTTGATTTTTCCTCATCTTATTGAGCCTCTACGACGATTGCCTTCATATTTGCCGCCAGGTAGCTGTTTGGTTGCACATGGTACAATCGGTAAGCCTGGATGCTTACTTTAGAGATATGGCATTTGATAAAGTGTCGATGACAATAGATTATGGAGTCATTACCGATCAGTTTCTAAAGCCTAGCTTCTAATGCAGAGCAGCACATGTGGTCATTACACCAAAGAGTTCATAGCTACGCTAAGAGGGCTCGCTTCGAGTGGCTCTGCGGCCCTAATTATAATACACTGCTATCGTAAGGTGGCGCTACAGTGACACAAACAAAAGCACATGGGAATAGGGGGCTGACATCACTTATATTGATGAGAGCGGAAAAAATGTCGTTTTGCAGAGCCTTTCCGCTGTGTACAGCAGCTGTAGGCTCTTACACAATCTTTTCTTCGTGGTGAAGATGTCATCCATTAGGTGCCTGGAGAGGTCAAAAAAGCACATCCGGACGTATATTTGCCTATCTAGGACTAGCTTGGTCTTATGCATTTGTAGGGCTGCAAGATCTCCTTGTATAGGCAGGGCTGACTACCAACATGCGTATTTAACCTCTTCTGTAGCATGCACAAGCTTGACATTAACCCACGTTCTGAGGTTCTCAATTGTTTTACCAAATACAGAGATGTTCATCAACTTGTTCGGGTCTTCCTCAAAGTCGCTGGATGCTGCCTTAGTAGATAACATATTTTTTGTTTCGTAGGCTGGGTACCAATTTCGCAATCTTAGAGGGGGTCCCCACACTCCGGGGAGATTATTTTAGTAGTCTGACAACCATTCCTTCTGTACCGCCATCTTTGCAGTCGC
>CM067356.1:22642257-22677257 GCA_034190875.2 Urechis unicinctus
TTAGCAAGGTTTTTCTGATGCTATGCTTTATCCTTGATGTGAAGCATGCTGGAGCAGGGCAATTGATGGCATTCGCTAGATGGCGTAGCAGTGCTCACTTCATGGCCGTGATGAAGTCGGCGCAAAATATGGTAACGGTCCAGTCAAACCGCAGGATTATGTCAGGGGTCAATAGTTGTGTAAATATCACGAGCATACGGAAAACAATTTGTATGACATTCATTAATCCATGAGGTGCAGATGGTGGTGACGTTTGGGCTTTTTTCTTCTGGACTTTATCCAGGTAGCTGATTCATAAATTCAAGCTTCACTGGATGGGTGGTGGAGAACTTGGTGTCCCGACAACAGTAAATACAGCAATTATATACTGGCACAATGCACTTTTCCATCCAGCAATTATATAACAATGCACAAATGATCATGTGACCTCGCTCGTTTAATGCGAAAATGGTGCTACCCATCTAAGGTAATTCCTGAACAACGAATATGACCTTTGCTTACTTACACAGTGTGAAACGTGTTGCTGGTACTAATGATACAGCCCGATGAAAATTATCTTAACACTCCCAGAACTGGCACAATGGAATGTTCTTCTTGGCTTCGAAAGCAGTGCACTCACCTAAGCGAGCTTTAGTTCTACAGATCAATTCGACGAGAATTTACCATCGTTAAACAAACGACTCGATGGAATTCCAAAAATGTGCATTGCATTCATTGCAAATTCACATGCAGTTTTCAAGCAGGGAACCAAACAACAATCACATCTTGTCTTCTTAAGCTATTAGTTGCTGTATAATTCTACTGTCACTTTAGTAACAATTTAACCATTAAGATATGATGAGCCAGACAAATGCCTCGGAAACAACATCATTTATCCGCATTCTCTGTGTTCTCCAGACACCCAGGTGTCCAAAACTTGGTTACCTGGACAATAGTGACATGTAGGACAACAGGGCGTTCGACAACCAAACAATCCGAGGGGTGGACCATACTAGGTGATACTGACTAGATATAAAAAGTCGCACCTCCGTATGCAAGTAGTTCAGTAAGGATGAAGGAGTTATGTGAGGCATAACTTAAATACATCCAGACCATACAAACTGTGAACAATAACATATGTTATGTATAAAAACTTAATTTCATTTGACAATCAAGACATTGGTTAACGTGCTATACTTGACAATCAACCAAGAAGGGTAGAGGTAAGCTAGGATGCTGCATATCGCATAAGGAGCAGATCGGATATAAACAAACGGATGGGAGAAGTAGAATGCAGTACAACTGCCTGTTTACCGCTGTAGGTATATGGTGGGCAATATGAAGATTAGAATACCAGTCTTCGGATATGAGCTAGATTGGAAGATGATCAATGAGCTAGTGTGACGCCTACTACCACTGAAACGGTAGGTATAGCCAATGAGTCGCGCATTGCCAGTTGATCAAATCATGTGGCTCATAATAAAAATATTTATTCTTTCACTCAATGCAAATAGTTCATTAAGAGCAGGGATTACAACAGCTAAAAACAATATTACTGCCAAATAGGTGGACCGTCATCGCACATTGTGGTAGGGACTGAGTCGGTATTAGCACACTGAACAAGCAATTACCTATGAGAAGACACTTCCTAGTAAAAACAATATACTGCTGGATTACGAATGAAGGTCTTTGGACATTTTCCATATTTTTCCTATGCGATATTTTCAACTGCAATCATGTTTTATACAGACGGGGTATGCCATGAAAAGGTGAGACACATAAATAATGCTAAGAAAAAGAAGAGAAACAAAAAGTGGTTAACCTTGAATATACCAGTAAGAGACCGTAGGTAAGATCAATTGTTAACATGAAAATGTCTGACTTGTCATAAACGCGTTAAAAGTCGCACCCACTTCCACTATACGTGGAACATGGATAGAAAATAAGGGTGTGAATGTGTGTTCAACTAATCATAATCTCAGATATCATGATTTGTACTTCACATTTATTCTTCCAACGGAAATGCTTTCGTTATGACCTAAACTGGTTGAATTGATCTAAGGTGAGTTCAATATTTATGTATCTACGCCCAGGCTTTTGTAAGTAGGAAGCAATAATGCGATGGCATAACTGAATCATTGGCTTTGTATCAAATAAACCAACCCTCGCGCGGACATGTTCGTGTCTGCCACATTGCTGTGTTATACCACATGCTTCATGGGCCGCTTATTGCCACATAATACCGGTGTTGACTGCCTTGCACCCCTAGTATTAACCTGTGCCCAATCTGCCAATTATGCAAATGTGGGTTAGCGTAGATATGTTGCAATTAAAATAACGGCTGCATAGAATTGGCTTGGGACCCAAATTGCTACGAGAATAAACACTAAGGAGAGGAGAAGCAAACATGGTTTTTGGATAATTTATACCGATGATGATATTTACTGTGCAAATTATGAGCCACTAATGGAGCTATAACAACAGGGTTGAAATCATTGTATACATCATCGAACGGAGAGACATAACGTCTGCATGGTACAAATGTAGGGGCACATCCGTTGGATCATACTTATCTATATTTGCAGGATCTCAGTCTAACGTGGAGGAATACAGCATAATACCTGGTAACATCGTACAGCATGTGTTTGTGTATGCTAAAGCACATATTTGTTTCAAACAACATCATTTTGTCGGCAACAATGCTTTGGTCGTCGTATATAAATAGTACAGAAAACCAGCAGGCAGCATAGCACGGTCAAGTCATGTAAACATTGATTAACAACATCAAGGAATGGGTTGCTGAACAATTAAGCTGGAACAGGTGCTCCATGAAGATATGGCATTCTTTGTACTGTACGATGAATGAGCATCCTATATACCTACAGGGAGTGGATACAATAAGGGTTAGTTAAATGCACACAACATCAATAGGATTGCCTACCATCTACCCGGTGCAACCCGGGTTGCCCTCGTTGGTACCGGATATCTCTACATGCAAAACATATTTGAAGCATAGCTTGCCAGAAAAGGCGTGCACAGTTCTTCATTACTTGCTGCAATATATTTATGAATTACATGTTGGCTTTTTAATGCGCTACTAATAAAAACTATTACCTGGTGATAAGCTGCCATACTATCGTCATTGCCTGCTTTCCGGCGTCGCTTTTTCTGTGGCTTACACTACATACATTATAATATTACCAGTGTTTCTCAAATGTGATTTCGTACATTTAGGGGCTGCACATACCGACGCCACAAAAAACATTTAACAGCTCACCATAAATTAATGCGCTGGAGCACCGCGGTCGTAACACCAAACACTTCAATCGCATCTTCAAAATAATGTTTGTAAACATGTGAAGTAGTTCATCATATTTGGTTGCAATCGTGATAGATAGTTTACTTCTAGCAGCGTTGATGCTACCCTTTTTATGATATCATTTATTCTTATTGCCCTTAGTTGTTCATTCAGCAAGAATGAAAATGCATGTACCCTAAGCCCAAGCTCATTTTGAAATCACCAATACGCACTGCATAGCCTTGAGCCTCGGAAAGTTGATTAAGTGCATGAAAGCATATCCCTGTAAAGAAAAGACCCAAGCTGTTTGCCTTTATTTATTATGCATCAGACAACACCACGGCCTCAGGCTTAGCTCATAATTCACAGAACGTAACTCCCTTATCCACCAACAATGATATTGATGTGTAGCGGTGATAGACCCTAAGCGCACCAAGAATGTTAATGTGGTACCCTAGCAATACCCTACCCATCCGAAACAGCCTTTAAGTTGTGATGTTGAAAATGAAACAAACAGCCTAACGACGCACATATAGAACATTGCCATCAGACAAATTGCATTAAACTGTTAATGAAAGGAATATCTGAATCAAAGGATATAATACCATGCTTACCTGTCAACACGAATTACGAATGCAGGGAACACCGGTGTTTATTTTAATTACCTTGGACCTCACATTAATGTTAAAATGACGCCGAACTTCTTATTCATTTCACTTATGCACCTGGTAGCTGCGTCATCCAATGAAACACTGTGGATATTGCTTGCATGGGTCCAGCAATAAGCGAATGTATGAAATATGACACTACAAATGATTGACTAAGCAGCGTTTACTGGCACAATCTGCTATGAAATTGCACAAGATGCCAAGTAAAAAACTTATGCGGTTCATGATTGCCTAATATCTCGTTTATCATCGCATCGACTTTCTTGCGATGATCACAACCTTAACACGAGTAATCTCAGTGAATAAACATGAAAGCAACATCAAGTGTGCGGGTTTGTCGAGCTGTGCAATGCTATATGAGTCATAGGGCTAGGTTAGATTTACTTGTAGCCTCATAATGCCAGGTAGTTATGATTAGCACACAGAAGTTTCGGTACATATTGTTCACTGTAGCACATATGGTAATATTCACAATTTCTAGTCTTCATATCTGGCGAGTGGCATTAATTTAGGCATCGGCGTCATGGATATTCGTGTATGTATTACTCAGGCAACTGCAATGCAGCTACAATACTAACGATAAACGGAGTAATGCTTCACCACGGCATGTCCAATAAAATGCCACATGCCGTGTTTATTTCAAACTATATGTGATCCAATACTACGAACCCCTGACTTTATCTGCCTTTCAAATGCCAGTACCGTGTCCATTAATGCTATGTGGTTAATAACTGAAATGGAAAGAGACTTACCCATCAAGACCGGTTGTGTGGTTAAGATTATTTATGCCTTAAGATCAATGTGTTTAATTTCCATGGCTTTGGGACACACACCAAAGTCAGTAAGACAGGTATTTAATCATCGCTTTTTAAGATGCGTAGAACGCAGTTGGAGGCAATATAGAGAAACGTTAATTACATTGAACGAATGTGGCGGCAGCGTTACTTCCAAGGTTATCATTTGATTATATTGCGACTATTCATTTATTTTGCTTATAATATGGTCAAGCATAAGAGATACTTAGTCATTCAATCCAGTTAGCCTACTGACCCCAACAAATGTGACATTTAACTTTATTGCTGCTGCCGCAAGCAGCCTCTTATTTACGCGTTTTCCTAGAGGAAATTATTATATTTGGGGGCGACAGGTCCGCTGAATAAATGGCCCACAGTGCTACATCTGCTGATGTCGATCATAAACTCAATCGTTGCCATGTAAACTACCACTTTATATGTAGATTCTAGTAGATTCTCCTTTTTATGCAAGGGCTTGCTTTATTGCGTGTTGCGTGATATCCAGGGGCCATTCTTGTTTCACTAGAGTGCAGCAATAACCGAGTGTGCGCACCTGAGCCAAGGTTTTAATCAAACCCACACTCTTCAACAAGGTTATTCCTGTTAATTTGCTGTCCAGTTAACTGATAATCAGTACTTGACATGATCTGAGCTACACTAGTTATTGCACTTTCTGCTAATTTAAAATACGTACTCAAACCTTGCAACTATGATTGTTATTTACAATGACTTTCTATTTTACACCTTTACCAGTAACAGATTGAACAAAAGATTAAAATGCGAGCATATTGCTTCACAAACGTGGGTGTTAGGTATGGTGGACAATAAATGTGGGATATTGTAACCAGCGTTGGTTTTGTTCAGTTAGCCATTCCTTGTATTCAGCATGAAATTGTACCCCCAATTCGTCAGATATAGTTCAACAAACATTAATCAGGTCCTTTAAATAATGCATGCAAGGGAGCGGAACTGGTCTGTCTATTGTGGTTTCCTCCGCAATACCATTGTAATTGTTATGTAACGATGTTATGTGCGATACCTTATAAGTAGCTTGTTAGAAATACTGATGTTATTAAGAACATGCTCTAAGTAACTTCCATGAATGGTGCATTGATTTTTACACACAATAAAATGTATACCTCAAAGCAGCCTCTGCTTAACAGACGCCAAATTCTATTCGGCTTTATTAAGTATGCATTCGTTAAGACAGGTGTCGGCTAAAACTTCGCAATCGTAGGAAAAAACATAACCGTATTAGTTTTGAAACTTTGTGCGTCTTAGTTTTGGCGCTGTGATACAGTCATGTAAGTGCCAAAAAATGTTTTTATGGCTATGCGACGGCGCTGATGCGTAAATAGTACTCTTGAATTCATGGGCGAATAAATAGCTTTACCTTATGCAGCAAATCTGGCATGAAAAAGATCAAACCTAATATATCACAATATTCAATCAAATGATCATACAAGGACATTATATCTTATTAGGATATACATAGCAACCTAAGAAGCAGGGTAATCGGGTAGTGGTGATTTGAGCATAAATTTGGTATTTAATCCATGACATACGGAATAAGCAGTTTTAAATGCATTATGTTTCACATGACGGTACAATTCTTGAACGGAGAACTTGTAAATATAACGATTGCTCGTAGAAAAGTTGGTATTTATGACAAAGTCCAATACGTGTAGAGGTCATATCAATACTTACATATGGTTACAAGCAAAAATATTGAAGTTTCCCATATAAATTACAATGCTCTTGATGACCATATGCCATGTTTATAAATGGAGATACCATAACGCATGCGATGTCCCATAATTGCTCTTTTCACCCGCTACTTATGTTCGCCGACAATGCCTCCGCCTTAGGTCCAAGCATGAAGCAATTACCATCTGCAATGAGAGAATATACATCTATATAGTCAGACATTGCTCACCACTTATGCAGTCGTCACTAGTGAAGTCGCAATTAATCATTGGGCTTAAATATCATTCACCATCGGCACTGAACATACAATAATACTTTCACTTTTCCCTATGTACCACCCTGCGGGACATACGTTTCCTGACTGAAAATTGACGTTTCAAACATTGACATTGATATAATTACAGAAAGCGTACGAATGGTTCAAAAGCGAAGACTGCCAACTCAAATGTAGAAATAATAGGATCAATATACAAGAGAGAACCACTGTAAACTATCGTTAATCCACCACATGACGGACGCATTGGGAATTAGGGCGTGAATAAGATATCAAATGTCGGTTCTATCATCTGCTATTGAAATGTAACACCAGATATAGTTAACGGAAGGTTATCTGCTATCTTGATGCGGTAAATGTGAATTTGTCGGATAACTAGTTTCTAGAACTCGACAATTAAACAGCAGGGCTGTGAATCTCGGGCATGTGTAATTACTTGTTTATTATTGCCTTAAACATCCAAAAAGCAATACTAATAAAATAAATGATTGAATAGCCTAGCCCTGATAAACGCTGTCCAGTCTGGCGCTTGCTGGCAGATTGGTGGATCTATGAGAGCAACATCAAATATCTCGATTATATGCAAACACACCGAACGTTGCCTGCGTCACAGGTTTTGATTGTTAAGGTTGTCACAAAAAAATGCCGCATGATATGTTTCAGCATAAGCAAAGGCTGAAACGCAATCCCGGCAGACCCCTGGCACATGTCATGAAATTATATTCAGTCGCTGCGCAAGCAGCACTATCAAAAACATCTACGTTTACAAAGACCGCTCCTAAATATTGTTGCAGCTTCTTGGAGGAACATAAATCACAGACCTATATAAGCAGGAATCACGTCTTTGGAAAATAAAAGACGATGAATTACTTGCCAGTGATCCTTCTTTGTCGACAAGGCATTTCTATTGTTGATAAAATGGTGCAAATAATTTGGACTGATGACATAAATAGAATTAACTACTCCAAATTGAAGCTCACATTGTCAGCTGTATGTTTATTTCATGCTAGGACGAATTGTAAGCGGATTAAGCCTTTGAAGGCAGTTCCATTGCACGCTAACCAATCAACGAGGTTATCAATAAAATAAACATTCACCATAATTGAATCAGGTCGTTGCAGGCATTCTCATTTGAGAGTAAGTCAATTAACATACCACCCAATTCGATGGAATGATAGGTAGCTTGATATGATGCCGGAGACGGATATAGTACAAACGGGGCGATGCTATGTTGCTTGAGAACAATAAATTCGTCGTTATATTTATCTGTTCAATCGATAGCGACTTGGTGCGTCGTTAAGCCAAATGATGCACAGCAATGTTTATAGTACCTACATTATTCGTGCTGTACTAAATAACTGCTTTTTTATGATCCAGGTGGATGGAACTGGTGAGAACTGTTGTTCTCATTTTACGAGACTACACACCTCGGGTACATGGTTAATACTAAGATTGTCAAATAATTGATCCTTGAACTGCAGTTCGCTATTGAATAGCCTTGCCATTGTCAAGTATGAACGGGGCAGTCCCGAATGCCATGTTTATACATTAACATGCTATGACGCACACTATGTCCCGCAGATGACCTTTTATATCCGCTACTTTCGTCATCCTGGGATACACTGTTGATTTAGCGCTTATGGGTCCAGCAATAAGCGAATACACGTCATAGGCCATTGTAGGTGATTGACAAGGGTATTGATAAGCCGACATTACCTGTACTGTGCTTTTAGTTATGCAGTGCGGTATGTTTGTTTTAATCATATTGAGCATCTGTTATTCCACCAAAAAATCAAAACCAGACATTGATGTGTGGTTCACATTTCCAGTTCACTGCGGCCGCAACAATAAACAAACCCAGCATCGTAGCTCAGTATCAAAATGTTCGCGTTGTTGAGTGGGCGGCTCGGTGCCATGTGACTGAATCCAGTGGATGAAATTTATGCACTTTGTTACCATCCGATAAATTGTTTTGGCACTTATCAGCCAATTTCACAAATGTGTATATCGGTATCAACTGGTGTGATGGCATGATCAACAGAGTAACATGGGTATATTACCGTGACCATTATCGCATCATATCTTGTTACAAATTGTGAATTAATTTAAATCTTCTCTAACTGCTCCTACAGAATTAAATATTCAATAAAAAGATAAGGATTCCCACAGAATACTAGGGTATCATTAAAATACGTGGCTATATAATTATTAAGACAAATATTATTGCAACTTTGAATAATCCGAAGTAAATCATCGCCAAATACTGACATTTACGCCACGAAAGGAGCAAAAAATGACCACATTAAAAAGTTGCGACCTGTCGAGTATTATAGAGAGAATAGAGATATATAGATATAGAGAGAGAGAGATAGATATATATATATATATATATATATATATATATATATATATATATATATATATATATATATATATATATATATATATATATATATATATATATATATATATATATATATATATATATATATATATATATATATATATATATATATATATATATATATATATATATATATATATATATATATATATATATATATATATATATATATATATATATATCTATCTCTCTCCCTATCTTATATATATATATATATATATATATATATCTCTCTCTCTATATATTTATATATATTATATATATTTATATATATATTTATATATTTATTTTTTTTATATATATGCATACATTTAAATAGATATACATTCATATACATATTTAGAGTGCTAGGGGCGCCCTTGTACTGGTAGTGATGTCACGGGCACCGATAAATAGCCTGTCACAACCTGGATGGCAGTAGCACCAGCAGCACGCGTCGACAGACCAACTTTCTGGTGCTCGAGTGGTGGTCCGGCCGAGGAGCACTACTACACTGGTAGTGCCAACGGTGGAGCACACAGCCCAATTCATCTGGCTACATGTGGACAATCTTCTGTGAACGAGCTCAGGAGCAATCTATTTGAGTACAAATCTATGTACATATCTCGACAGCATCTGCAATGGGTACCACGGTCCGTGCAGAAGTAGCTTGTGGATATATCGCATGTCTTGTTATTGATCCTCCCGACGCCAAAGAGAGCGTTCAATCGATTTGCTATGAGCTGGTCGTAAGCTGAGTGTAATGGCATTCACCAAACCAAGGGCCTGATATTATGTAACATTATCAAAGGCTAAACCAACGAGACAATTGCAGATATGATGTGCAATAAGCTGATTGAGAGTTGGTATCGTGCTGGCGTTTGGAGCTTACTATAAGATAAGCCTTGTCACAGCGAAACACTGTTCCGTTTTCCGCAATTTGGGTGCAATACAAAAGTGATCATGTACCGTCGCTTGTGTAAAACGATCACGATGCAGCTTTCCTATCTACCTAATGGTCTCCTGAACAACGAGTATGACCCTGATGTGTCAGAACACACAAAGAGCTGGCGCATTGGAATCCTCTTCTGGGATTCAATAACAGTAAATTCCCCTAAGCGGAATGATCAATTTGAAGAGAATTGACCAATGTAAACACACAAATAGACCTTATTCAAAAGATATGTATTGCATTGCTTGTGCAATGTCATGTTTCGTTGTAGTCGTAAGTGGGTATGCACAATTTGCGGTTAGTATTGAAGCAGGGAAAACCAACCAACAATCACGTCTTGTCTACTACCAACACTCCAAATCAAACACGACAACTCTGCAAAGCCCACATTCTGGCGGCGATAAAGGGGTTGGCTTCCCGAGAACGTCTACATGTAGTTAATTCCACTGTATTGTGTATATGTGAGGCCTTTGGCTGTTTAAATCCTGCTTATGAATAATAAACAGCCTTATTGATCCCCGTCGATGTATTTAGTTCCCCTGACCGGTAAGATCTACATTAGAATTATACATAAAACAAGACGTGTTTTATCTCTCCATACCATTGTGGCATACCATTTTCACCAGAGGTCGAATATATTGCCTTCTCCTCTGTATTTGCTCACTCAACAGCCGATTTAAACAAAGATTCCCGCTGATCCTGCAGGATAGGTAGGGGTAAGCTTACTCCTTGTTGCAATTGGTTCTATTCCCTCGCATGATATAAATGGGGTATTGGATCATTGGTCAATAATCCCGATCCCCACGCCAGTTCCCAAAAAGGCTATTGCTATAAACTGATTCAACCATGGCTGATAAATATTTGTAATTTATCCAATTGTGGGGATCTAGTAGGTTTGGTCAGGTGTTATTGTAAAAAAGAGCACATTTAAGTCGCAAATATTCAGTTCTAAAGCAACGTCATCCCAATCTTGAATGTTAAAATAAAACTCTTTCCAGGTCGCGTTACAGCAAACACTTAAGTTATATATTTCGGAATGAAGTATGTCAACATTTAAAACAATTCTGAGAAGTTCGTCGATTTCGGATGCAAATGTGATTGAGAGTTAAGTGCTGAAAAAGTGAACTCCACGTACTGTTTATTTTATGTATTTTATGCATTTGGTAAATGCAAGAACCCTCAGCCCAAGCTCAGTTTGGAATCAACGATAAGGCACCTAGAAAAGTAGACCGACTAAGAGGATAAGCCTTCTTGTTTAGTAAAGACCCAACGTCCTCATTCCACACGTGCCTTTTTCCTCTAGGGCGCGGCTTCATCAAATGAAACACAGTTGATATTGCTCTCAACAATGAGCAAATACACTTAGCTTCAACTGATTGCTATTCTGCTGGCAATGCCGCCAGATGTTACTGCTCCCTGTATGAGAAGCAGCTCGAGGCAATGCACTTGTATTGATACTGATGTTGTGGCTGACCAAAACATATATGGTGAGTGGGCATCTGTTGATCATCATGTTACGACAATAAGATTGTTTAAATGAAAACATGGGCAAATGACACGAAGCTTAGCCGCAAAGAAACACATCGGTACTTCACCACATCACTTTTGCTTGCTGCTTGGTTTTCTTTGTTTCCAGGCGATGCATACCACACAATCAGCGTTACTTATTCATACATTTTCACAATTTGACTGGTATGGTGTGTTCAGTGAATGGCCGTATACATCGTTCGACCATAATGAGTCTTTCTTAATATCACTTACATGCTGACTGGCGACATTTGCTTAACCGTCGGTGTTTGTTTTCCATTATGGTAAAACACAAAGACATGTTCTTGTAACTGATGCGTCTATCAAAATAGCATAAGCTACTGAATACATCACAAGCAGGTAGGTATAACAGTTAGACATGGCAACCAGGTGGCTCAGCCATATAAAAGAAAGGGACCACGGCATGTGTATGTTTTCAAATCGAGAATAAGAATTAATTCTGCGATAGTGCAATTTCTGATCGCTGCAAGTCAGGTTTGCCAAAGTCCGGATGTTTCATTTGCACCGTGTGTTTGCGTTTGATATGCATTTAATTTACACAAAGCAGTACTTGCATATCTGAAACACTCTGCGCAAACTCTGTTGCATGATTTATGTACAACAGTATAAAACTCAATAATTCGTTTCTGTTACAAACTGTTCAATTCAAGTGATGATACGATGTCTTTAACACTTAGTAAACAGAGCCGTTGGTGAAACGTCAAACAACAAATTGTAACTGCCCATCCCAAAAACCGAGTAAATAAGCTTTGCTGTTCGTGACTCGATGATCATTTTCGTTACATAATAATGATAACACTAAAACAGGTCTATGGTGCGTATCTGTTGATTGTACGACCTATGAGAGCATTGTCATTTACGTGGCTTGTATTTCTGATAATATCGGTCTACTTATGGAATATTTGTACAATATTATGTGCGTCATAGGTCTAGTTTGCACTGGTCACAGACAATCGGAAAGTGTCAGATTGTTATGAATAGCGCGCACCTGTATGTCCAAAACATCTGGCAATATTTCCCATTTCTGGCAATGTTATTAATTTAAGCACCATCATTAAAAGTTTAGCACTATTTTTTCTACAACCCTCACCATTAACGTAACTACCCTAACCGCGCAAAGGTTACCCAAATGACGATGAATGTACCATTTGCATAACTGAAAGAGCACACAAAATTGCTGTCACTTGAAGTCACGAATATCGGCTCATGGTTGTACATATATTTTTCAAGGAGTTCTGATGAAACAATAAATATGTCAAAAAGGCAGAGAAAATGCACTATACCGAAAATTTTGCCAGGTTGTTCGAGAGCATTGAAAGAAAAGGGATATCCGAGGCTTGTTAACTTCCTAAGCATCTATTGCTACAATTGTAGTAGCACACGGTGACGTCATTTCGGATTCGCAATTATAAAGGGCGACATGAGTATGTATTTACAACGTTATGCTTTTGCGTATGCAATTGTCGAAACATCAAGCATCGTTGAAGCAATATTTTGCTTACTCGAATGGTTATTATACATATTTTGAAAATTCCACCAATCATAACATAAATACGTATGAAATATCCCTGACAATCTCATAATCGAACCGCAAAAACCTGCAAGTCTACGGCTCGTATTTGGCTTTGGGGGATTCTCGAAAGCTCGTGATTTCGCGATTCCTCGTTTATTCACATCCCCTCTAAGAGCAACGATCACTTACCACAGCTCCACCATTATCTAAGCTTCGTGTGTCACGGCGGTCGCTTTTGTTTGCAAATGACTGATTACATGCAAAAGGAGTATTAATATTTTCGCTTATGATATACTGACATTTATCAGTTTACCCAATGTTAATCTTAAGCTCATAACAGTGAATATGACATAGTTCCTTATATTACTCATAACTTATGAAGACATGTATATTCACATTATGCTGCTTATATGACTATTGGTCTTAATACTTATCGTTTATGGACACAAACAGAATTATAGATGCTTCCAGCCTTGACAACAATGATCAGGTTGAATACAGGTGAAGGCTGGGTTCACACATCGAGAAGCTATGACGCAAGCTTTATTTAGCATGTGCTCTTTTGCAACCAATTCTTGTCATGCTGTGTTACACTTTGGAATTTGCTCTCATGGGCCAAGTACTTTTTAAATACACATTATATGCCACTGAAGGTGATTGATAATTTGTATACCTATATTTCGTGGTCTATGCGTATGCAGACTCCCAATTACATTACAATGCAACAATAATGTTTTAATCGATTTATCTTGGATTAAATTGCTATCAAACAACCCTTATTTCATCGTAGCAGCTTGTCAGCATGTTATAGGTCTTATACTTTACACCAGGCATGTACGGTGATTATTCATATCATATCTTTACGCAAGAGTGAAATATGCTTGATTATGAATATAACGGGAATGGCAATATTGCATGACTGATTTGATCTTTGATCATATTCCCCCATGCTATTATCGGTTTAGCAGTATAGAGTTTTTGTCGATAGTACATCCATGAAGCAAGCAACCTTTATGTGTGTTATAGCTCAGTAAATGAAAAGCATGGTGTTATTTTTAAGCTTCATCTAAAACGACCACAAGGCATTTTTACTGTTTTGCGTGATCCACGGATAATTTATTAATGAACAGCTATTGTGCGATACAGCAAGGGCTGAACAGACATTATTTGATATGATATATATATATATATATATATATCTTCATAAATATAGATAAATATACATATATATATTAATCTATATAAATATATGCAAATATGGATATATATGAGCAAATATATATATATTTAGATATACATATATGTATATACATGTATACATATGTGCATATACATGTGTGTATATATGCTAAATATATACATATATATATGCATTTATATATAAATGTATATTTATATATATATATATGAGCATATGTATATATATACAAGTTTATATATATATACAAATATTCATATATATATATACATATACATATATGCTTATATATAAACAAATATATATGCGTGTATATGTGTATATATATTTATCTATATATAAATATATGTAATATATATTAATATATGTACATATACATGTGTTTATATATGTAAGTATATATATATATATATATATATATATATATGTATATGTATATATGTAGATAATTATACACGGATATATATATACGTGTGTAATTATCTTTATAAATATATATATATATATATATATAGATATATATATATATATATATATATATATATATATATATATATATATATATACATATATATCTATGCACATATATATACATGTTTATATGTGTATAAATATACATATTCATACATATATAGGCAAATATATTCATATATATCTGTATTCATATATATCTGTATATATATGCATATATATATTTATGTTATATATATATATATATATATATATATATATATATATATATATATATATATATATATATATATATATATATATATATATATATATATATATATATATATATATATATATATATATATATATATATATATATATATATATACAACATATGCACGTTAAAGTCATACTTTAAAGGGTAATATTCACGAAAATAAAGAATGGAGATCGCTCAAATTTTCCAGTAGCATTTTTTAAATTATATATTCATGTTCATCGATGACGATTTTTCGATTGCAATAAAGAAATCTGGCAATAATAAGCTTATGTTTACAGACAACGTAAACATACCAAAACCTACGTTGACAACGCGCCTTTTGAAACGTTAACTAATGACGTCATAAGGACTTCCCCAGTCATACGGCCGCGTTATGACAGACCGGGTGTTTTCGAAACCTCTCTACTGACAAAGGCCGACCCCTGGCGCATGTCATTAAATCATTTTCACAGACCTATATTAGCTTGAATCACGTTTTTACGATGAATTACCTGCCAGCTATACTGTGGTCATTCTTTGTTAAAATGCATTTGTGTTATTGATGAAATTTAGACCAATGACAATTAATATCGTAGCATATAACAGTTATGCCTCGGTTTATCGCTTCGTATTGGACGTTTGCTTTTCAAGCACACAATTGCCGAGATATAATTTTCACTTGTGTGAAACAAGTCATTTTGAAACGGCGAACTCAGTCCTACCCAACCAGACCTACTTTTCAACCACTATGTAAATATTCATGCACATTGTCATCATCGCTTACACTTGTTTTTAAGGAAAAGTGTCTATTGGTGAGTTCAATAAATAAAAAATGTTAGCATTTGTTGACAAACCTCGCTACCATCTAGGGGCTTTCTAAGTTTCACAATTACCAATTGCTTACTAACTGCCACATGTCATCAGACTGTATGTTCTATGTAGTTGTTCGATCATCTATCATGATACTCTGATATAATTGCACGTCCGTGGCATACGTTAAATATACCGAACGCTAAATAATGCCGATTGTATGACAAAATGTTATTTGCTTTGTAAACGATGTAGGCCTAAAGATCACAATCTTTAGGAGGGTCTTATATACCACATTTACCAATTTTAAGACAAATTGGGTTTATAAACCTGTCTGGTTATTATGTCTGTACACAATTGCTATAATACTGTAGCAATTGACAGATTACCGTAATGACCATCACATGTTATATGGTACAGCTGTTGTCGTCCTTTGAGTTAAGCTTACTTGGAGAAGAAAGTGCAGCCAGCTGCATTTATTTCATGCTACGATTGGGTCTCAGAAGACAGTTTCAATACACAGTCAACGCGGTTATCAAAGAGGCTATCGATTTAATAAACATCCACCATAATTGTATCACTTCTGCTGGCATTCTCATGAGAGAGTATGTATTTTAACATACCGATCAGTTTGATGGTGTGAATTGCTAGCTTGATATATGGCCGAAGGGGGAAATGCTACAAATGGGGCGATTCGATTTAGTTCTCAATCATATCTATTGCTATTCCAGAATAAGCACAGAGCACGCCATGCGATAAGCAGACCTTCATGAAATTCCTCACCAAGCTGAATATCGAATTCCGAAGCCGAGGCGAAGACAATGTAACGGTATATTTCGCTGGGAGATCTTTGATATGCATTGATATATGTAAGTATGTATGTATGTCTCTATGAATGTATGTATCGATGTATGCATGGATGTATGCATAGATGTATGAATATATATATATGTATGTATGCATGTATGTATGTATGCATGTGTATATTGACGTATGCATGTATGTATTTATGTGTGTTTGTATGTATGTATATATGTAGAGATATGTATATATATGTAAGTATGTAGGCATGGATGTATGCATGTATGCATGAATATATGTATGTATGTTTGCATGTATGTATGTATGCATGTGTATATTGACGTATGCATGTATGTATTTATGTGTGTTTATATGTATGTATATATGTCGGGATTATATATATATATATATGTGTATATGTAGGCATGGATGTATGCATGTATGTATGTATGTATGTATGTATGTATGTATGTATGTATGTATGTATGTATGTATGTATGTATGTATGTATGTATGTATGTATGTATGTATGTATGTATGTATGTATGTATGTATGTATGTATGTATGTATGTATGTATGTATGTATGTATGTATGTATGTATGTATGTATGTATGTATGTATGTATGTATGTATGTATGTATGTATGTATGTATGTATGTATGTATGTATGTCTGTGTATGTATGTATGTATGTATGTATGTCTGTATGTATGTATGTCTGTCTGTATGTATGTATGTATGTATGTATGTATGTATGTATGTATGTATGTATGTATGTATGTATGTATGTATGTATGTATGTATGTCGCTTGTTGACATGGATATAGTTAGAATATTTGTTTCTTTACGTATTGGACTCTCACGGATGAGCACGTGATGGTTGCATATGTTGTGATTGCATCGGTTGCAGGTAAACAGACAAATAACCAATAAGCAAAACAGATTACTGCCATTCAGCTATAATGTGAAACAAATGCCCCAGGAAGCAAAGCAAAACACGTAACAGCCTTATGCTTACTACTCTCATGTACCCCTTCCTATAATTAGCTGTTATCTACACAACAAGTGACACACTCTGAGGGTGAGGGGGTAGAGGGGATTGTTTATTTGGACGTTTGGCACCACCACAACGAGGCGAGTATTTGGTGTACCACTAACTTGCGATGATGAATTACAACAACTAAATAAACAATCAGTTAAATGGAGACACGGGCGAAACTTCACGTAAACCTTGAATACATCCTGCACAGTCACGCCATTTCTAACACGAAAAATACGTCATTCAAACAAACCAAATGGATCTGATAGATCAGATATTATCGTTTAAATTTTTATTATCAACTTTCATTATGCAGCAAGTAAGCAGCACATCCGAATGTTTTCATTGAAAATGAACATTGTTCTGGATAACAAAGACTGTGACACCAGCCTTCTGATCTTTGCTAAATGAGGAAGTGGTTAATGCAAGAGCTCTATTTAAAGTTTAACCAGTCAATATAACAAACGAATCGTATTGAACTTAGATATCTTCTGCGACTCAGGTGTTGCACAATATGGTCACGGTAAGGTGCTATAATATAAATCGCTGACTCCCCGCAACTTCATTGCGATCCAGAGTTACACTGATTTTCGGCAATTATTGATTGCTGGTAAATTATCATCAAAACAACAACAGAATGCCCCATGCGCATTCAGCAAATTGATCCGTTGAAGCATGAATCGTCATCTGAAACATCCAATATAAACAATTCATGCAGGGAAAGTACAAGCCTTTTTTCATTTCCAAAATTCACGTTTCACAAAAGCTGCTCGCCGTTTTGCTTGTAAATTGTTTCTTGGAAATCTTGCTATGAATTCTGTTTATGCAGATTAACACATTGACGAAAATAGTTTACAGCTGTCAGCGAGGCAAATGTCACGATAGCAAAGGTATTAATTAGCTTACCGCACAACACTCCAGGGTATCCATGCTTGCAATCATTGATTACATGCGCAACAGGTGAAACGCCATCGGAGGGACAATAATTGACTTAACAACTTCATAAGTGTTCGGTGGACAACACCCAGGTTATATTGATTATATATAAAACGTCTCTTCTACTTAGTTATGTCGAGGCACAGCTGTCATTCCCGTTAAAACTTCAATGATTCCCAAAACGGTATAAAGGCTTATGTTGTCATGCAATTTATAAGCAGCATAAAATATTATGTAGCCCAAACTATTTGATCCTGTGGCACTACCTCGCAGATCGATTTAACTTTTCATTGACAAATTTCATTTCATTTTGCAGGCAGCGATTGAGTATGATACAACACGTGCCGATCAATCAATAATGATATAAAAGATGGCGCAAAAGAGCTACGCCAAGAGTAGGTGTGGCTCGGACATATATAGCATGATTAGACAACGGGGGAGCATTGTGCAAAGGGGAACATGTACGTGGTAATTAGGAATATGCCAGCAAATCTACCGAAGAAAATATTTAAATACAACCAGATTAACGAAATAAACCACCGACAGTGGCAATTCAGTACCGCTTGGTAATCCAAAAGCATATCTGTCTTGCAGTTTGCGACTATATAACTATATTAAATCGATAGCATCAAAAGAATCTACCGCGAAGAGCAATAATACAACTTTGTGAGATGCTGTAATGTTAGTCGTAAATGCCGTGCGACATAATAGTGATGTGTGCGTTGTTGCGCATAATATAGGAAAGTAGTGATTGCATATCCGTGTATCCCAAATATCCGTGTTTATATACCGTGCGTTAATGTCGCCTATGTAACGTTCTCGATATTATATCGCTTGAGATATCTCGACGTCATTTAATTGAGTGTGACTGAAGAGGTAATAGCTAATACGCGGGGTCCATATAATTACAGACATATTTAATGTGTAGTTTGCTGTGACAGCATAAAGTGTCAATTGCTGTGATATTCAGCACAGAGTACAACACGTGTATCACGAGATGACCCTCCTCTTTTGTATCTGTGTAGTATATGTTTAACTTCAGCGACATCAACCTGCCTGCTAGTCTTCATTTACCATGCATTAGATGATAATACAGGCCGGAGCTTTTGCTGTGTTATGTTTATAGCTTTGGCTCAAACAGCGCTCTATAAGTTGGAAGAAAACAAGATTAAGTACAACATAAATGTGTATATGGTCGTCTAGTTATATCCTGGTTAGCTGACGCTGATTGCAGTTATTCGATGTGACAGTCATGAACCGAATACAGCCACTGAGTGTCCATACCGAAATTTCTCTAGTAGAGGCATGGTATTTGTAGCTGTTGTTTTATGCATTCCTTCATTGAGCAGATGATATAGGGTAAAAATGAAGCTAGGTCACACAGGACGTAAATCACTCAACCTAGGAGTATATCCCTGCACAATCAACTGTTTGATATGTGTTACATTTCCCTATTTTGCCTATCGCAGGCTACAGCAGCAGAAACCTCTGAATTATCTAAAACTAAAGGACTGCGAATATTAGGTGTGTGAGTGAAGTCGTGTGTAAGGTCCTCATATCAATCATTATGTACGCTGATCCGTGAAACGATATTCAACGCAGGTGTCCATGTTTGCTGTGTTGATTATGGGTCACTATGGGTGACAGAAGGATGATCGAATAAGTATTAAATCATATCATTAGAAGCAATCCATTCACATCAGTGGTAAATGTATGACAACCACTAAACGTGTATTATTGTTGTGGTACTGATGTTAAATCAGATGTAAACGCGTTACGTATCACAATATACTGCTACTACATATTATCATAGCCGTTCATTTTCAGAAGCTCATCTTCCACCTGTTTAGCACAATGAGCAAGCAATTACCTATGAGATGACACTTCCTAGTAAAAACAATATACTGCTTGATTACGAGTGAAGTCCCTTGGACATATTTTTCCTATGCGATATTTGCAACTACAATTATGCTTTTTATAGACGGGGTTTGCCATGAAAAGGTAAGACACATATATAATGCTAAGAAACAGGGGAAAGAAATGTAGTTCACCATTAATATACCAGTAAGAGACCGTAGGTAAGATCAAATGTTAACATAAAAATGTCTGCCTTGTCATAAACGCGTTAAACGTCGCACCTACTTCCACTATACACACTCTAGCAGCATAAATTATGTGTAACTTGGATAGAGAATAAGGGTGTGAATATGTGTTCAACTTATCATAATCTCAGATATCATGATTTGTACTTCACATTTATTCTTCCAACGGAAATGATTTCGTAATGACCATATCTGGTTGAATTGATCTAAGGTGAGTTCAATATTTATATATCGCCCAGGCTTTAGTGAGTAGGAAGCAATAATGCGATGGCAGAACTGAATCATTGGCTTTGTATCAAATAAGCCAACCCTCGAGTGGAAATGTTCGTGTCTGCCACATAGCTGTGTTATACCACATGCTTCATGGGGGGCTTATTGCCACATAAAACCGGTGTTGACTGCCTTGCATCCCCAGTATCAACCCGTACCCAATCTCCCAATTACGCAATCTGCTAATGTGGGTTAGCATAGATATGTTGCAATTGAACAAACGGATGTATAGAATTCACTTGGGGCACAAATATCTGTGAGAATAAACACTAAGGAGAGGAGAAGCAAATATGGTTTTTTGGTAATTTATACAGATGATGAAATTTACTGTGCAAATTAAGAGCCACTTTTGGAGTAATTACAACTGGGTTGAGATCATTGCATACATCATCGAATGGAGGGTCATAACGTCTGCATGGTACAAATGTAGGGGCACATCCGTTGGAATCATACTTATCTATATTTGCAGGATCTCAGTCTAACGTGGAGGAATACAGCATAATACCTTGTAAGATCGTACAGCACGTGTTTGTAGATGTTAAAGCACATATTTGTTTCAAGCAACATCATTTTGTCAGCAACAATGCTTCGGGCGTCATACATTAATAGAGCAGAAAACCACCAGACAGTATAGCACGGTCAAGTCATGTAAACATTGATTAACAACATCAAGGAGTGGGTTGCTGAACAATTAAGCTGGAACAGGTGCTCCATGAAGATATGTACTGTACGATGAATGAGCATCCTATATACCTCCAGGGAGTGAATACAATAAGGGTTAGTTAAATGCATACAGCATCAAAAGGATTGCCTACCATCTACCCGGTGCAACCCAGGTTGCCCTCGTTGGTACCAGCTATATCTACGTGCAAGACCTATTTGAAGTATAGATTGCCAAAATGGAGGTGCATAGTTCTTCATTACTTGCTAGAACATATTTTAGAATTTTCATACTTGCACTTTAATGTACTACTAATAAAAACTATGTACCTGGTTTTAAGCTGCCATACTATCGTCCATGTCTGCTTTCCGGTGCCGTTTGTTCTGTGACATATGCTTCATTCATTATAACTCTCTCACCAGCGCCATTGTTAATAACAACACCAGTGTTGCAAAAAACAGATTTTGTACATTAAGGGGCTGCACATACCGATTCGTTCCAAACATTTAACAGCTAAGCATAAATTACAGCAAGGGAGCACCGTGGTCGTAACACCAAATGCTTCAATTGCATTTTCAATATAAAGTATGTAAACATAAGAAACATATCTAAGTAGTTTACCGTATTTGGTTGCAATCGTGATATGTAGTTTACTTCTAGCAGCGTAGATGCTACCCTTTTTATGGTATCATTTATTCATATTGCCCTTAGTTGTTTATTCAGCAGGAATGAAAATGCATGTACCCTAAGCCCAAGCTCATTTTGAAATCACCAATACCGCGCTTATTTGTGCCTTCAGATCGATGTTTTTCCCAATGAATATCCGAAGTCAGTAAAACAGGTATTTATTGGTTACTTCTTTAGATGTCTATAACTCAATTGGAGACATTATAGAGGAACATAAATAACATTAAACACATGTAGTTGGCCAAAAGCTGTTAAGAATATAGGAGTGAGGCGGCAGCGTTACTTTCAAGGTCGCGTTATATTGTCCATTGTGCCACTATGCATTTTATATGCGGATAATAGGGTCATGCAAACTAGTAAGCCCACTGACCCCAACAAATGTGACATTTAACTTTAATGCTGCTGCCGCACGCTGCCTCTTATTTACTGCGCATTTTCTTAGCAGAAATTATGTGGACGTCTACACAACACATGGAAAAATATATATGGTTATTTCAATCGACTTTCATATTTCGTTGTCAATAGTTTATGTACTGTAGAGTACGACATGCATGTACCCTGCCATAGGATATTTATATTCATACCCGTATTGTAAAAATCTGCTGCTTAGTTGCTATATTTGGGAGCCACAGATCCCCCTGATTAATTGGCCTACTGTGCTACATCTGCTGATTTCGATCATAAAATCAACCGTTGCAATGTAAACAGCCACGTTAAATGTAGATTCAAATTGATTCTGCTTGATATGCAACGGCTTGCCTTATTCTGTTGCGTGATATCACTGGACCATTCTTGCCTCACTAGCAGCTTTCAGGTAACTAGCTACGCCAAAACGCACCAATTATTCAAGCCTGATATAGCATTCGGAAAAAAGTCCGTCAAATGAAGTTAGGTGATAGAGTGCAGCAATTACGGAGTTTGCACACCTGATTTAAAGTGTTAATAAAACCCACACGCTTCAACAAGATTATTGCAGTTAATTTTCTGTCTAGTTACCTAATAATCACTTCTTGATTAGACATTAGTTCCGCTAGTTGTTACACGTTCTGCTGATTTAAAATACGTACTCCAACAATGCAACTATGATTGTAATTTACAAAGACTTACCATTTTACACCTTTACCGGTAACAGATTGATAAAAAGATTAAAATGCGAGCTAAGGAATGGCTAGCCTTTAATTCTTTCATCGACCATATTGCTTCACAACCGTGGGCGTTATGTGGGGTGGACAATGGATATGGGACATTGTAACCAGCGTTTTGTATTTATTTAATTACCCATTCCTTGTATTCAGCATGAAATTACATACCCATTCCGTCAGACATAGTTAAACAAACATTATTAAGGTTTTTTTAATAATGCATGCAAGGGAGCGGAACTGGTCTGTCTATTGTGGTTCCCTCCGAAATTCTACTGTAATTGTGGTAACGATGTTATGTGCAATGAATTATTCTCATAGCATGTGAGCTACTGATGGTATTAAGAACATGCTATTATTAACTTCCATGAATGGTGCATCAATTTTTATACCAAATAAAATATATACCATAAAGCAGCGTCTGCCCAACAGAAACGCCAAATTATATCCAGCTTTATTTAGTATGCATTAGATAAGGCAGATGTCGGCTAAAATGTCGAAAGCGTAAGACAAAAACATTACCGTATTAGTTTTGAAACTGTGGTCGTTTTAGTTTTGGCGTTGTGTTCTGAATGATGCAGTCGAGTAAGTGCCTAAAATGTTTTTATTGTCATAAATCGCCGCTGC
The DNA here is from genome assembly GCA_034190875.2 of Urechis unicinctus. Lineage (NCBI taxonomy): Eukaryota > Metazoa > Annelida > Polychaeta > Xenopneusta > Urechidae > Urechis > Urechis unicinctus. The sequence continues at coordinate 22,666,357 of CM067356.1, forward strand.
ACTTGTGATGTGTAAATAGTACTCATGAATTCATGGGCGAATATATAGGTTAATCTAATGCAGCCAATCTTGCCTGATAAAGATCAAATCATACAAGGAATATATATCTTGATATACAATACACTATATCTTATTAGGCCTGCATAGCAGCCTACCTGCAGACTGCCAATTGTAGTCAGCTATTAAGATGTTCCAGTATAAGTTTTTCCATAGTCATTTTGTCATAGGTAACTAATTTCATGGATAATAGCCATAAAAAAGCGGCTTTTTAGTGACCTATGCTTCCAGCTAAGGTCCATGAATGAAGTAATTACCATCTGCGTTGGCGGTCATCGAGAAATATATGCCTTTATAGTCAAGCTTTTATAGTCAGTCACTATGTGTTCACCTGAAATTGCAGTCGGCACTAATCATGCAGTAATACTTTCACTTTGCCCTTAATACCACCCTGCGAGACACACATGTTCTGACTGGAAGTTGACATTTCAAACATTGACATATATATAATGACAGAAAGCGTACAAATGGTTCAAAAGCCAAGAATGCCAACTCAAATGCCTGAATGATACAAGAGAGAACCACTGTAAACTATCGATAATGGGAATGGCATTTGGAATTAGGGCGTGAATAAGATATCAAACGTATCATCGCTATTGAAATGTAACACCAGAAATAGTTAACGGAAGGTTATCTGCTCTCTTGATGCGGTTTTCATTAAGCATCATACAGTTAAATGTGAGCATAAGAGGTGATGATATGATCGTCTAGTAATGCTCCTCAGCCAAACCCACCGCTGCTGTTTGCCTGCTGTATTATGGGCAGTAATTGCGTGAGCTTATCAAGCTTGATCAAAATTACATTACTGCCAGGAACATCGCAGTTATTTAAATACAAGCGAAATACTTTCTAATCAATATAATAAGATACAGAGGGAAAAATTCATAATTAGGCAGATGCTCCTATACTGGGGGAATCTGTAACTCTTAAACGCATTAAGGTAATTATGATAGAGTGGTTTCGATGATGGAATCATGATTCATCATTCCCTGAATGGATGACATATATACTCAGGCTGATTTGTGTATGGGTCATACTACAACTTCTTCATGCACACAAACAGCAATACTGCTTCCACATTGTCAAGTATGAACGGGGCAGTCACCAACGACATGTTCATACATGAAGTTGCTATGACGCACGCTGTCTCCCACTATTGCCCGTTTATGCCCGCTACTTTCGTCATCCAGCGATACACTGTTGATTTTGCGCTTATGGGTCCAGTAATATGTGAAAACACGTCATAGGCCATTCTAGGTGATTGACAGGAGTATTTGTATGCAGATATTATGCATATTCTGTGCTTTTAGTTGTGCAATGCAGTTTAATCATATAAAGCATCTGTTATTCCACCAAAGAATCAATCGAAAATGCCAGACATTGATATGTGGTAGACATTTGCAATTCACTTCGGCCGCAACAATAAACAAACCAGCATCGTCGCTCAGCATTAAAATGTACGTGTTGTTGAGTGGGCTCCTCGGCTCCATGTGAGAGAATTTAGTTGATGCGCAGTATGCACTTTATTACCATCACATTAATTGTTTTAGCACGTTCATCCCCCAGTTTCACAAATGAGTAAATTGGCATCAGCGGAAGGTAATAACGTGCATGTATAGCAATCGTGAGATAGCATGAACCTCAGAGAAAATGGTCATAGTATCATTTATCTGTCTCATCATGTTACAAATTGTGATTAAAAATCATTTTCAAGCTCATTTTGAAATCACCAATACCGCGCTTATTTGTGCCTTCAGATCGATGTTTTTCCCAATGAATATCCGAAGTCAGTAAAACAGGTATTTATTGGTTACTTCTTTAGATGTCTATAACTCAATTGGAGACATTATAGAGGAACATAAATAACATTAAACACATGTAGTTGGCCAAAAGCTGTTAAGAATATAGGAGTGAGGCGGCAGCGTTACTTTCAAGGTCGCGTTATATTGTCCATTGTGCCACTATGCATTTTATATGCGGATAATAGGGTCATGCAATCTAGTAAGCCCACTGACCCCAACAAATGTGACATTTAACTTTAATGCTGCTGCCGCACGCTGCCTCTTATTTACTGCGCATTTTCTTAGCAGAAATTATGTGGACGTCTACACAACACATGGAAAAATATATATGGTTATTTCAATCGACTTTCATATTTCGTTGTCAACAGTTTATGTACTGTAGAGTACGACATGCATGTACCCTGCCATAGGATATTTATATTCATACCCGTATTGTAAAAATCTGCTGCTTAGTTGCTATATTTGGGAGCCACAGATCCCCCTGATTAATTGGCCTACTGTGCTACATCTGCTGATTTCGATCATAAAATCAACCGTTGCAATGTAAACAGCCACGTTAAATGTAGATTCAAATTGATTCTGCTTGATATGCAACGGCTTGCCTTATTCTGTTGCGTGATATCACTGGACCATTCTTGCCTCACTAGCAGGTTTCAGGTAACTAGCTACGCCAAAACGCACCAATAATTCAAGCCTGATATAGCATTCGGAAAAAAGTCCGTTAAATGAAGTTAGGTGATAGAGTGCAGCAATTACGGAGTTTGCACACCTGATTCAAAGTGTTAATCAAACCCGCACGCTTCAACAAGATTATTGCTGTTAATTTTCTGTCTAGTTACCTGATAATCACTTCTTGACTAGACATTAGTTACACTAGTTGTTGCACGTTCTGCTGATTTAAAATATTTACTCCAACCATCCTGCTATGATTGTAATTTACAGTGACTTTCCATTTTACACCTTTACCGGTAACTGATTGAAAAAAAGATTAAAATGCGAGCCTAGGAATGGCTATCCGTTAAATTCTTTCATCGACCATATTACTTCACAACCGTGGGCGTTATGTGTGGTAGACAATAAATATGGGACATTGTAACCAGCGTTTTGCATTTATTTAATTACCCATTCCTTGTATTCAGCATAAAATTGCATTCCCATTTTCTCAGACATAGTTCTACAAACATTATTCAGGTTTTTAAAATAATACATGCAAGGGAGCGGAACTGGTCTGTCTATTGTGTTTCCCTCCGTAATTCTATTGTAATTGTGGTAACGATGTTGCGTGCGATGAATTATTCATAGCATGTGAGCTACTGATGGTATTAAGAACATGCTATTATAAACTTCCATGAATGGAGCATAAATTTTTATACCAAATAAAATTTATACCTTAAAGCAGCGTCTGCCCAACAGAAACGCCAAATTATATACAGTTTTATTTAGTATGCATTAGATAAGGCAGATGTCAGATAAAACGTCGAAAGCGTAGGACAAAAACCTTACCGTATTAGTTTTGATACTGTGGTCGTTTTAGTTTTGGCGCTGTGTTCTGAATGATGCAGTCGAGTAAGTGCCTAAAATGTTTTTATGGTCATAATTCGCCGCTGCACTTGTGATGTGTAAATAGTACTCGTGAATTCATGGGCGAATATATAGCGTAATCTAATGCAGCAAATCTGGCCTGATGATCATACAAGGACATTATATCTTACTAGGATATACATAGCAGCCTACCAGCGGACTGCCAATTGTAGTCAGCTATTAAGATGTTCCAGTATAAGTTTTTCCATAGTCATTTTGTCATAGGTAACTAATTTCATGGATAATAGCCATAAAAAAGCGGCTTTTTAGTGACCTATGCTTCCAGCTAAGGTCCATGAATGAAGTAATTACCATCTGCGTTGGCGGTCATCGAGAGAATATATACTTTTATAGTCAGACATTGTTCACCACGAATGCAGTCGGCACTAATCATGCAGTAATACTTTCACTTTGCCCTTAATACCACCCTGCGAGACACACATGTTCTGACTGGAAGTTGACATTTCAAACATTGACATATATATAATGACAGAAAGCGTACAAATGGTTCAAAAGCCAAGAATGCCAACTCAAATGCCTAAATGATACAAGAGAGAACTACTGTAAACACTCGATAATGGGAATGGCATTTGGAACTAGGGCGTGAATAAGATATCAAACGTATCATCGCTATTGAAATGTAACACCAGAAATAGTGAATGGAAGGTTATCTGCTCTCTTGATGCGGTTTTCATTAAGCATCATACAGTTAAATGTGAGCATAAGAGGTGATGATATGATCGTCTAGTAATGCTCCTCAGCCAAACCCACCGCTGCTGTTTGCCTGCTGTATTATGGCAGTAATTGCGTGAGCTTATCAAGCTTGATCAAAATTACATTACTGCCAGGAACATCGCAGTTATTTAAATACAAGCGAAATACTTTCTAATCAATATAATAAGATACAGAGGGAAAAATTCATAATTAGGCAGATGCTCCTATACTGGGGGAATCTGTAACTCTTAAACGCATTAAGGTAATTATGATAGAGTGGTTTCGATGATGGAATCATGATTCATCATTCCCTGAATGGATGACATATATACTCAGGCTGATTTGTGTATGGGTCATACTACAACTTCTTCATGCACACAAACAGCAATACTGCTTCCACATTGTCAAGTATGAACGGGGCAGTCACCAACGACATGTTCATACATGAAGTTGCTGCTATGACGCACGCTGTCTCCCACTATTGCCCGTTTATGCCCGCTACTTTCGTCATCCAGCGATACACTGTTGATTTTGCGCTTATGGGTCCAGTAATATGTGAAAACACGTCATAGGCCATTCTAGGTGATTGACAGGAGTATTTGTATGCAGATATTATGCATATTCTGTGCTTTTAGTTGTGCAATGCAGTTTAATCATATAAAGCATCTGTTATTCCACCAAAGAATCAATCGAAAATGCCAGACATTGATATGTGGTAGACATTTGCAATTCACTTCGGCCGCAACAATAAACAAACCAGCATCGTCGCTCAGCATTAAAATGTACGTGTTGTTGAGTGGGCTCCTCGGCTCCATGTGAGAGAATTTAGTTGATGCGCAGTATGCACTTTATTACCATCACATTAATTGTTTTAGCACGTTCATCCCCCAGTTTCACAAATGAGTAAATTGGCATCAGCGGAAGGTAATAACGTGCATGTATAGCAATCGTGAGATAGCATGAACCTCAGAGAAAATGGTCATAGTATCATTTATCTGTCTCATCATGTTACAAATTGTGATTAAAAATCATTTTCTCTTACAGATCCTAAATAATTATATATTCAATAAAAGCCAAGGACGGACATTCGTTACATGTGGACATTCTTCGGTGTACGAGAATCTCTTTGAGTTTTATGTACATATCTTAACAGTATGTTCAATGGGCATCACGGTCCGTACAGTAATGACGTGTTGATATATCTCATGCCTTGTTATTAATCCTCCCGTATACAGGGGTGTAATGGCATTCACCGAACCGAAGACCTGGTATTGTGTAACATTATCAAAGCCTGAACCAGCGAGACAATTGCAGATATGATGTGTAATAAGCTGATTTAGAGGTGGTATCGTGCTGGCGTTTGGAGCTTACTATAAGATAAGCCCTGTTGCAGCGTATCGCTGTACCGTTTGCACATTGCCATCGCGAGCAGCTGTTTACCGAACTATTATACGAATATGTTCATACTATCTTCTCCATCTAGCGTCTTCCTGCGAACATGGCCCTACCATCTTCTCCACTCAATACTCCTCCTGCAATGCGAACATGATTTTGCAATTTTCTCCACTTAATGCTCCTCCTGCAATCTCTCCCATCTGAAGTTCTTCTTGAAATCAGCAGCTGATCATGATGCCTTCTCCATCCAACCTATCATGCTGTCTGTGCCATAGAACTAATGCATTAAATCGCTAAGACTCATACTTCAATTGTCGTCGAATCTCATCATTAGTGTTAGATGTTACTGTTTTTGAATTATTTACAAGATCGTTTTATGTTCCACAAATTTGATCTATGGATCTGGTTAAATATTGTTGGACATAAAGACGTATTCCTGATCTTGGTTGAGCTGTTGCTTGTACTATATACAGTATAGAACTTAAAATAGTAATATTTCCAGAGATTTAAGAAACCAGTAATTTTTTGTTCATGGTGCACCTTTAAATGTCTATTAACATAACAAAAACCAAATTAAGAAGCACAAGAACGCAACTATAGAACAAAATGTAATTGTTTTTACTACATAACAACAGTTTGTTGGTCACTCAAATTTTAGCTCCCCGCTTTATCGAAGCCCACAGAAGGAGAAGAGACAACTTTGTGTGTGAATATACATGTTCATTTTCACCAGAGGTCAGATAGGTTGGCTTCTCCTCTGTATTTGCCCACTCAACAGATTTATACATAGATAACTGCTGATTCTGTAGGGGTTAGCTTACTCCTGATTGCAATTGCTTCTATTCCATCGCATGATATCGATAAGTTATTGGATCATTGGTAACTAATCCAGATCCCCAGGCCGGCTTCCATTACAGCTATTTGTACACACTGATACAACATGATCGGTATTCATCCATAAGTATATCAAAGCCCAGCATTAGAAAAGGAATATTCCTGCTAATGCGCAATCTGTAAAAAAAACCAAATAGTTCCAACAAACAATCGTTATCAAACTTATGACTATTTAGCAGACCTAAGGAATAACACGTATTTCGATTGATTTCGTATTATGTCGCAACACTAACATTCTTAAGCTAAAATGCTAAGTTGATATTCGATTTCTACACCCGGAACAATAGTGAGAATTTTTGGTATTCATCCACTTGATATGTTTGCAGAAAAACGCAGATGCTGCACATACCAGATATGCTTACATATGGTATCCCCGCTCCTTCTAGAGTCTATTACGCTGATTACATAGTCTGATTACGCTGCTACAGCTACATAGATTCAATAAGACGCGCACATAATCATTCGCAGTATTTTGCTTTAAAATCTCTTTCCAGGTCGACACTTCGATTTCGGACGCAATTGTGATTGAAAGCGTTAATTCTATCTACTGTATAGTTGATGTATAACGTTCTTGGTATAAAAAAGAACCCTCAGCCCAAGCTCAGTTTGGAATCAACGATAAGGCACCTAGAAAAGTAGACCGACTAAGCGAATAAGTCCCCCACATGTGCCCTTTTACTCTAGGCGGCGGCTTCAGCCAGTGAAACACAGTTGATATTGCTCTCGTGAGTCGAGCAATGAACAAATACACGTTAGTCGCTTCTCCAATGGATTGCTCAGGGGGGATTGCTACGCCGCCAGATGTTACTGCTCTCTGTCTGAGTAACAACTCAAGGCAATGTCCTTGTATTGATACTGATGTTGTGGCTGACCAAACAATATAGTGAGTGGGCATCTGTTGATCATCATGTAGCGATGGTAAGATTGTATACATGAAAACATATGGCATGGACAAATGACACGCTGTGCATGAAGCCTTAGCCGCAAACAAACACATCGGTACTTCACCACATCACTGTTGCTTACTTCGTGCTTTTCTTTTGTTTCCAGCCGATGTATACGACCCGATCAGCGTTACTTATCCGTACATTATGACAACATTAACTGGTTTGTGTTAATTGAATCGGCGGATATCTTATGCGATCATAATGAGTCTTTCTTTATCTCACTTATCTTATCATGCTGACTGGCGACATTTGCTCAGCCGTCGGTGTTTGCTTTCGATTATGGTAAAACACAAAGGCTTGATTTTTGTAACTGATGTCTATATATAGCATAAGCTACTGAATATGTCACTAGGTCACAATGGAAAATGTTCCGTTCAAAACACAAGCATGGTAGGTATAACAGTTATATATGCCGAACCAGGCGGCTCAACGGTAGTATTATTCCTGATAGCCGTATGTCAGATTAACAAAAGCTCTAAGTCCGGATGTTTTAGTTTGCGCTGTGTGTTTGCGTTTGATATGCATTCCATTTACACAAAGCATTACTTTGTCGTTCCTTTATTAAGCTTTCCTCTTGCATATCTTGGCGCAAACTCTATGGCATGATTTATATACACCACTTTGAAATTCAATAATTTGTTCCCATTACAAACTGTTCAATTAAGGTGTGGATATTATATAACGAGAAATCTTTAGCGATTAGTAAACAACCATTTGAAACAACCCGCCCCATAAACCGAGTCAAATCGCTCTGCTGTTCGTGGTTCCCTGTTTATTATGCAATTGACCTTTCCAACGATGATAACATTCGTGACGTCAGTAATAACGATGAATAATACTAAGACAGGTCTTTTGTGCGTATCTGTTGATTGCTCGACCCACGAGAGTAATATCAATTACGGAGTCTGCTTTTCCAATAATATCGGGCTACTTATAGGAGATGTGTGCAGTACTATGTGCGTCATAGATACAGTTTGTACTGGATGGTCACACAGAAAGTGTCAGCTTGTTATGATTAACGTGCATCTGTATATCCGTATAATCTGGCAATATTTCTCATTTCCGGCGATGCTTGAGAAGTGTTATAAATTCAAGCATCCGTCCGTCCAAATTACTAAAAAAGAATTTCTTCAACACTCACCATTCACGTAGCTACCCAAAGCGCGCTGTCGACGAATGATGCCATTTGCATACGTGAACGAGCATACCGAATTGCTGTCATTGGAAGCCACGGATATTGGTATATGGTTATCCATATATCTGTCTTGGAGTCACCGGAGAGTTATCAAGGTTGACACGAATCTTGTTTGCCACAGACGTTAACACAACCTGTCTTTAGAGCGCCATGCTTAAGTTTGGGTAACTGTATTCAATTTACGGAACATTAAGCATTGTCTTAGCAATATTTTACTTACTCACACGGTTATTATGGATATGTCGAATTGTCAGAGGTAATTCGCAAATAATCACTGTCATTTGTCACTCAACCGCTACAAAAAAATTGGCTGATGAATTCCACTAATCTTAATATGAGCCGCTACGGTTCGTATTTGTTGAGTCTATGACCCAAGAGAGGACTACCGTTTTCGTGTCTTGAACAAGTCTCTCGACATGCTTTTCGGAGGATTCTCGAACGTTCGTGACTTCATGTTTCCACGACTTTATTTTCTCCAAGAGCAAAGATAACCACATCTGGGACGTCACCTACCACATTATATACCAACATGCACTATGCCCGAATCATAAGCAATGCATGTAAATATTGTGGCAGTATCACCGAACAGTTGGACAGGGCGAGACTTCTTCTCTGGCGATTATTGGGCTACTTTGTGGACACTTGTTTTATAGCTTCGTGCGTCATAGGACCAGGTTGTACTGGATTTCCCCTGACAATTACACGGTTTTAAGATGTTAAGATTTGTGTGCTTGACAATCTGCAGACATAATGCTCTTCAGAACATGTGGTAGTATTCCCAGTTCCTGTTCGTCATGTCTAAAATGTTATATAACTTATCAGTATCAATATAAGATATGATCAGAATTTAAACTCTTACAAAACAATGGTTAACATAACCGTGTAGCACTTCACTTAATGATGATGTACGGTTGTCATTTGCATATGTGACCAAGTATCAATAAGTAGCGCTATTTGCATTTGAATATTCACTCGGCATTACTTACTTCTTTTGATGTGCTTTACAGAAAACACCTGTCAATTTATGGCGGTAAAACGATCAGATATCCGCGGGTTACACTCATCATGCCCGAGACATCAATATATCAGTGATATGTGGTGCGAAACCCCAGCTTATAGTATATATACGACCCTACCAAGCTATACCCATCCATTGTTATTGCTCAATAAGCATATGCAAAACACACTGTTTCGCAATAGCCCAGTTCTATTCAGTTTGACCGATTATGCACCTTTTCCTCGGATATTCAACGGTGATAGCCTCGCCACCATCTAAACTTCGTGTGTCATTGCGGTGGCTTCTTTATTGCAAATGATACAGCTGAGTAAGTGCAAAACATTGATATTATCGCTTATTAAATATTAACGTTTGATCCTTTACCCAGTGGAACTGTTACTCTTAATCTCATAACAGTGAATATGACACAGTTCTTTATCATATCTTATGAGGACATATATATTCACATTATTTTGCTTATATGATTATTGGTATTATAACTTATAGTTTATGGACGCGAACAGAACTATTGATGCTTCCTGCTTTGATAACAATGATCGGGTTGAATACAGTTGAAGGCTGTGTTCACACATAGAGAAGATCATGGCCTAAGCAGACTCCCAGTGATATCAGACTGCATCAATAATAATTAATCGATTTATCTGGCATTAAATTGCTATCAAGCAACCCTTATTTCATCGTGACAGCTTTTCGGCATTTTATATGTCTAATACTTTGCACTACGTTTGTGCGGTGATTATTCATTTCAAATCTTTACGCAAGAGTAAACTTTGCTTGATTATTATTACTACGGTAATGGCAAAATTGTATGACTGATTTCATCGTTGATCATATTCCCCCATGATATCATCGGTTTTTTTGGCATCTGCATACAGTCCAAGATTTGGTCGATGGTACCCCTATGAAGCAACCTTTCTGTGTGATATGGCGTTTTTACTGTTTTATTGTCTCAAAATAACCACAGAAGCAATATCCCCAATGACGCCATAAGCCAACCCGAGGAATTGCCGCTCAGTATGCAGTGGGCTGGAAGATTGGTGGACTCATGAAAGCAATTTCAATATCAAATCTTGCAATTAAAAGCCTTCTAATGGCATCCTTTCCGATTGCTCTGTGCGTCAGTGTTTTTAGCTGGTTATGTTGACATAGACAATTTCTATACGCATTGCGCATATCACATGCATATCACACATTTTTAGGATAAATTCAGCAATATACATCGCGCTGAACGACCACCTCCCAAACCACACTATAACTCTATGTGTATGGTAGTGTTGTTAATCTTTGCACCTCTCAAT
>CM067356.1:22679169-22774706 GCA_034190875.2 Urechis unicinctus
GGTATGCTGTGCATTTACAGGGCAAATGAATATTACCATTACCATTGCCATTACCATTACCATTGGATGAATTTTCCCATTGTTATGCTTATACAAAAACTGTGATACATGACAAGATTCATAGCATTGGTGGATTGGTTTATATGTTTCAAAAACTCTCCACACAGAGCAAATGATTAATAACTGGCAACAATTCATTCGAGTTGAATGAACAATCATTGTATTTACTTGAGCCATAGATAGAGGTGGTCGAATTTATTCTTATATTTCTGTAGTAGCTACTCGGTGGACAGCGTATATAAACAACAGGTAACATTGGCACAACCACAATAAATCTAAGGTACACACTCGATCCTTGAATGTTTCGTTTCTTACTAGAATCTGCCCTTGGACTCAGTATATGAAACAGCTGATGTGAGGCAAACTGTAATAAAAGGATGAGTAAGAACACGTATTCAATGTCGCGCGTGTATCGCCTTGCTAACATCTCTTGAATAATCGGCTTGATTTCACGTTGTACAAAAGAACACAACAGTAACGTTTCAAGTCGTCACCCTTCTGTATCGAAATCTGACCCGTTCCAGGGGCTTTCGTCGACACTACCTCTTTCATTCACCTGTTGTTCGTTTTTCCTAACCAAACGTCTTCTTAGACTCACATTGGTAGGCAGAACTTTTCTACTTTGAGAACACAACAAATTGCATAGAAATTGTCTGTACCAAACAAAGTTACTGATCGAATACTCACTGCCAGTTTTCAATGGGCCGCTTGCTGGGACTGTTTGTGCCTGTGACGTCACAGAACAAAATATGTCAGCGACCAGGAATTCAACCCCGGACATAGTGTTCGAAAACAAAACAAGAAAAACCATCGTCTCTATAGTTGTCGTCGTTATTAAAACCCGGATATATTAATAAATAAGGGTCTATGATGTTATAATCTCGTTCGGTTGGCTGGATTATACCTGCCGCAATAAACAGACGAATTCATCACATGGCCAGTCACCCAGTGGTGGAATCTTCTGGTCCTTGGTGATATTGAAAGCCTTTGGGCGAGGAACGTTTTATTACATGGGATGAGCAATCATAAAACTCACTACGTCCATACACATACATGACGGAGAAAGCTGCTTGAAGTTATTGAATTCTGGACGAATTATCTGGAAAATACCTTCTTGGGTTTCTGGGAGATAATCCTTCAATCCTCAAAACGATTTGCCTATTTGCTGTCATTAAATTGATTGATAGGAGCGAGATGAATCCGGGTATGGTGTGTGGTGCGTTGCCCTCTTACTGAAAGTGCAGCTGCAATAATGTCCTGTTACATTATTTAATGCTTCTACTCAATTACCACCCTTGGGCTTTTTGGCATTTATGGCGTTATGCGACTCGGTTTTGATCGAAATAGCTACGTTATGCAATGTTAGGTAGTCAGTAAAACTACATTGCAGATGATTGCTCCTGTTCGTCATCTCTTTTAGTAAGATGTGTATGTTTAATACGTAAAAGACATGTGTGACCCACCTTCATACAAAGACAAAAAACCTTTCTTTACTTTTTGGGTACGCTCCCACATGCACTTTTAGTGTACTTCTGATATTCTTTTCGAGTTCAGGTATGGCAATGACAGGAATACACGAGACTAGTTTCACAAATACGTAATATTGAGAGTTTACTACACGCCACATCTTAATATTTGACCAGACGAGATCTTAACTTGCAGTGTGACAAGCTCTTTCTCGACAGTCAATCAGTATGCAGACCTCTGCTGCCGTAGAATTATGAAAATCAATAACTGAGTTCTGAATAGTTACCCTTTCAATGATCATAGAATACGCCCGGTATCTGAGTTAAGAGGGTTTCCACAGTAAGAAGCAATGAGGAGTGAGGAGTCCTTATCTTGAAACATGACTTGAGTATGGAGTGCCTATTGTAAGATGTCTATAGTTAAGAGAATCTACATGAGAATATGACTAGAGACAGGAGTGCCTACATCTAAACATGACTTGAGTGAGGAGGGCCAGCTTTATGTCACACAGTGAGCCACCTTCATTAAGAGCCTATTGTGGTCTTAGACACTAACATGCCCACTGATATGTCTCATTGGTGTATGAAATGATGAAACACAACCTGTGAAGATCCATTCAATAATTTGGTCGAAGCCTTTCTATGCGAGTCACTTCAGATACACGCAAGTGAATGGACTTTCTATTTCCGCATCCAATACCATTGAAATAGCTCAGCGGATAAACCACAACCACATTGATTTGAAAATGTAATGGTGCACCTAGCGAACCATTTTGACGACGGTTCTGCTTTGGTCCTTGGATGCATACAATGAATGGTGTCAGACATAGTCTTTGTGTTGGAATTCGCCAGTACAATACTAGTTCATAACTCTCTGTGAATGGTTATTCATTATAATGATACCTTCTAACATCATGTATCTGTTGGTGATGCATCTGATTTCCTACATGTACAGTTACGGATATATCAATGCAGCATGGCGTTATCATCATCATATATATCACGCCATGATATTTTGCTTCAGGTATAAATTAGGAATCGTTATTGCTGCCTGAATCCATGTGATGACACGATTGAACGCTGCTGATCATCCATCACAATTTGTGCTTACAATGCGATCTTACGGATACTTTCTGATTCATATTGAGTTATATCATTGCAATCTAGCGAAATACGCAAATGGAATGCGGCTATCACACGGCTAGCAAGTATTGATTCTACAACCCTTTTGTACACATCCATTTGAAACTGAATGAATGTCTGCTCATTCATTTCAAGCTTCGTAAGACACAAGCGAATTCACCGTCTTGTCCATATCCTTTCTTTATTTGATGGAAGATTATGTGTATTTGCGTACGAGAGTTTAGTCATATATATTTCGATTTGGATTCTGGCAATAATAATCTGCACCAATTTCCAATTAAACAAATGAATTAATGCCTGCTTATCTTGTAGGCCATTGCGCACTCCCTGTTAAAGTAGATCCAGGAGATGGAAGATATCGTGGGCAATGTCCTCCATCATTACAGTCGTGAATTGAAGTTGTACAATTAGGTACGACCAAGCTCTTCGGTGACGCTATTTTCTTTTATAATCAATAATCCAGCCCAAAATGGTATCGTTATGCAACAATGATTATTGCATGACTTAATTAAGATTAAATTAGACTGCAATGCATAAGCTATGAGCATCGAACGATACGCATAACGTTTGATGAGTGGTGCCATCGTGTCATTTAATTCCATATAAATACGAACCTGCTGTGCAGTGCATGCACATATATGGAATATTGTTAACAATACATAAAATGCGGTAACCACCAGCTTGAAGTCACATGAAGTACAAATTGTACTTCATGTGTGCTGTTGCATACTATAAATGCGATTACTCCCCGATTCCATAAGCGGGCATTTAACATGACTATGAAAGCGTCGATATCACCTTTGTCTGCTACTTGTGGTTATCTAGGGAGAAAGTATATACGGCTCCCATTGTACCCGTTATCAGTTTCCCAAAACTGCTAGGTGAACACAAACCCACAACGTTTGATGCAACCATCGATCCTAAAAAATGGATTTAACCCATTCAGTACTTAAAAAGGGGCTTATAGCCTACTAAAACTGCGTCCATGAGATAAGCACTGATTCATTGCAAAATCCCACCAGTGCACGCCCATACATTAGCATGTACTGCACAGCAGGTTCTTATTTATGACACGATACCAGCATTACAACTCTTTAATGATACTATAGCTACTTAGTACATCAAGGGGACCATCGTTTAGTGTGTATTCAAGATATAAAAGGTCCATTAAGAAATCTGTCAAATCAAGCTCTCCATTTTTTCGCTACTAAGGATATTTCCTCAATACAACCTTATCATGTATTATAAAAATAAGAATAATGAACAATGAATTATGCAAGACTCGGTTTTCGATGGTCTTAGATTCAGGTTTTTGACTTGTGTGCACTCAATCGAAAGAATGGGACATTCATTATCAGAAAAACAAACACAGTGCTGACACACTCCTACAACAACGAAATCATCAGTCAAAATTCGATAAATGAAACATCTGTAACATTCCTTCGTATTAAATATGAACTATTTGTACTAATTGTACTTGTCGGTGTACAATTATTTGAAATGGAAAAATCCCTCAGTTTTCCAATATTTTATTGACTTAAAGATAACGTTCTTACAAGATTTTTCCATTATGTACCAGGAAGGACGATGAGTCATATGTTATAGCAATATCGACAACAAATCATTAATCAACAAAGCTGACGAAATCCTCTACGCAGTATTCCTGAAGGCGCTTGCAGTGCACGCTTGTCACAAATAATCACTGACAGCACAGAGTATAGATTTGTTGGTAAGCGAAATCATTATCCTAAGGTACATGGGTTTATTCTGCTTAAGCTGATGCTAATATGGTGTCATTCTGGAAATATCAAACCAAATAAGCTGATAAGCAGGACCACACGATGAAAGACATAAATGAATTCCCATTTGTTTTGTGTAGCTACAATTGGGGGGAATACAGTTAGAAAAATATTATTCTGCAATATGTTTGATGCGCAAAACCTCAATCAGCAGCTGATTCCGCATAAATAATAAAAATATTGTAATTGCGTTATATTCATATCGATGATTACGCGAAATATTTTATACAAGTGTGTGACACTATGTAACGGCTTCAACACTTATATGATTATTTTGTGTTGAAATGACCGTCATATTGTATAATCATTGATTAAAAACCTGTCAAACATAGTGTACAAAAGCTGAACGAATTGTGGCATCTGGGTGTCTGTCCAAAAGATAATATAGGCACACACACAAAGCTGGACAAACGAACCAGTAATCTGTTTTTACCAAAATGAAATTGCTCGTCGTCAGTCAATACAGGTTGGTGCATCTGCGGGCTCGGACCCGTGAAGATGGTAGATTGCTGTCAAACATTATCAGGATTTACGTTCCATCACAAATGGAATGTTAACAACGAGAGCAGATGGTATTTGATGATTGCATCAGCACAGCTGACATCATTTACAATTATCTAATTTCTTCAACGCGTACGGCTGCATTCTTCAAGGTAACCATCTGCTAAGTAATGTACGATGACATCGATACCTACGTTAACAATGCATACTAAATTATAGGATTGGCAAAAATAGTTAACATGTATGAGTCCGCAATGCTACGTGTGATAATATTTAATAATAAGTAGTAGTTTAAAGGCGCGGTTAGATCATTTGTAGCGTGCACTTAACAACTGTCGCAAATACGATAACATTGTTATCGTTATCACATATTGCATCGATCTCCTACACTGAATGACTCGTCGGCGTTCGTTTGTGGACATAGGAAGCTATTAAGCTTGATATATGAGCACTATTCCTTAGTATGTGAGATAATACATGACGAGAATGATTCAGGCTGCATTCATTTACATCCACATACAACTATAACTGTCATTTCCGGCGATTATTTGCAATTTTGTGAATAATGACCAATGGCAATAGTCCTTTTAGGCTGCTTTCATATGCACAATAGGAAATATATCTGCCATCCATCATCTAAATTATGCATATGTAAATAAGATTGCTAGATTACCACCCGAACACTCTCAATAAACAGCATGGACGTTCGCATAATCTCTTGAAAGGGTTCTTGCTTATAGATTTGCTGCATGGTTTTTTGTACAAATAAACACCTGCTTGTACAGGATTAAAACCCCGTTTTAAATATTATCACGTTGCTTGTGCCAAGTGGTCGCTGGTACTAAAGGGGAGCTGTCCAAGCATCAAATTCATCTATCACCGTCGAGATATCACCTCGTTGTTGAAAGTGACGTTAATCTCCAATATTACCATTACCTTTTAATGAAGCTGAATACTGGCTTTCGCAACACAAACCAAATTGTTACATGGGATTACGTTAAAACGAATGCGTGTTCATAGACACATATATCAACCTAACGAAGCTAGGAACATGCCAGAACCGGAGCAAGGTATACATATACAAACAAGCATTCGTTGATCTCAGGGTGTTGCACTGCGTCGTTCTTAGCATACTCGTTTTGAAATCGTCGTATATGTCGACCATTTGTTAATGTACGCTTCTTGAGTTATGTTACGCCCTTGACCAAACAGAGGCTACATAGGCATGTTGTGGCATGTTGTGGCATGTTGTTGCATGTTGGGGTATGTTGGGGTATGTTGGGGCATTTTGGGGCATGTTGGGGCATGTTGGGGCATGTTGGGGCATGTTGGGGCATGTTGTGGCATGTTGTGGCATGTTGGGGCATGTCAGGGTATGTTGGGGCATGTTGGGGCATGTTGTGGCATGTTGGGGCATGTTGGGGCATGCTGGGGCATGTTGGGGCATGTTGGGACATGTTTGGGTATGTTGGGGCATGTTGGGACATGTTGGGGTATATTTGGGCATGTTGAGGCATGTTTGGGCATGTTGGGGCATGTTGGGGTATGTTTGTGCATTGGAGACGCAATGAGAAACGCACATATCATGGCGTCCCATGTGCTGCATATAAAAGACAACAAATACTATAATTGAAGAGGTAAACGGACAAGAACCTTTTACAATACGCGTCCTCTGCCTTGATAACTCCCATACATACGCCATTGCTGATGAAGCTGAACACAGTTCATCTTTATATATATCCAGTTATGATTTGGGATGACTGCATGCAGCAGATACTCCAGCAGATACAACTCATCGGTGTCTGTAGACAAATACATAATCATAAAGAAGTAAGGCACATCTCATACGGCCACACAATATTTTCAATGGATTTGATCCGTATGATGGTTTGTGTTTTAGTGCGACAATTCTGCGAACTCAAGACGGAGGCATCCACACACATTAACAACACCTGGAGCTAAGCCAAAACTAGGACGAAATATAATGTTATTTCTCCTGGGAACAGTAAATCAACAAGATATCAACATCCAGCGCATTGAGCTACCTAGCGTTTAAAACTCACGACAATCTCTCGATATATCGATGTGGTAATAGAATATGAGGAACGCAGCGAAACATTATCACATTGTGTTATTGTTTTGATGACATTGACATGTGACAACGGGGCGATGTTGATCATATTGCTTATATATATATATATATATATATATATATATATATATATATATATATATATATACACATTTGTTTATAAATATATACATATATGTATATATGTATATATATGTATATATATATATATATATATATATATATATATATATATATATATATATATATATATATATATATATATCTATATATATATATATATATATATATATATATATATATATATATTTGTGAAAACAACTCAATGCACTCAAGTGGTTACTAATAAAGGATGGTAAAGGTTGATGCTGCTAGAATAGTACGAATATCGTTACCGATCAGCGATAATATTATTAATTTATGCATGATTATTGATTGTGAATAGGTAATATTGCAATACTGGGTGCATTATGCTGTCAATATGATAAGCAACTAGATCACTGGTGGTTTGAAAACAAAATGTTGCATAACAAGGTATGCTTGCTGAGCGTCTCGCTGGTCTGTGTTTGCTGGTTGCTGGGTTCAAAGAGGGCGGTTCAAATATTGACGATAAAAACCACACGGAGCTTGATGAATGTCATGTTTTATGATATATCGCACCCGCTGCTTACCTCGAACTACTGTGGGTCAGACATATTGCAAACGCGAACATTGACATGACACATAATGCATTTATCATTTCCACGCAGTTCATCGATCGCGCGTGGCTGTAATTAGGCGTAAAACATGTGGCAGACATGTGTGCATAACATGAAATGGTAAACATACAGTATTCAGCAGTAATAAAAAAGACATCAAAGCCGTTTGGTGTTAGCCACAGCTCGTATATCGATATATCAAATGATACGCGTTGAGGCTTAGCAGTTGTACATAATGCTTATGGGAAATTTATTGCTGCAACATGTGTCAAAATATTTATTCAGGGAATGTTTTGTGGTTATGCTTTGACATATACCAATAACTTCTAGTTTTCGTTGATGACCATTAATCAATAATCAGTTTCACAGCCAGTCAATCTGTCATTGGTGGTGTTGGCAGTGCCTGTACCATGGGAAGTAATTCCCGCGCATTCGTAAAGTTAAGTCATTTGATGTGTTTGCATTGTATTTGATGGAGTGCCCGCTGCTATTCAGTTCCGAAGTAGGATCGATATGTCAACTTATATATAGACATAGTTGAGATTGAAATAACATAAAGACAATTAAAAATGGATTTCTTGATTCGTCTGATGGCGATGTTGATAGCTATAAAGAGCCCTCGTAACCTCAATGTGCCTTTAGCAATGCATAAATCGTACTCTATTGTACAATATTATACTGATGATGTATTTATTTCCCACAACATTTACTCCTTATACCATTTTAGTACTCAAATGCGAGCAAGGAAGTTCCACATGGTTATTGTGGCGGCCATGTTGAGATTGCAATTCATAGTCTCCATTGACTTTCTCTACTGATGGTATGATTAGTGATGTATTGTTGGGGTATAAGCTGGGGTGACAGCAATAACAAGACTTGGTGCATATCTGGTCCGTCTGCTTTCTATTATACCATGGCAGCTCCTATAATGCCATCGAATTGATCCTAATTCAGTGACTAATGCGATGCATCATATATATTCGCGAGGCATGGCATCAATTTCAACAAAACAATTCGAATTCAATTATGACAGTGTCTTTAATATTCAGAAGAAGTCATTAGTGTCCGAAACATGGTATCTCCGCGTGTCGAGTGAGCAGGAGCTGATTAAAGTCGAGCATAGGCTGTTATATGACTTGACAATGTGAACGGCTTGAATATCACATGCTGTTGTGGAGAGTAATTTGCATTGTTCCAGCACTTGGTGCCAAGCTAAGCCACATGATAGGACAAATGTCAAAGTTGTCATTAAGACGACGTATAGCTGCAGATGATATATTTCTACAAGGGTTTCGATTTACAAAAGCTACTGATGGTAGTTGCTTGAGAAATATATTCAGGTTCGTTATATATTCCACTGAGTTTTGTCACGAGACAGTTCATCATCTGGATATCGTCAATGCGAACAAAGACTGTCATTTGTAAGGCGCTGACCATCATCATCATAATCTTCATCATCATCTTCATCATCATCATCATCATCATCATAATCATCTCACGATATCATCGATGTCAAGTGTTAAAAGCCATCCCACTTGGCACAGACCATCGATATATGATTACTGATTCCCGCTACTTATAAACAACCACTTGGCACCACAATAACCTGCTGCAAAATATATTATCACTCCAAAGGCCGGATTTCCGGATGGCAAGGGGCAGATATGAACAAGCCGATATTATCAATGGTCTAAAACCATCCGATTAGCATACTCTAAATGGCGATAGGCACCATACACTATATTTTGTGATGTATAGTCTACCTTATCAGAGTATTCGATTGCTGTACATTACACTTACCCACAGTGATACACGACCATCCGTTGCGCCGCCATATTACTACAATGTTATCCCTAGATACAATAAAAACAAGGAATCACCTCGAAGCGTACATCGAGGAACATAATAGCTGCATATTGGATGTGTGGTTATTTTCAATCTGGCATATATGTTCGAGAGTTCATATTACATGGTGATGACGTCATGCAGGCGTCTTAGTTCTCGAAGGTAATTATATTTCGGACATGCAGGAATAATACAGTTGATCCCAATTCAGTCACTTATACGATGCATCATTTATATTCGCGAGGAACATAACAATTCGAGTACGATATTAACAGTGTCTTTTATATTCAGAAAAGCAATATTGGATGTGTGGTTATTATCAATCTGACATATATGGTCGAGAGGTCATATCACATGGTGATGACGTCATGCAGGCATCTTAGTCCTCGACGTGTTCAAATATATTAGTCTCATATAAAGGTAACTATATTTTGCGAAAAAAGAAGGTAGCGGAAAATATCAATATAATAATTACTGTTGTTATGGATTTAGATGACAGTCGATTTAGAAATATGTTGTAACGTCAGGGAGTGACCAATCTTAACAGATAGCATAATACCCAAATGGTATTAACTGTTTATCAATATCAAGCATGAATATGTATGTGAAGCAACATTTAAGCTGACCTGACAATGCGAATCTAATCTAAATTTACAAAGCTACAGATTGATAGTTAACAATACGTTTGGAGTCAAATAATCCAGATTACGCTATGATGCACGAGTATATTAAAATGACATTAGTCTAAAATAAACTACTCTCAACGTTGAGTGAGCCCCTATAAGCTTTTGTTTCGTAATAACATCTTCACGCAATAAAATGTTGGCTTATATGGCATAGTCATAACTAATGCTGTTAGCTTAGTGCCTCGAGCGTTGCCAATCAAACATAATAACAGCTTGCATTTCATCCAGGCATAATCATCACACATATAGGCAATATTGCAATATGTGCTTATGGTGCCGTCCCCGTAACAGGTATCCAGCCACCCACTGGTAGCTTACAAACACAACCCTTGTAATTTCAGACTGGCATGCTGCATTAAAAGGGCCTAGTGCAGAGTTGGAAATGGCCGCTCGCCCGCTCGCCCAAGGTGACTGCAAAATATATATTTGCGCATCACGATCGCCCAATCAAATGGCTGTGAGCAGCCGATTTCATTTTCCGCAAATATGCGATTTTCTCTCAAGTTCTCATGCATCATCGAATTTTCAAGCGTAATTTGTAAATATTGACGGAGTAGCTAATCAGTCACGTGACATGTATCCGCCTTCTGTCTAAATTCGGGTTTATTGTTATCGGCGCCAAATTGTTCAAGGCCAATATACGTCCGTATGTTATACAGGCTTATTCAAAAATGCGGGTGGTGGGGGAGTCACTGCCTTAAATGTGTCTGGAAAATAAGTCGTTCTGTGCGGCGTCAGCATATCGCGTCGTAACACGCGCTTAACGTCCGCACCTGGTCTGGTCGTAGGCCACTGCAGCTGCCCTGTCTCAGTCTCTATAGTATATAGTGTTACCTAGTTCACATCGCCACACTGTTTTCTGTTAGAGTCATGTTGTGAGTCAAACACGACAAATACATCAATATTTGCATTACATATCAGCTTGTGACATTTGGCTGAGCCCCATTAAGCACAAATTATCCATGAACCTTTGATACAGCATCATTCAGATGTGTAACGGTACAATTAAAATGTGTGGATGCACTTTGCATATAGGGGTTTAGTTACGGCCTGGACAGATGAAAATTGTATGGGGAGGTGAGTCTTATTTCACACTTGCTGTTGGCTATCGGCCATTTTCCTTAGTTTTGGCCCCTGTATATATACGACCAACAATGATATCATGGATGAGGTTTAGGTGATTAAACTATGCTTTGGGTCACCAAAATGCTATGCTTCTCGGTTGAGTTTCGAGCGCTACTAGTGTCTGTGAGCACTTATTTCCAATAGGAGCAAGCTCGTTTCAAAAGATCCGACACTTCAAATATTGGCAATACTAACATCATAGAATTAAGTGATAGTCATGTTATATGATATATTGCCCCCGTAGCTTGCTTTGCGGGTCAGAAATATTGCAAACATTAATATTGACCTGACACACGGCGCATTCATCATATCCACGCAATTCATTGATCATCTGGGAGCTGTTATTCGGGATCAAATGAGCCTTGCATTATTGTTATATAATCCAAGAGCTTGTTGAAATAACAAACATGGTCAGATAAACAGTTGCTGTGTGTATAATTATGCATTGCAAATACATCAAACTGCAAAGTTTACATGGTTGTGCGTGTTCACGTGGATGGAGCTGCCTTGATTGTGTCAAATATGAATTAAGCAATCCATTACAAGAAAAAGTGTCTAACAGAGATAAGCTCAATTCTTTTCTGTGACATGTCATGGTTTTTATTTCCCATCAAGGGGAAGGACTGCGAGATAGATAGCGCAATAGATTTTGCGGTTATGTGCTATTCAGTTTTTATATGATGACCATTTGCTTTTATTCACAGCTTGGTCAAAATCACCAGTCAACAATATTGCATACAGTAACACTACTACCGCTGGCGATGGCCGTGCCTACATTGCAAGGCTTAAGTTTCGCTCATCCGTCTGTGGGTCATAGTGCACGAATGTAGGTCATAGTTCACTTCTATGGGTCGTAATGAATATATATGGTTCGTTGTGCACGTCTATGGGTCGTAGTGCACATCGAAGGGTCGTAGTGCACGTCTATGGGTCGTAGTGCATTTATATGGGTAGCAGTGAATGTATATAGGTCTAAGTGCACGTCTATGGGTTGCAGTGCACGTCTATGGGTCGTATCACGCGGCAGCTGCCGACCGCGACCGCGTGATGGCGCATGCACCCTCGTTACAATGGTACGTTTTGATAATCATTTGATATATATTTTTTGGTTTGAAGATATATTTATTTTAAGGCAAGTTGCAGGAATAATACTTAGTTAATCCCTCTGCAGGTTCGAGCAATGTCACAACGATTACTTATAAATAATCAAAGAATCTAAATAATGCTGTTTTCATCCCAATTCTTTTCACGATAAAGAACAGAACGAGTTGTTACAAATGGGCAAATATTGCCATGATTGACAGCCTCTATAAATACGATGCAGGTGGGAATTGAAAAGCATATTTGTTTTTTTTTCTCAGACTGGCACACATTACAATATCGATAATATGCAATCTGCTTTTCTAACACCGTTTGGCATGCTAGATTTATTGAATTTGAAGGGAAAGCAATTAGCATCAAATATACAATTGTATGCATGAATGGGCAATTCACGTACGCCACAAAAAACATCAAACATCAGCAAATTGGTTTTTATACAATTGCAGCATTATTGACTGTCAATAGCAGCAAAGAGAAAATGGGTCTCTAAAAGGCCACTTAGCTTGGTTCAAAGTATTTGTTCATGGCGTGAATCGAGCCGTGATTTTGCCTTCTCACTCCCTCACTCATCATCTTTGCATTAAGCGTGAGACATGGCGCATCCACAAACCGTGAGATACAATGAATGTCTATATCCGGATTATTTTACCAATAATAACAAGGCTGCCACCAATATTTGTGTATTGTACTGAAATAAAAGAATCCATTAACCTGCAGAGCTTCTTGGGAATAAACTGGTTCTTTAGACAAAAACCATTACGTAATGGCTTTAAGTATGTGACATACGCGTTAGCAGTCATTTCCAATGCTGCTGATCAGACGGTCCACATTTGTATCTCTCCCTTTGTTGCGCGCAGTAACATCTTTTTTCTTTCATTTACATTGTACATGGTAGTTTGGTCCAATGTCAATGAGAGAATTAACCCCAAAAGACACAATTGTACCAATGGAAATATGAAAGGACTGCTCAGGCTGGACAAAACATCAAACATTTACCCTATCGGGCCATTTATATAAAACCAGCGCTCCGTATTTGATGTCAATGGTAATAAATTGTAAATGGCTCTGTAAAATGCTACTTCCAGAGCTTCAAAGGATTCATTCATAATGTGAAATGCAACACATTTTCCAGGTAAGCAGAAACACCGTTTCTTGTACGGGTTAGGCAAAGAAACATAGCGCATCCATTGAGAGTTTTCTGGGTTGTAAATGAGATCATTTATTTCAGAGACAATAACAGAATTAGCGCGCATTCAAGATGGCCAAGTGACTAAAGGACAATGTCGTTGCTTATAGTGTTGCTCGACTGTCAATAACATAGAGATAACAGACAATTATTGTGTATTTGATCGACATTGAACCATCAACAGGTTTCGTTTCACAAATGCCATAACTTGAAGATGTGACGCTGTGTCCAGATATAGTTAATATGGGTGCCGTCAGTTGGGCAATCGATATCACTCTGGGTGTAGAACTGGGATTTCAGGTTGTAATCTACATTGAAGCAACTGCAATTATGAGATATGTTTTGCTTGTAACGTGTGATAAATATCACACTCGTCGCCTCGTTGGGTACAAATGTACTCATGAGTCATGTCATTAATGTGGTTTTAGGTTGGCAATATATCATCCCCATAGTGGTGTTTGACATCTTTATGTCAGCTTATAATTGTTTTCTTATCATCCGGACAATTGATGATAGTAGAAGCTAAGGCATCCATCCATAGCGATGTGTTCTTTTCTATCTAATTGTCAGATTCGATGTAAGGTCTTAATGGATACTAGGTGCCTGAGAACTGACACTGTGAGCTATACCATCAATTACACCATCTGTGATGAGACCACTCTGGTTTCTATTACATCATGTGGGATTCCCTAGCGTCCAGTCATGGTAAGGGATAATGTGCCGTATTTTGTACTCCTTAATGTTTTTTGGATAAAACCCATATTCATCACATTAGACTAATCTCATTACCGTCAATTTCGTGCATGACTCAACAAGCGTTAATCAAATACGGTTATATTTATCAATAACTCGATTGAGCTTAATCCAATAATGGAGCTCGATGGCAAAATGCATCACAATTAACTGTTGGGTACTTACAGCACTTCAACAGCTGCCGCTACAAAACATTCCTTGCTTAATGAAGCGATAATCAGTAACTTATTGTATGGATGATATCATCATCCTTGTGTATGTTATTATATCAAGCTCTCTTCACTGTTGATGACTGGCCATTGTGTCTTGTCTATGTTCAAACGCTTGATCATTTCAATAAAAGAAGTTTAATAAAAACTGCAAGTCTGCAATTAACATTATTAATGATCAATAGTGCGTGTTTAAGACGGCATATTGTTCCCAGGATATAAGATGTACTGATAATTGTTGTCACCAATGAGACGTCTTCAATCGTTTCCAGGATGTCTACGTCATCATAAACACTATCATTAAGTCACAATGATTTTATATCCGTTACCATGTACTTATAGTCCGAAAGACGCAACTATAACATCATTGTGATGCGTCTGCCACAAAGGATGCTCAATTAACCCCCATGAAAGGAAATGGCAACCGTTGGTCCATTAAGCAAAGCCGATATGAATGTCAATGTAAATCTACGTCACTCGTTGTCTTATGGACCACTATTATTGGCGATAGAAAATGTCATGCTGTAGCATTAGAAAGGCTGACAAATCTTAAGGCAATATCTATTTTATTGATGTAAAGCGGAAAACCACATTTGGATCATCAAGGGAAATTGTGTGTTCGTGATGAAATGCGAATTTTAAAACATCCCATTTACCAAAATGCTTCGCGAATCACCCAAAGATTGCTACAAATCAAGATATGTGCAAGAGCGAAACTGACATACATTTCAGCTGAATACATTCGTGCTTTAAAAATGTTTGGTACAGGGATAAATGAAGTCAAACAAAAGACTTTTTCAAAAAAATAAGTGGTGTCCATATATGCAAACATCAGTCCCCAGGAAGAGCATTTCAGCAATGGCAGTTGATATAATTGAATCGAGTTTTACAAAAGCAGATATTTGCGTTCTAAAACTAACCATTTTATTGATGTAAAAAGATTGCAAACATTAATAACTACATTCTGTGAGATGGGATAGAGTGTGTCCTATTATCATCAGGGCATTCCTCACGGCACTAGAGGACAAGTGGAGCATATCGCCATTGTCATTGATCGGGTTTAAGAATATGTACTATGTTGTATATTGACAATTTCACAACTTTTATATCATCATCCAGACAACAAATGCACATATCAAGGATGTGAAATAACATTTCGCAAATGATGTTCAAATTGCTTCAGTGTTTGTCTAATTCAACTATGCAGTTGTACATTTCGATATTATATTTGTGGTCAGTCGTGGTACTGTGTTGCAACATTAAAATAAAATTCTAAAACACTAATCTAATATACAATTGAAAATCATCACAGAAAATTCCAGGTACTCGTTTTGGCGTCTGCAATATAGATTGGCATATGTTGACTGTGGCTTCATGTTTAAATACAATGAATGGCTGTCATTTAACTTTCTGATTAAACACGCGTTATGGATGATTGACTGGTACTGCATTACCATTTTCCAATTATAAGCCATCTTGGTCTATAATATGTAACCATGATAATCATATTACAAGAGCTGAAACATGGAGAAACACCAGAAGTATATTAATGTTCTTCATGGCAAGTTAATAAGCCTTTAGCGATATGCGGAGCTGGAAACGGTTTTGACATCAGTGTCAAGCAGAACACGTGAACTGCTAAACAGACCGCAATGTGATTATGATGTTGAATGCTGATAAATTTATTATGCATAACGTTCGTGTGTTTGTGCGTCATTTTTTGCCAGAGTCAGACCAACCATGAAATATGCACAAGATTGTGCTAATTGGGCATGCTACACATCCTCAAGAGGCTTAAAACGAAACGTTAGGTTTTTCTTTAATGTACATTGCCTTAACATGCGCACGTGTCTCTAGTTATATCCATGATGCCGATAAAGCTGCAGCGCCCTTAAATATTGAGAGAGCAACAATCACATTGAATGTATTGAATATCTTTTAGGTTCAGAATGGTTGTGCGTGTAGCATGTGGTAGTTCTGGAAGCGTTTTAGCCTGCATTCATATCGTGACTACATATTCCTCTAACTAGTCCTAAGATGGTCGGTTGAACGTTGTGACTGCTATACGAATGGTGAATAAGATGCGTAATAGCAGGACAACGACGTGCTTAAGTTGCTCATTCAACTAACAGATCTTAACCAAACCGCTTGTGCTACACACAGGACACATACAAATTTCCACATATTTGGCCCATTTTAGAAATATAAACCTCCAAACGCCATGCACAATTAGTGATACCCTGCCCAATGGTGTCACAAGAATTGAAGAAACAATTTGAAAAAGAATCGGCCCGTTTGAACCCCGGCTTGTCGTTCTCCAGTCTACAGTTTAACTTATGTTGCCATGGGTTCATAATAATTACAGTTATCATAAACTGCAATAAGTCTTATCACCACCATCGCCATCATTGTCACTATCATGATTATTATCTCCATGAACATCACCATCATCGCCATCAAACATGCCCTCGTGAGCATCATCATAATCATCTTCTTCATTTTTATCATCATCATCATCCATTTTCATAATTCGCCAAGTTTCGCCATCTCTTATTGACTCCGCGTTATTTATTCGATCGCTGCATCACTATTTATAGAAGACCCAAATTGCATCCCCTGGAGAGACAGTGCCACGTTATATCGCGTATGCAAAAACAGATTAGGTGTTTTGCAAAACATATACACTTGCATTTCTGAGGAAAGCTTTATCACTGTCATTTGCGAGCCTCGCCCATCGCGTTGCAGAAGCCAGTGTGAGAAACACAAATTGGCATGTTAGGTGTTATTTATATGAGTGGGCTAACACAATGGTATCTAAATCAATAAGCTGCCTTAACAAAATATACGATGGGCATTCTGTTCTCTCAGTCCAGTCATTAATCTTTTTGCGCAATATTATGAAAATATCCAATATATGTCGGTTTGAGCGAAATTGGTCCGATTTATGAAAATAATTAGGCCATATTTAATGTTAAAAACTCTGAGAAAAATAAACTCTCTCTTCGTTGGGCCATCCTGTGGCGCACATTTTGGTGACGTCAGAGGCCCAAGCCGTACTGCCGATGATTTGTTGTTTTTTAAACCGCGCTGGAATTTGCAGTCGAAGTTGCACTGATTGTTGTTTAGGATTATGGCGTTCTGTTTTGCTTTCGGATGTTACCACAAAAATAAACATTTGAAGCAGTGAATAAGGATCTTCTGGTCGGCGAAAGACGAATAGCGGGCTGGGTTTCCAAGTGAAAGAGACAAGGTCGATGAAAAGCTGACAGGAAACAGGTCAGTTGCTGGTCTCGTCGGACAGTGACAGAGAACGACGTTCAGGATTATTTTCCACAGAACCTCCATGTTTTTAATCATGAATATGCGGTTAGTAATCTTTATATAGTTTATATAGAAGACAACTGTTTAACTAATAGGCAGGTGATTTGGCGCTGTCATACAGCTTGGTTAAAGTAATGTCATAGACATAGAGGTTGATTTGTCAGGGATAAATGTTGTCCCTTAATGAGGGCCATGTTTTCAGTGTATATTGATAGAAATGACGTCTGCACTCAATTTCCCTGATGTGTATGGTTGCAGTTTGTAAAACATATAGCCCTGAACATGTTATATCATCACATCATTGCTATATGAGTGTAACATCATATACCATATGTTATAGATATCAGATAGTAGTCTAATTTGATTTCACACCTCATGTGTAGTATTGTTTGTGGCAGAGTTGATCGTAGTCATATATGTATACATGTGGTGGCTTCAGCTGAACGGCTGATAGCTCATGAGTACGAAACATATCTGTTATGGCCTTTGTGTTAATGACCCTGTCACCCCTGCTTTGTACACTTATCAAATCACTGTTCCCCTTCAAAGGATGTTGAGAAATATTTCTGTGTTAAAGTGAGGCATTATTCTCTTTTTTCATTGCCTACTTTGGAACTTACTTTACACCTACCAAATGCTGATTGTTAAACACTGCCATGATCAGATTAATCTCATATTGTACATTCTATAGCTGATACTCTGGTCCTGGACAAGGTTTAGTTTCCAATGGGTATGCTGTGCATTTACAGGGCAAATGGATATTACCATTACCATTGCCATTACCATTACCATTGGATGAATTTTCCCATTGTTATGCTTATAAAAAAACTGTGATACATGACAAGATTCATAGCATGTGGTGGATTGGTTTATATGTTTCAAAAACTCTCCACACAGAGCAAATGATTAATAATTGGCAACAATTCATTCAAGTTGAATGAACAATCATTGTATTTACTTGAGCCATAGATAGAGGTGGTCGAATTTATTCTTATATTTCTGTAGTAGCTACTCGGTGGACAGCGTATATAAACAACAGGTAACATTGGCACAACCACAATAAATCTAAGGTACACACTCGATCCTTGAATGTTTCGTTTCTTACTAGAATCTGCCCTTGGACTCAGTATATGAAACAGCTGATGTGAGGCAAACTGTTATAAAAGGATGAGTAAGAACACGTATTCAATGTCGCGCGTGTATCGCCTTGCACACATCTCTTGAATAATCGGCTTGATTTCACGTTGTACAAAAGAACACAACAGTAACGTTTCAAGTCGTCACCCTTCTGTATCGAAATCTGACCCGTTTCAGGGGCTTTCGTCGACACTACCTCTTTCATTCACCTGTTGTTCGTTTTTCCTAACCAAACGTCTTCTTAGGCTCACATTAGTAGGCAGCACTTTTCTACTTAGAGACCACAACAAATTGTATAGAAATTGTCTGTACCAAACAAAGTTACTGATCGAATACTCACTGCCAGTTTTCAATGGGCCGCTTGCTGGGACTGTTTGTGCCTGTGACGTCACAGAACAAAATATGGCAGCGACCAGGAATTCAACCCCGGACATAGTGTTCGAAAACAAAACGAGAAAAACCATAGTCTCTATAGTTGTCTATGATGTTATAATCTCGTTCGGTTGGCTGGATTATACCTGCCGCAATAAACAGACGAATTCATCACATGGCCAGTCTCCCAGTGGTGGAATCTTCTGGTCCTTGGTGATATTGAAAGCCTTTGGGCGAGGAACGTTTATTACATGGGATGAGCAATCATAAAACTCACTACGTCCATACACATACATGACGGAGAAAGCTGCTTGAAGTTATTGAATTCTGGAAGAATTATCTGTAAAATACATTCTTGGGTTTCTGGGAGATAATCCTTCAATCCTCAAAACGATTTGCCTATTTGCTGTCATTAAATTGATTGATAGGAGCGAGATGAATCCGGGTATGGTGTGTGGTGCGTTGCCCTCTTACTGAAAGTGCAGCTGCAATAATGTCCTGTTACATTATTGAATGCTTCTACTCAATTACCACCCTTGGGCTTTTTGGCATTTATGACGTTATGCGACTCGGTTTTGATCGAAATAGCTACGTTATGCAATGTTAGGTAGTCAGTAAAATTACATTGCAGATGATTGCTCCTGTTCGTCATCTCTTTTAGTAAGATGTGTATGTTTTATATGTAAAAGGCATGTGTGAACCACCTTCATACAAAGACGAAAAACCTTTCTTTACTTTTTGGGTACGCTCCCGCATGCACTTTTAGTGTACTTCTGATATTCTTTTCGAGTTCAGGTTTGGCAATGACAGGAATACACGAGACTAGTTTCACAAATACGTAATATTGAGAGTTTACTACACGCCACATCTTAATATTTGACCAGACGAGATCTTAACTTGCAGTGTGACAAGCTCTTTCTCGACAGTCAATCAGTATACAGACCTCTGCTGCCGTAGAATTATGAAAATCAATAACTGAGTTCTGAATAGTTACCCTTTCAATGATCATAGAATACGCCCGGTATTTGAGTAAAGAGGGTTTCTACAGTAAGAAGCAATGAGGAGTGAGGAGTCCTTATCTTGAAACATGACTTGAGTATGGAGTGCCTATTGTAAGATGTCTATAGTTAAGAGTATCTTCATGAGAATATGACTAAAGACAGGAGTGCCTAAATCTAAACATGACTTGAGTGAGGAGGGCCAGCTTTATGTCACACAGTGAGCCACCTTCATTAAGAGCCTATTGTGGTCTTAGACACTAACATGCCCACTGATATCTCTCATTGGTGTATGAAATGATGAAACACAACCTGTGAAGATCCATTCAATAATTTTGTCGAAGCCTTTCTATGCGAGTCACTTCAGATACAGGCAAGTGAATTGACTTTCTATTTCCGCATCCAATACCATTGAAATAGCTCAGCGGATAAACCACAACCACATTGATTTGAAAATGTAATGGTGCATCTAGCGAACCATTTTGACGACGGTTCTGCTTTGGTCCTTGGATGCATACAATGAATGGTGTCAGGCATAGTCTTTGTGTTGGAATTCGCCAGTACAATACTAGTTCATAACTCTCTGTGAATGGTTATTCATTATAATGATACCTTCTAACATCATGTAGCGGTTGGTGATGCATCAGGTTTCCTACACGCACAGTTACGGATATCTCAATGCAGCATGGCGTTATCATCATCATATATATCACGCCATGATATTTTGCTTCAGGTATAAATTAGGAATCATTATTCCTCCCTGAATCCATGTGATGGCACGATTGAACGCTGCTGATCATCCATCACAATTTGTGCTTACAATGCGATCTTACGGATACTTTCTGATTCATATTGAGTTATATCATTGCAATCTAGCGAAATACGTAAATGGAATGTAGCTATCACACGGCTAGCAAGTATTGATTCTACAACCCTTTTGTACACATCCATTTGAAACTGAATGAATGTCTGCTCATTCATTTCAAGCTTCGTAAGACACAGGCGAATTCGCCGTCTTGTCCATATCCTTAATGACATACTCAGCATGTAAGCCATCGACAAGGGAATTGAATATTGCTGTTCATGTGATGGTGATCATCTACGGTGCGTTTTGATTGGAAATCACTTTCTTTATTTGATGGAAGATTATATGTATTTGCGTACGAGAGTTTGGTCATATATATTTCGATTTGGATCCTGGCAATAATGCCCCAATTTCCACTAAAACAAATGAATTGATGCCTGCTTTTCTTGTAGGCCATTGCGCACTCCCTGTTAAAGTAGATCCAGGAGATGGAAGATATCGTGGGCAATGTCCTCCGTCATTACAGTCGTGTATTGAAGTTGTACAATTAGGTACGACCAAGCTCTTCGGTGACGCTATTTTCTTTTATAATCAATAATCCAGCCCAAAATGGTATCGTTATGCAACAACGATTATTGCATGACTTAATTAAGATTAAATTAGACGGCAATGTATTAGCTATGAGCATCGAACGATACGCATAACGTTTGATGAGTGGTGCCATCGTGTCATTTAATTCCATATAAATACGACCCTGCTGTGCATGCACATATATGGGATAATGTTAACAATTCATAAAATGCGGTAACCACCAGCTTGAAGTCACATGAAGTACAAATTGTACCAGCTGTTGTATACAATATATGCGATTTCTCCCCGATTCCATAAGCGGGCATTTAACATGACTATGAAAGCGTCGATATCACCTTTGTCTGCTACATGTGGTTATCTAGGCAGAAAGGATATACGGCTCCCATTGTACCCGTTATCAGTTTCCCAAAACTGCTAGGTGAACACAAACCCACAACGTTTGATGCAACCATCGATCTTAAAAAATAGGTTTAACCCATTCAGTACTTAAAAAGGGCTTATAGCATACTAAAACAGCGTCCATGAGATAAGCACTGATTCATAGCAAAATCCCACCAGTACACGCCCATACATTAGGATACTGCACAGCAGGTTCTTATTTATGACACGATACCAGCATTACAACTCTTTTACGATACTATAGCAACTTAGTACATCAAGGGGACCATCGTTTAGTGTGTATTCAAGATATAAAAGCTCCATTAAGAAATCTGTCAAATCAAGCTCTCCATTTTTTCGCTACTAAGAATATTTCCTCAATACAACCTTATCATCTATTATAAAAATAAGAATAATGAACAATGAATTATGCAAAACTCGGTTTTCGATGGTCTTAGATTCAGGTTTTTGACTTGTGTGCACTCAGTCGAAAGAATGGGACATTCATTAACAGAAAAACAAACACAGTGCTGACACGCTCCTACAACAACAAAATCATCAGTCAATGTTCGATAAATGAAACATCTGTAACATTCCTTCGTATTAAATATGTACTATTTGTACTAATTGTACTTGTACTTCTGCAATATGTTTGATGCGCAAAACCTCAATCAGCAGCTGATTCCGCATAAATAATAAAAATATTGTAATTGCGTTATATTCATATCGATGATTACGCGAAATATTTTATAAAAGTGTGTGACACTATGTAACGGCTTCAACACTTATTTGATTATTTTGTGTTGAAAAGACCATCATATTGTATAATCATTGATTAAAAACCTGTCAAACATAGTGTACAAGCTGAACGAATTGTGGCATCTGGGTGTCTGTCCAGAAGATAATATATGCACACACACAAAGCTGGGCAAACGAACCAGTAATCTGTTTTTACCAAAATGAAATTGCTCGTCGTCAGTCAATAAAGGTTGGTGCATCTGCGGGCTCGAACCCGTGAAGATGGTAGATTGCTGTCAAACATTATCAGGATTTACGTTCCATCACAAATGGAATGTTAACAACGAGAGCAGATGGTATTTGATGATTGCATCAGCACAGCTGACATCATTTACAATTATCTAATTTCATCAACGCGTACGGCTGCATTCTTCAAGGTAACCATCTGCTAAGTAATGTACGATGACATCGATACCTACGTTAACAATGCATACTAAATTATAGGATTGGCAAAAATAGTTAACATGTATGAGTCCGCAATGCTACGTGTGATAATATTTAATAATAAGTAGTAGTTTAAAGGCGCTGTTAGACCATTTGTAGCGTGCACTTAACAACTATCGCAAATACGATAACATTGTTATCGCTATCACATATTGCATCGATCTCCTACACTGAATGACTCGTCGGCGTTCGTTTGTGGACATAGGAAGCTATTGTGCTTGATATATGCGCACTATTCCTCAGTATGTGAGGTAATACATGACGAGAATGATTTAGGCTGCATTCATTTACATGCACATACAACTATAACTGTCATTTCCGGCGATTATTTGCAATTTTGTGAATAATGACCAATGGCAATATTCTTTTTAGGCTGCTTTCATATGCACAATAAGAAATCTATATCTGCCATCCATCAGGTAAATCATGCATATATAAATAAGATTGCTAGATTACCATCCGAACACTCACAATAAACAGCATGGACGTTCGCATCATCTCTTGAAAGGGTTCTTGCGTATAGATTTGTCGCATAGTTTATTGTACAATAAACACCTGCTTGTACAGGATTAAAACCCCGTTTTAAATGTTATCACGTTGCTTGTGCCAAGTGGGCGCTGGTACTAAAGGGGAGCTGTCCAAGCATCACATTCATCCTCATCTATCACCGTCGAGATATCACCTCGTTGTTGAAAGTGACGTTAATCTCCAATATTACCATTACCTTTTAATGAAGCTGAATACTGCCTTTCGCAACACAAACCAAATTGTTACATGGGATTACGCATTCATGTTACATTCTCTATAAGTTAAAACGAATGCGTGTTCATAGACACATATATCATCCTAACGAAGCTAGGAACATACCAGAACCGGAGTAAGGTATACTTATACAAACAAGCATTCGTTGACCTCAGGGTGCTGCACTGCGTCGTCCTTAGCATACTCGGCCATATGTTATGTCGGAATATGTTAATTTAGGCTTCTTGAGTTATGTCACGCCTTTGTTGGGGTATGTTTTGGGCATATTGGAGACGCAATGAAGAACGCACATATCATTGCGTCCCGTGTGCTGCATATAAAAGACAACAAATACTATAATTGAAGAGGTAAACGGACAAGAACGTTTTACAGTACGCGTCCTCTGCCTTGATAACTCCCATACATACGCCATTGCTGATGAAGCTGAACACCGTTCATCTTTATATATATCCAGTTTTGATTTGGGATGACTGCATGCTGCTAACTCCAGCAGATACAACTCATCGGTGTCTGTAGACATATGCATCATCATAAAGAAGTAAGGCACATCTCATACGGCCACACAATATTTTCAATGGATTTGATCCGTACGATGGTTTGTGTTTTAGCGCGACAATTCTGCGAACTCACGACGGAGGCATCCACACACATTAGCAACACCTGGGTCAAAGCCAAAACTAGGACGAAATATAATGTTATTGCTCCTGGGAACAGTAAATCAACAAGATATCAACATCCAGCGCATTGAGCTACCTAGAGTTTAAAACTCACGACAATCTCTCGATATACCGATGTGGTACTAGAATATGAGCAGCGCAGCGAAACATTATCACATTGTGTTATTGGTTTGATGACATTGACATGTGACAACGGGGCGATGTTGATCATATATACATATACATATATATATATATATATATATATATATATATATATATATATATATATATATAGATATATATATATATATATATATATATATATATATATATATATATATATATATATATATATATATATATATATATATATATATATATATATATATATATATATATATATATATATATATCGATCACCCGTGGTTGTAATTAGGGGTACAAATAGCCTTGCATTATTCATGTGTAATCGTTGTAAGCAGACATGTGTGCATAACATGAAATGGTAAACATACAGTATTCAGCAGTAACAAAACGACATTAAAGTCGTTTCGTGTTGGCCACAGCTCGTATATCGATATATCAAATGATACGCGTTGAGGCTCTGCAGTTGTACATAATGCTTATGGGAAATTTATTGCTGCAACATGTGTCAAAATATTTATTCAGGGAAAGTTATGTGGTTATGCTTTGACATATGCCAATAAATTCTAGTTTCGTTTTATTTTTTGACCATTATAAGAATCACAAATAATCAGTTTCACAGCCAGTCAATCTGTCATAGGTCTGTGTTGGCAGTGCCTGTACCATGGGAAGTAATTCCCGCGCATTCGTAAAGTTAAGTCATTTGATGTGATTGCATTGTATTTGATTGAGTGCCCGTTGCTATTCAGTTTCGAAGTAGGATCGATATGTCAACTTATATATAGACATAGTTGAGATTGAAATAACATAAAGACAATTAAAAATGGATTTCTTGATTCGTCTGATGGCGATGTTGATAGCTATAAAGAGCCCTCGTTACCGAGCACGTGTTAATTGACCGCACAGAAGATGTGAATATATTTGTGTCAAATAAGAGCTTGTAGAGACGAATGAGGCTATATTGCTTATCTAAATACAATTTAGTTTCAATTTCGCATGAGTAAATCGCATTGTAAAGCGGATAAAGCAAGTGGGTTTCTACTGATATAAATCATTATAAAGATGCTGAGCCTGTATGACTAAACTGCACCAGTAATGAGTTTATGTGGTGATTGGTTTTGAAACATTCTGAGAACGCGTTACTTAGGGCACATCCACACGATTTGATCAAACCTAAGGCAAAGCTAGAAATGATTTGAGAATATGAAACAGCTTGTAATCGACACAACGAACATCTGAATAAACACGATAACCCCTGCTGGCTTAATGAACTACTTGATGTCAGGCATTCCAATAACAATTTTCGCCGTCGCAGCTGCTGCACTCTCAATTACCTACTTGTTCTACAAGACTGTAATATCTAAATCCGTCTTCTCCGAAACATTTCCTTTTCATAAACCAGCTCAATGTGCCTTAAGCAATGCATAAATCGTACTCTATTGTACAATATTATACTGATGATGTATTTATTTCCCACAACATTTACTCCTTATACCATTTTAGTACTCAAATGCGAGCAAGGAAGTTCCACATGGTTATTGTGGCGGCCATGTTGAGATTGCAATTCATAGTCTCCATTGACTTTCTCTACTGATGTTATGATTAATGATGTATTCTTGTGGTATAAGCTGGGGTGACAGCAACAACAAGACTTGGTGCATATCTGGTCGGTCTGCTTTCTATTATACCATGGCAGCTCCTATAGTGCCATCGATCAAAGAGATAAATATAGTGAATTGGTTATCCATCACACATAAAGGACATGCAGGAATAATACAATTGATCGTAATTCAGTGACTAATGCGATGCATCATATATATTCGCGAGGCATGGCATCAATTTCAACAAAACAATTCGAGTTCAATTATGACAGTGTCTTTAATATTCAGAAGAGCATGAACATGTTAGCCAAGTCATTAGTGTCCGAAACATGGTATCTCCGCGTGTCGAGTTAGCAGGAGCTGATTCAAGTCGAGCATAGGCTGTTATATGACTTGACAATGTGAACGGCTTGAATATTCCATGCTGCTGTGGAGAGTAATTTGCCTTGTTCCAGCGCTTGGTGCCAAGCTAAGCCACATGATAGGACAAATGTCAAGGTTGTCATTAAGACGACGTATAGCTGCAGATGATATATTTCTACAAGGGTTTCGATTTTCAAAAGCTTCTGATGGTAGTTGCTTGAGAAATATATTCAGGTTCGTTATATATTCCACTGAGTTTTGTTCGTAAGTCACGAGACAGTTCATCATCTGGATATCGTCAATGCGAACAAAGACTGTCATTTGTAAGGCGCTGACCATCATCATCATCATCATCATCATCATCATCATCATCATCATCATCATCATCTCACAATATCATCGATGGCAAGTGTTAAAAAGCCATCCCACTTGGCACAGACCATCGATATATGATTACTGATTCCCGCTACTTATAAACAACCACTTGGCACCACAATAACCTGCTGCAAAATATATTATCACTCCAAAGGCCGGATTTCCGGATGGCAAGGGGCAGATATGAACAAGCCGGTATTATCAATGGTCTAAAACGATCTGATTAGCATACTCGAAATGGCGATAGGCACCATACACTATATTTTGTGATGTATAGTCTACCTTATCAGAGTATTCGATTGCTGTACATTACACTTACCCACAGTGATACACGACCAACGTTGCGCCGCCATATTACTACTACAATGTTATCCCTAGATACAATAAAAACAAGGAATCACCTCGAAGCGTACATCGAGGAACATAATAGCTGCATATTGGATGTGTGGTTATTTTCAATCTGGCATATATGTTCGAGAGTTCATATTACATGGTGATGACGTCATGCAGGCGTCTTAGTTCTCGAAGGTAACTATATTTCGGACATGCAGGAATATATAGTTTGATCCCAATTCAGTCACTTATACGATGCATCATTTATATTCGCGAGGAACATAACAATTCGAGTACGATATTAACAGTGTCTTTTATATTCAGAAAAGCAATATTGGATGTGTGGTTATTATCAATCTGGCATATATGGTCGAGAGGTCATATCACATGGTGATGACGTCATGCAGGCATCTTAGTCCTCGACGTGTTCAAATATATTAGTCTCATATGAAGGTAACTATATTTTGCGAAAAACGAAGGTAGCGGAAAATATCAATATAACAATTACTGTTGTTATGGATTTAGATGACAGTCGATTTAAAAATATGTTGTAACGTCAGTGAGTGACCAATCTTAACAGATAGCATAATACCCAAATGGTATTAACTGTTTATCAATATCAAGCATGAATATGTATGTGAAGCAACATTTAAGATGACCTGACAATGCGAATCTAATCTAAATTTCCAAAGCTACAGATTGATAGGTAACAATACATTTGGAATCAAATAATCCAGATTACGTTATGATGCACGAGTATATTAAAATAACATTAATCTAAAATAAACTACTCTCAACGTTGAATGAGCCCCTATGAGCTTTTGTTTCGTAATAACATCTTCACGCAATAAAATATTGGCTTATATGGCATAGTCATAACTAATGCTGTTAGCTTAGTGCCTCGAGCGTTGCCAATCAAACATAATAACAGCTTGCATTACATCCAGGCATAATCATCACACATATAGGCAATATTGCAATATGTGCTTATGGTGCCGTCCCCGTAACAGATATCCAGCCACCCACTGGTAGCTTACAAACACAACCCTTGTAATTTCAGACTGGCATGATGCATTAAAGGGGCCTAGTGCAGAGTTGGAAATGGCCGCTCGCCCGCTCGCCCAAGGCGACTGCAAAATATATATTTGCGCATCACGATCACCCAATCAAATGGCTGTGAGCAGCCGATTTCATTTTCCGCAAATATGCGATTTTCTCTCAAGTTCTCATGCATCATCGAATTTTCAAGCGTCATTTGAAAACATTGACGGAGTAGCTAATCAGTCACGTGACATGTATCCGCCTTCTGTCTAAATTCGGGTTTATTGTTATCGGCGCCAAATTGTTCAAGGCCAATATACGTCCGTATGTTATACAGGCTTATTCAAAAATCCTGGGGGTGGGGGAGTCACTGCCTTAAATGTGTCTGGAAAATAAGTCGTCCTGTGCGGCGTCAGCATATCGCGTCGTAACACGCGCTTAACGTCCGCACCTGGTCTGGTCGTAGGCCACTGCAGCTGCCCTGTCTCAGTCTCTATAGCATATAGTGTTACCAGTTCACATCGCCACACTGTTTTTCTGTTAGAGTCATGTTGTGAGTCAAACACGACAAATACATCAATATTTGCATTACATATCAGCTTGTGACATTTGGCTGAGCCCCATTAAGCACAAGATATACATGAACCTTTGATACAGCATCATTCAGATGTGTACCGGTACAATTAAAATGTGTGGATGCACTTTGCATATAGGGGTTTAGTTACGGCCTGGACAGATGAAAATTGTATGGGGAGGTGAGTCTTATTTCATACTTGCTGTTCGGCTATCGGCCATTTTCCTTAGTTTTTGCCCCTGTATATATACGACCAACAATGATATCATGGATGAGGTTTGGGTGACTAAACTATGCTTTGGGTCACCAAAATGCTATGCTTCTCGGTTGAGTTTTGAGCGCTACTAGTGTCTGTGAGCACTTATTTCCAATAGGAGCAAGCTCGTTTCAAAAGATCCGACACTTCAAATATTGGCAATACAAACATCATAGAATTAAGTGATAGTCATGTTATATGATATATTGCCCCCGTAGCTTGCTTTGCGGGTCAGAAATATTGCAAACATTAATATTGACCTGACAAACGGCGCATTCATCATATCCACGCAGTTCATTGATCATCTGGGAGCTGTTATTCGGGATCAAATGAGCCTTGCATTATTGTTATATAATCCAAGAGCTTGTTGAAATAACAAACAAGGTCAGATAAACAGTTGCTGTGTGTATAATTATGCATTGCAAATACATCAAACTGCAAAGTTTACATAGTTGTGCGTGTTCACGTTGATGGAGCTGCCTTGATTGTGTCAAATATGAATTAAGCAATCCATTATAAGAGAAGGTGTCAAACCGAGATAAGCTCAATTCTTTTCTGTGACATGTCATGGTTTTTATTTCCCATCAAGGGGAAGGACTGCGAGATAGATAGCGCAATAGATTTTGCGGTTATGTGCTATTCAGTTTTTATATGATGACCATTTGCTTTTATTCACAGCTTGGTCAAAATCACCAGTCAACAATATTGCATACAGTAAAACTACAACCGCTGGCGTTTGCCGTGCCTACATTGCAAGGCTTCAGTTTCGCGCATCCGTCTATGGGTCATAGTGCACGAATGTAGGTCATAGTAAACTGCTATGGGTCGTAATGCATAAATATGGTTCGTAGTGCACGTCTATGGTTCGTAGTGCACGTCTATGGGTCGTAGTGCACGTCTATGGGTCGTTATGCATGTCTCTGGGTCGCAGTGAATGTGTATGGGTCGCAGTACACGTCTATGGGTCGTATCACGCGTCAGCTGCCGACCGCGACCGCATGATGGCGCATGCACCCTGATTCCAATGACAATGTTACGTTTTGATAATCATTTGATGTATATTTCTGGTTTTCCTATTGTTTTGATGATATATTTATTTAAAGCAAGGTGCAGGAATAATACTAAGTTCATCACTTTGTAGTTTCGAGCAATGTCACAACGATAACTTCTGAAATATATCATTAAAGTAAAAGGCCAAGATTATAAATAATCAAAGAATCTAAATAATGCTGTTTTCATCCCAATTCGTTTCATGATAAAGAACAGGGCAAATATTGACATGGTTGACAACCTCTATAAACAGGATGCAGGAGTGAATTGAAAAGCATATTTGTTTTTCTCAGACTGGCACACATTACAATATCGATAATATGCAATCTGATTTTCTAACACCGTTTGGCATGCTAGATTGATTGAATTTGAAGGGAAAGCATTTAGCATTAGATATACAGTTGGGAGCATCAATAGACCATTTATGTTCGCTACACAACATCAAACATTTACCCAGACAGCAAATTGGTTTAATACAATTGCAGCATTATTGACTGTCAATAGCAGCAAAGTGAAAATGGGCCTCTAAGGCCACTTAGCTTGGTTCAAAGGATTTGTTCATGGCGTGAATCGAGCCGTGATTTTGCCTTCTCACTCTCTCACTCTTCATCTTTGAATAAAGCGTGAGACATGGCGCATCCACAAACCGTGGGATACAATGAATGCCTATATCCCGATTATTTTATCAATGATAACAAGGCTGGCAACCAACATGTGTGTACTTTACCGAAATAAAAGTATTCATTAACCTACAAAGCTTCTTGGGGAATAAACTGGCTTCTTTAGACAAAAAACATTACGTAATGGCTTTAAGTATGTGACATACGCGTTAGCAGTCATTTCCAATGCTGGTGATCACACGGTCCACATTTTTATATCTCCCTTTGTTGCGCGCAGTAACATCTTTTTTCTTTCGTTTACATTGTACATGGTAGTTTGGTCCAATGTCAATGAGAGAATTAACCCCAAAAGACACGATTGTACAAATGGAAAAATGAAAGTACTGCTCAGGCTGGACAAAACATCAAACATTTACCCTATCGGGCCATTTATATAAAACCAGCGCTCAGCATTTGATGTCAATGGTACTAAGTTGTAAATGGCTCTGTAAAATGCTACTTCAAGAGCTTCATTCATTGGATTCATTCATAATGTGAAATGCAACACATTTTCCAGGTAAGCAGAAACACCGTTCTTGTACGGGTTAGGCAAAGAAACATAGCGCATCCATTGAGAGTTTTCTGGGTTGTAAATGCGATCATTATTTCAGAGACAATAACAGAATTAGCGCGCATTCAAGATGGCCAAGTGACTAAAGGACAATGTCGTTGCTAATAGTGTTACTCGACTGTCAATAACATAGAGATAACAGCAAATTATTGTGTATTTGATCGACATTGAACCATCAACGGGTTTCGTTTCACAAATACCATAACTTGAAGATGTGACGCTGTGTCCAGATATAGTTAATATGGGTGCCGTCAGTTGGGCAATCGATATCACTCTGGGTGTAGAACTGGGAATTCAGGTTGTAATCTATATTGAAGCAACTGCAATTATGAGATATGTTTTGCTTGTAACGTGTGATAAATATCACACTCGTCGCCTCGCTGGGTACAAATGTACTCATGAGTCATGTCATTAATGTGGTTTTAGGTTGGCAATATATCATCCCCATAGTGGTGTTTGACATCTTTATGTCAGCTTATAATTGTTTTCTTATCATCCGGACAATTGATGATAGTAGAAGCTAAGGCATCCATCCATAGCGATGTGTTCTTTTCTATCTAATTGTCAGATTCGATGTAAGGTCTTAATGGATACTAGGTGCCTGAGAACTGACACTGTGAGCTATACCATCAATTACACCATCTGTGATGAGACCACTCTGGCTTCTATTACATCATGTGGGATTCCCTAGCGTCCAGTCATGGTAAGGGATAATGTGCCGTATTTTGTACTCCTTAATGTTTTTTGGATAAAACCCATATTCATCACAATAGACTAATCTCATTACCGTCAATTTCGTGCATGACTCAACAAGCGTTAATCAAATACGGTTATATTTATCAATAACTCGATTGAGCTTAATCCAATAATGGAGCTCGATGGCAAAATGCATCACAATTAACTGTTGGGTACTTACAGCACTTCAACAGCTGCCGCTACAAAACATTCCTTGCTTAATGAAGCGATAATCAGTAAC
This sequence comes from Urechis unicinctus, assembly GCA_034190875.2. Lineage (NCBI taxonomy): Eukaryota > Metazoa > Annelida > Polychaeta > Xenopneusta > Urechidae > Urechis > Urechis unicinctus. The sequence continues at coordinate 22,712,042 of CM067356.1, forward strand.
TTATTGTATGGATGATATCATCATCCTTGTGTATGTTATTATATCAAGCTCTCTTCACTGTTGATGACTGGCCATTGTGTCTTGTCTATGTTCAAACGCTTGATCATTTCAATAAAAGAAGTTTAATAAAAACTGCAAGTCTGCAATTAACATTATTAATGATCAATAGTGCGTGTTTAAGACGGCATATTGTTCCCAGGATATAAGATGTACTGATAATTGTTGTCACCAATGAGACGTCTTCAATCGTTTCCAGGATATCTATGTCATCATAAACACTATCATTAAGTCACAATGATTTTATATCCGTTACCATGTACTTATAGTCCGAAAGACGCAACTATAACATCATTGTGATGCGTCTGCCATACAAGGATGCTCAATTAACCCCCATGAAAGGAAATGGCAACCGTTGGTCCATTAAGCAAAGCCGATATGAATGTCAATATAAATCTACGTCACTCGTTGTCTAATGGACCACTATTATTGGCGATAGAAAATGTCATGCTGTTGCATTTGAAAGGCTGACAAATCTTAAGGCAATATCTATTTTATTGATGTAAAGCGGAAAAACCACATTTGGATCATCAAGGGAAATTGTGTTCGTGATGAAATGCGAATTTTAAAACATCCCATTTACCAAAATGCTTCGTGAATCACCCAAAGATTGCTACAAATCAAGATACGTGCAAGAGCGAAACTGACATACATTTCAGCTGAATACATTCGTGCTTTAAAAATGTTTGGTACAGGGATAATTGAAGTCAAACAAAAGACTTTTTCAAAAAAATAAGTGTTGTCCATATATGCAAACATCAGTCCCCAGGAAGAGTATTTCAGCAATGGCAGTTGATATAATTGAATCGAGTTTTACAAAAGCAGATATTTGCGTTCTAAAACTAACACCATTTTATTGATGTAAAAAGATTGCAAACATTAATAACTACATTCTGTGTGATGGGATAGAGTGTGTCCTATTATCATCGGGGCATGCCTCACGGCACTAGAGGACAAGTGGAGCATATCGCCATTGTCATTGATCGGGTTTAAGAATATGGCGTTCAGCAGATGCCACATGTACTATGTTGTATATTGACAATTTCACAACTTTTATATCATCATCCAGACAACAAATGCACATATCAAGGATGTGAAATAACATTTCGCAAATGATGTTCAAATTGCTTCAGTGTTTGTCTAATTCAACTATGCAGTTGTACATTTCGATATTATATTTGTGGTCAGTCGTGGTACTGTGTTGCAACATTAAAATATAATTCTAAAACACTAATCTAATATACAAACTGAAAATCATCACCGAAAATTCCAGGTACTCGTTTTGGCGTCTGCAATATAGATTGGCATATGTTGACTGTGGCTTCATGTTTAAATACAATGAATGGCTGTCATTTAACTTTCTGATTAAACACGCGTTATGGATGATTGACTGGTGAGTACTGCATTACCATTTTCAAATTATAAGCCATCTTGGTCTATAATATGTAACCATAATAATCATATTACAAGAGCTGAAACATGGAGAAACACCAGAAGTATATTAATGTTCTTCATGGCAAGTTAATAAGCCTTTAGCGATATGCGGAGCTGGAAACGGTTTTGACATCAGAGTCAAGCAGAACACTAAACAGACCGCAATGTGATTATGATGTTGAATGATGATAAATTTATTATGCATAACGTTCGTGTGTTTGTGCGTCATTTTTTGCCAGAGTGAGATCAACCATGAAATATGCACAAGATTGTGCTAATTGGGCATGCTACACATCCTCAAGAAGCTTAAAACGAAACGTTAGGTTTTTCTTTAATGTACATTGCCTTAACATGCGCACGTGTCTCTAGTTATATCCATGATGCCGATAAAGCTGCAGCGCCCTTAAATATTGAGAGAGCGACAATCACATTGAATGTATTGAATATCTTTTAGGTTCAGAATGGTTGTGCGTGTAGCATGTGGTAGTTCTGGAAGCGTTTTAGCCTGCATTCATATCGTGACTACATATTCCTCTAACTAGTCCTAAGATGGTCGGTTGAACGTTGTGACTGCTATACGAATTGCGAATAAGATGCTTAATAGCAGGAAAACGACGTGCTTTAGGCGCTATTTCAACTAACAGATCTTAACCAAACCGCTTGTGCTACACACAGGACACATACACATTTCCACATATTTGGCCCATTTTAGAAATATAAACCTCCAAACGCCATGCACAATTAGTGATACCCTGCCCAATGGTGTCACAAGAATTGAAGAAACAATTTGAAAAAGAATCGGCCCGTTTGAACCCCGGCTTGTCGTTCTCCAATCTACAGTTTAACTTATGTTGCCATGGGTTCATAATAATTACAGTTATCATAAACTGCAATAAGTCTTATCACCACCATCGCCATCATTGCCACTATCATGATTATTATCTCCATGAACATCACCATCATCGCCATCAACCATGCCCTCGTGAGCATCATCATAATCATCTTCTTCATTTCTATCATCATCATCATCCATTTTCATAATTCGCCAAGTTTCTCCATCTCTTATTGACTCCGTGTTATTTATTCGATCGCTGCATCACTATTTATAGAAGACCCAAATTGCATCCCCTGGTGAGACAGTGCCACGTTATATCGCGTGTGCAAAAGCAGATTAGGTGTTTTGCAAAACATATACACTTGCATTTCTGAGGAAAGCTTTATCACTGTCATTTGCGAGCCTCGCCCATCGCGTTGCAGAAGCCAGTGTGAGAAACACAAATTGGCATGTTAGGTGTTATTTATATGAGTGGGCTAACACAATGGTATCTTAATCAATAAGCTGCCTTTACAAAATATACGATGGGCATTCTGTTCTCTCATTAGAGTGATACTCCAGTTATTAATCTTGTTGCGCAATATTATGAAAATATCCATTATATGTCAGTTTGAGCGAAATTGGTCCGATTTATGAAAATAATTAGGCCATATTTAATGTTAAAAACTCTCTCTTCATTTGGCCATGCTGTGGCGCACATTTTGGTGACGTCAGAGGCCCAAGCCGTACTGCCGATGATTTGTTGTTTAAACCGCGCTGGAATTTGCAGTCGAAGTTGCACTGATTGTTGTTTGGGATTATGGCGTTCTGTTTTGCTTTCGGATGTTACCACAAAAATAAACATTTGAAGCAGCGAATAAGGATCTTCAGTTGGGCGAAAGGCGAAAAAGCGGGCTGGGTTTCCAAGTGAAAGAGACAAGGTCGATGAAAAGCTGACAGGAAACAGGTCAGTTGCTGGTCTCGTCAGACAGTGACAGAGAACGACGTTCAGGATAATTTTCCACAGAACCTCCATTTTTTTTAATCATGATTATGCGGTTAGTAATCTTTATATAGTTTATATAGAAGACAACTGTTTAACTAATAGGCAGGTGATTTGGCGCTGTCATACAGCTTGGTTAAAGTAATGTCATAGTCATAGAGGGTGATTTGTCCCTTAATGAGGGCCATGTTTTCAGTGTATATTGATAGAAATGACGTCTGCACTCAATTTCTCTGATGTGTATGGTTGCAGTTTGTAAAACATATAGCCCTGAACATGTTATATCATCACATCATTGTTATATGAGTGTAACATCATATACCATATGTTATGGATATCAGATTGTAGTCCAATTTGATTTCACACCTCATGTATAGTATTGTTTGTGGCAGAGTTGATCGTAGTCATATATGTATACATGTGGTGGCTTCAGCTGAACGGCTGATAGCTCATGAGTACGAAACATATCTGTTATGGCCTTTGTGTTAATGACCCTGTCACCCCTGCTTTGTACACTTATCAAATCACTGTTCCCCTTCAAAGGATGTTGAGAAATATTTCTGTGTTAATGTGAGGCATTATTCTCTTTTTTTTCATTGCTTACTTTGGAACTCACTTTACACCTACCAAATGCTGATTGTTAAACACTGCCATGATCAAATTAATCTCATATTGTACACATTCTATAGCTGATACTCTGGTCCTGGACAAGGTTTAGTTTCCAATGGGTATGCTGTGCATTTACAGGGCAAATGGATATTACCATTACCATTGCCATTACCATTACCATTGGATGAATTTTCCCATTATTATGCTCATAAAAAACTGTGATATACATGACAAGATTCATAGCATGTCGTGGATTGGTTTATATGTTTCAAAAACTCTCCACACAGAGCAAATGATTAATAACTGGCAACAATTTATTCAAGTTGAATGAACAATCATTGTATTTACTTGAGCCATAGATAGAGGTGGTCAAATTTATTCTTATATTTCTGTAGTAGCTACTCGGTGGACAGCGTATATAAACAACAGGTAACATTGGCACAACCACAATAAATCTAAGGTACACACTCGATCCTTGAATGTTTCGTTTCTTACTAGAATCTGCCCATGGACTCAGTATATGAAACAGCTGATGTGAGGCAAACTGTTATAAAAGGATGATTAAGAACACGTATTCAATGTCGCGCATGTATCGCCTTGCTAACATCTCTTGAATAATCGGCTTGATTTCACGTTGTACAAAAGAACACAACAGTAACGTTTCAAGTCGTCACCCTTCTGTATCGAAATCTGACCCGTTTCAGGGGCTTTCGTCGACACTACCTCTTTCACAAATATGCACAAGATTGTGCTAATTGGGCATGCTACACATCCTCAAGAGGCTTAAAACGAAACGTTAGGTTTTTCTTTAATGTACATTGCCTTAACATGCGCACGTGTCTCTAGTTATATCCATGATGCCGATAAAGCTGCAGCGCCCTTAAATATTGAGAGAGCGACAATCACATTGAATGTATTGAATATCTTTTAGGTTCAGAATGGTTGCGCGTGTAGCATGTGGTAGTTCTGGAAGCGTTTTAGCCTGCATTCATATCGTGACTACATATTCCTCTAACTAGTCCTAAGATGGTCGGTTAAACGTTGTGACTGCTATACGAATTGCGAATAAGATGCTTAATAGCAGGAAAACGACGTGCTTTAGGCGCTATTTCAACTAACAGATCTTAACCAAACCGCTTGTGCTACACACAGGACACATACAAATTTCCACATATTTGGCCCATTTTAGAAATATAAACCTCCAAACGCCATGCACAATTAGTGATACCCTGCCCAATGGTGTCACAAGAATTGAAGAAACAATTTGAAAAAGAATCGGCCCGTTTGAACCCCGGCTTGTCGTTCTCCAGTCTACAGTTTAACTTATGTTGCCATGGGTTCATAATAATTACAGTTATCATAAACTGCAATAAGTCTTATCACCACCATCGCCATCATTGTCACTATCATGATTATTATCTCCATGAACATCACCATCATCGCCATCAACCATGCCCTCGTGAGCATCATCATAATCATCTTCTTCATTTTTATCATCATCATCATCCATTTTCATAATTCGCCAAGTTTCTCCATCTCTTATTGACTCCGTGTTATTTATTCGATCGCTGCAGCACTATTTATAGAAGACCCAAATTGCATCCTCTGGTGAGACAGTGCCACGTTATATCGCGTGTGCAAAAACAGATTAGGTGTTTTGCAAAACATATACACTTGCATTTCTGAGAAAAGCTTTATCACTGTCATTTGCGAGCCTCGCCCATCGCGTTGCAGAAGCCAGTGTGAGAAACACAAATTGGCATGTTAGGTGTTATTTATATGAGTGGGCTAACACAATGGTATCTTAATCAATAAGCTGCCTTTACAAAATATACGATGGGCATTCTGTTCTCTCATTAGAGTGATACTCCAGTTATTAATCTTGTTGCGCAATATTATGAAAATATCCATTATATGTCAGTTTGAGCGAAATTGGTCCGATTTATGAAAATAATTAGGCCATATTTAATGTTAAAAACTCTCTCTTCGTTTGGCCATGCTGTGGCGCACATTTTGGTGACGTCAGAGGCCCAAGCCGTACTGCCGATGATTTGTTGTTTAAACCGCGCTGGAATTTGCAGTCGAAGTTGCACTGATTGTTGTTTGGGATTATGGCGTTCTGTTTTGCTTTCGGATGTTACCACAAAAATAAACATTTGAAGCAGCGAATAAGGATTTTCAGTTGGGCGAAAGACGAAAAGCGGGCTGGGTTTCCAAGTGAAAGAGACAAGGTCGATGAAAAGCTGACAGGAAACAGGTCAGTTGCTGGTCTCGTCAGACAGTGACAGAGAACGACGTTCAGGATAATTTTCCACAGAACCTCCATTTTTTTTAATCATGATTATGCGGTTAGTAATCTTTATATAATTTATATAGAAGACAACTGTTTAACTAATAGGCAGGTGATTTGGCGCTGTCATACAGCTTGGTTAAAGTAATGTCATAGTCATAGAGGGTGATTTGTCCCTTAATGAGGGCCATGTTTTCAGTTTATATTGATAGAAATGACGTCTGCACTCAATTTCTCTGATGTGTATGGTTGCAGTTTGTAAAACATATAGCCCTGAACATGTTATATCATCACATCATTGTTATATGAGTGTAACATCATATACCATATGTTATGGATATCAGATTGTAGTCCAATTTGATTTCACACCTCATGTATAGTATTGTTTGTGGCAGAGTTGATCGTAGTCATATATGTATACATGTGGTGGCTTCAGCTGAACGGCTGATAGCTCATGAGTACGAAACATATCTGTTATGGCCTTTGTGTTAATGACCCTGTCACCCCTGCTTTGTACACTTATCAAATCACTGTTCCCCTTCAAAGGATGTTGAGAAATATTTCTGTGTTAATGTGAGGCATTATTCTCTTTTTTCATTGCTTACTTTGGAACTCACTTTACACCTACCAAATGCTGATTGTTAAACACTGCCATGATCAAATTAATCTCATATTGTACACATTCTATAGCTGATACTCTGGTCCTGGACAAGGTTTAGTTTCCAATGGGTATGCTGTGCATTTACAGGGCAAATGGATATTACCATTACCATTGCCATTACCATTACCATTGGATGAATTTTCCCATTATTATGCTCATAAAAAACTGTGATACATGACAAGATTCATAGCATGTCGTGGATTGGTTTATATGTTTCAAAAACTCTCCACACAGAGCAAATGATTAATAACTGGCAACAATTCATTCAAGTTGAATGAACAATCATTGTATTTACTTGAGCCATAGATAGAGGTGGTCAAATTTATTCTTATATTTCTGTAGTAGCTACTCGGTGGACAGCGTATATAAACAACAGGTAACATTGGCACAACCACAATAAATCTAAGGTACACACTCGATCCTTGAATGTTTCGTTTCTTACTAGAATCTGCCCATGGACTCAGTATATGAAACAGCTGATGTGAGGCAAACTGTTATAAAAGGGATGATTAAGAACACGTATTCAATGTCGCGCATGTATCGCCTTGCTAACATCTCTTGAATAATCGGCTTGATTTCACGTTGTACAAAAGAACACAACAGTAACGTTTCAAGTCGTCACCCTTCTGTATCGAAATCTGACCCGTTTCAGGGGCTTTCGTCGACACTACCTCTTTCACAAATATGCACAAGATTGTGCTAATTGGGCATGCTACACATCCTCAAGAGGCTTAAAACGAAACGTTAGGTTTTTCTTTAATGTACATTGCCTTAACATGCGCACGTGTCTCTAGTTATATATCCATGATGCCGATAAAGCTGCAGCGCCCTTAAATATTGAGAGAGCGACAATCACATTGAATGTATTGAATATCTTTTAGGTTCAGAATGGTTGCGCGTGTAGCATGTGGTAGTTCTGGAAGCGTTTTAGCCTGCATTCATATCGTGACTACATATTCCTCTAACTAGTCCTAAGATGGTCGGTTAAACGTTGTGACTGCTATACGAATTGCGAATAAGATGCTTAATAGCAGGAAAACGACGTGCTTTAGGCGCTATTTCAACTAACAGATCTTAACCAAACCGCTTGTGCTACACACAGGACACATACAAATTTCCACACATTTGGCCCATTTTAGAAATATAAACCTCCAAACGCCATGCACAATTAGTGATACCCTGCCCAATGGTGTCACAAGAATTGAAGAAACAATTTGAAAAAGAATCGGCCCGTTTGAATCCCGTCTTGTCGTTCTCCAGTCTACAGTTTAACTTATGTTGCCATGGGTTCATAATAATTACAGTTATCATAAACTGCAATAAGTCTTATCACCACCATCGCCATCATTGCCACTATCATGATTATTATCTCCACGAATATCACCATCATCGCCATCAACCATGCCCTCGTGAGCATTATCATAATCATCTTCTTCATTTTTATCATCATCATCCATTTTCATAATTCACCAAGTTTCTCAATCTCTTATTGACTATTTATAGAAGACCCAAATTGCATCCTCTGGAGAGACAGTGCCACGTTATATCGCGTGTGCAGAAACAGATTAGGTGTTTTGCAAAACATATACACTTGCATTTCTGAGGAAAGCTTTATTACTGTCATTTGAGAGCCTCGCCCATCGCGTTGGGAAACACAAATTGGCATGTTAGGTGTTACTTATATGAGTGGGCTGACACAATGGTATCTGAATCAATAAGATGCCTTAACAAAATATACGATGGGCATTCTGTTCTCTCATTAAAGTGCTACTCCAGTCATTAATCTTGTTGCGCATCGGTTTGAGCGAAATTGGCCCGATTTATGAAAATAATTAAGCCATATTTAATGTTTAAAACTCTGGGAAAAGTAAACTCTCTCTTCGTTGGGCCATGTTATGGCGCACATTTTGGTGACGTCAGAGGCCCAAGCCGTACTGCCGATGATTTGTTTTACACCTTGTGCACTTATCAAATCACTGTTCCCCTTCAAAGGATGTTGAGAAATATTTCTGTGTTAACGTGAGGCATTATTCTCTTTTTTTCATTGCTCCCTTTGGAACTCACCTTACACCTACCAAATGCTGATTGTTAAACACTGCCATGATCAGATTAGTCTCATATTGTACACATTATATAGCTGATACTCTGGTCCTGGACAAGGTTTAGTTTCCAATGGGTATGTTGTGCATTTACAGGGCAAATGTATATTACCATTACCATTAGATGACTTTTCCCATTGTTATGCTTATAAAAAACTTAGATATATTCAAGTTGAATGAACAATCATTGTATTTACTTGAGACATGGGTAGAGGTGGTCGAATTTATTCTTATATTTCTGTAGTAGCTGCTCGGTGAACAGCGCATACATATTGGTAACATTGGCACAACCACAATAAATCTAAGGTACACACTCGCTCCTTGAATGTTTCGTTTCTTACCACAAACTGCCCTTGGACTCAGTATATGAGACAGCTGGTGTGAGGCAAAATGTTATAAATGATAAAGTTTGAGTAAGAACACGTATTCAATGTCGCGCATGTATCGCCTCGCACACATCTCTCGAATAATCGGCTTAATTTCACGTTGTACAAAAGAACACAACAGTAACGTTTCAAGTCGTCGCCCATCGGTATCGAAATCTGACCCGTTCCATGGGCTTTCGTCGACACTACCTCTTTCTTACACCTGTTGTTCGTTTTTCCTAACCAAACGTCTTCTTCTTAGGTTCACATTGGTAGGCAGAACTTTCCTACATAATGGATAGAAATAATCAGTACCAACCAAGATTCGTGCCGCTTGCAAAACGAGTTACTGATCGAATACACTCTGCCAGTATACAACGGGGCCGCTTGCTGGGGCTGTTTGTGCCTGTGACGTGGCGAACAGAAAGTCACCCCCGGACATAGTGTTCGAAAAAACGAGAAAAACCATCGTTGTCGCCGTTATTAAAACACGTAGATATTAATAAATAAGTGTCCATGATATTATAATCTCGTTCAATTGGCTGGAGTATACCTGCCGCAATAAACAGACGAATTAGTCATACGGCCAGTCACCCAGTAGTAAAATCTTCTGGTCATTGATTATATAGAAAGCCTTTGGGTGAGGAACGTTTATTACATGGGATGAACAATCATAAAACTCACTACGTCCAAACACATACATGACGGGGAAAGCTGATTGAAGTTATTGAATTCTGGAAGGATTATCTGGAAAATACCTTCTTGGGTTTCTGGGAGATAATCCATCAATCCTCAAAACGATTTGCCTAGATGCTGTCATTAAATTGATTGATAGGAGCGAGATGAGTTCGGCTATGGTGTGTGATGTGTTGCCCTCTTACTGATAGTGCAGCGGTACATAATATTGAGGGTTTACTACACGCCACATTTTAATATTTGACCAGTCAATCAGTATACAGACCTCTGCTGCCGTAGAATTAGGAAAATCAATAACTGAGTTTTAAATAGTTACCCTTTCAATGATCATAGAACACGCCCGATGATGTTGATATATTTGTTAAATCTTACTAAGAACCCTACTTAATCATGATGGCAATCCTTCAGATAGGAAGATATAAAGAAGGGATTTAATCGTTATTGTGAGTGACGATGAGTCATCATAAGACAGTGTGTGAATATACCCCCCAGGCTTCTCTTCACATTGCTTATGATTCCCTTACGCCCCATCAAGGATTGTGATAATTCTCAATACACAGTACTACCATTTTCCTGCCGCTGCCGTATTTATCGTACAGAGCGAAATGAGTAGTTTTCAGGAAGATGCCCCTCAATAATAATTAATGTGACAAGAGTGCCCACCGTAGAATGTGGCCTGAGTTAGAAGTGGCAACCTGCTTTAAAACATGGCTTGAACGAGAATTACTAACTTTAGAGTATGACTTAAGTTAGGAGTGCATTCTTTAGAACAGTACTTGAGTAAAGACAGTCTCATAGACATAGCTCAAATGAGGAGAGCCTACTTAAAAACATTATTTGTGAGATGTGAGAAGGGTACACTTTAAGACACCGATAGACTGAATATAGCCTACTTTAGAATATTACTTGAATGAGGAGTGCATGCTTTGAAAAGTATTTGAGTAAAGAGGGTTTCTACAGAAACAAGCATTTAGAGTGAGGAGTCCCTACCTTGGAACATAACTTGAGTAAGGAGGGCCTATTGTTAGATGTCGATAGAATGAAGAGTCTACATAAGAATATGACTAAAGACAGGAGCGCTTAAATCAGAACATGACTTGAGAGAGGAGGGCCAGCTTTATTACACATTGAGCCAGTAGAGCCTAATTTAGGGCACATTTTGAGTTATGATGTATCGTTATTAAGAGACTACTGTGAGTATAGATTTGTTGGTAAGCGAAATCAGTACGATTGGGAGGAATACAGTTAGAAAAATATTATTGTGCAATATATTCGATGCGCAAAACCTCAATCAGCAGATGATTCCGCATAAATAACAACGGCTTCAATGATTATTTTATGATTATTCACTTATATGATTATTTTGTGTTGAAACGACCATTATATTGTATAATCATTGATTAAAAACCTGTCAAACATAGTGTACAAGCTGAACGAATTGTGGCATCTGGGTGTCAGTCCAAAAGATAATATAGGCACACACACAAAGCTGGACAAACGAACCAGTAATCTGTGTTTACCAAAATGAAATTTCTCGTCGTCAGTCAATACAGGTTGGTTCGGACCCGTGAAGATGGTAGATTGCTGTCAAACATTATCAGGATTTACGTTCCATCACAAATGGAATGTTAACAACGAGAGCAAATGGTATTTGATGATTGCATCAGCACAGCTGACATCATTTACAATTATCTAATTTCTTCAACGCGTACGGCTGCATTCTTCAAGGTAACCATCTGCTAAGTAATGTACGATGACATCTATACCTACGTTAACAATGCATACTAAATTATAGGATTGGCAAAAATAGTTAACATGTATGCGTCCGCAAAGCTACGTGTGATAATATTTAATAATAAGTAGTAGTTTATAGGTGCTGTTAGATCATTTGTAGCGTGCACTTAACAACTATCGCAAATACGATAACATTGTTATCCCTATCACATATTGCATCGATCTCCTACACTGAATGACTCGTCGGCGTTCGTTTGTGGACATAGGAAGCTATTGTGCTTGATATATGCGCACTATTCCTTAGTATGTGAGGTAATACATGACGAGAATGATTTAGGCTGCATTCATTTACATGCACATACAACTATAACTGTCATTTCCGGCGATTATTTGCAATTTTGTGAATAATGACCAAGGCAAATAGTCTTTTTAGGCTGCTTTCACATGCACAATAGGAAATCTATATCTGCCATCCATCATGTAAACTATGCATATATAAATAAGATTGCTAGATTACCATCCGAACACTCGCAATAAACAGCATGGACGTTCGCATAATCTCTTGAAAGGGTTCTTGCGTATAGATTTGTCGCATGGTTTTTTGTACAAATAAACACCTGCTTGTACAGGATTAAAACCCCGTTTTAAATATTATCACGTTGCTTGTGCCAAGTGGTCGCTGGTACTAAAGGGGAGCTGTCCAAGCATCACATTCATCTATCACCGTCGAGATATCACCTCGTTGTTGAAAGTGACGTTAATCTCCAATATTACCATTACCTTTTAATGAAGCTGAATACTGCCTTTCGCAACACAAACCAAATTGTTACATGGGATTACGTTAAAACGAATGCGTGTTCATGGACACATATATCAACCTAACGAAGCTAGGAACAGGCCAGAACCGGAGCAAGGTATACATATACAAACAATCATTCGTTGACCTCAGGGTGTTGCACTGCGTCGTTCTTAGCATACTCGTTTTGAAATCGTTGTATATGTCGACCATATGTTAATGTATGCTTCTTGAGTTATGTTACGCCCTTGACCAAACAGAGGCTACATAGGCATGTAGTTGTTGCATGCTGGGGCATGTTGGGGCATGTTGGGGCATGTTGGGGCATGTTGGGGTATGTTGGGGCATGTTGGGACATGTTGAGGCATGTTGGGGCATGTTGGGATATGTTTGTGCATATTGGAGACGCAATGAAGAACGCACATATCATGGCGTCCCATGTGCTGCATATAAAAGACAACAAATACTATAATTGAAGAGGTAAACGGACAAGAACCTTTTAAAATACGCGTCCTCTGCCTTGATAACTCCCATACATACGCCATTGCTGATGAAGCTGAACACAGTTCATCTTTATATATATCCAGTTATGATTTGGGATGACTGCATGCAGCTAACTCCAGCAGATACAACTCATCGGTGTCTGTAGACAAATACATCATCATAAAGAAGTAAGGCACATCTCATACGGCCACACAATATTTTCAATGGATTTGATCCGTGTGATGGTTTATGTTTTAGCTAGACAATTCTTCGAACTCACGACGGAGGCATCCACACACATTAGCAACACCTGAGGCAAAGCCAAAACTAGGACGAAATATAATGTTATTGCTCCTGGGAACAGTAAATCAACAAGATATCAACATCCAGCGCATTGAGCTACCTAGAGTTTGAAACTCACGACAATCACTCGATATACCGATGTGGTAATAGAATATGAGGAACGCAGCGAAACATTATCACATTGTGCCATTGTTTTGATGACATTGACATGTGACAACGGGGCGATGTTGATCATATTGCTTATATATATATATATATATATATATATATATATATATATATATATATATATATATATATATATATATATATATATATATATATATATATATACATATATTTGTTTATAAATATATACATATATATATATATATGTATGTGTATATATATATATATATATATATATATCTATGTCTATTGTATATCTATATAGTCTCCTCTATATCTCTCTCTATATCTATATATATATATATATATATATATATATATATATATATATATATATATATATATATATATATTTGTGAAAACAACTCAATGCACTCAAGTGGTTACTAATAAAGGATGGTAAAGATTGATGCTGCTAGAATAGTACGAATATCGTTACCGATCAGCGATAATATTAATAATTTATGCATGATTATTGATTATGAATAGGTAATATTGCAATATTGTGTGCATCATGCTGTCCATATGATAAGCAACTAGATCACTGGTGGTTTGAAAACAAAATGTTGCATAACAAGGTATGCTTGCTGAGCGTCTCGCGGTCTGTGTTTGCTGGTTGCTGGGTTCAAAGAGGGCGGTTCAAATATTGACGATAAAAACCACACGGAGCTTGATGAATGTCATGTTTTATGATATATCGCACCCACTGCTTACCTCGAACTACTCTGGGTCAGACATATTGCAAACACGAACATTGACATGACACATAGTGCATTTATCATTTCCACGCAGTTCTTCGATCGCGCGTGGCTGTAATTAGGCGTAAAACATGTGGCAGACATGTGTGCATAACATGAAATGGTAAACATACAGTATTCAGCAGTAATAAAAATGACATCAAAGCCGTTTCGTGTTAGCCACAGCTCGTATATCTATAAATCAAATGATACGCGTTGAGGCTTAGCAGTTGTACATAATCCATATGGAAAATTTATTGCTGCAACATGTGTCAAAATATTTATTCAGGGAATGTTTTGTGGTTATGTTTTGACATATGCCAATAAATTCTACTTTCCGTTGATGACCATTAATCAATAATCAGTTTCACAGCCAGTCAATCTGTCATTGGTGGTGTTGGCAGTGCCTGTACCATGGGAAGTAATTCCCGCGCATTCGTAAAGTTAAGTCATTTGATGTGATTGCATTGTATTGGATGCCCGTTGCTATTCATTTTCGAAGTAGGATCGATATGTCAACTTATATATAGACATAGTTGAGATTGAAATAACATAAAGACAACTAAAAATGGATTACTTGATTCGTCTGATGGCGATGTTGATAGTTATAAAGAGCCCCCGTTACCGAGCACGTGTTAATTGACCGCACAGAAGATATGAATATATTTGTGTCAAATAAGAGCTTGTAGAGACGAATGAGGCTATGTTGCTTATCTAAATACAAATTTAGTTTTCAATTTCGCAAGAGTAAATCGCATTGTATAGCGGATAAAGTAAGTGGGTTTCTACTAATATAAATCATTATAAAGATGCTGAGCCTGTATCACCAAACTGCACTAGTAATGAGTTTATGTGGTGATTGGTTTTAAAGCATTCTGGGAACGCGTTACTCAGGGCACATCCACACGATTTGATCAAACCTAAGGCAAAGCTAGAAATGATTTGATAATATGAAACAGCTTGTAATCGACACAACGAACACCTGAATAAACACGATAACCCCTGCTGGCCTAATGAACTACTTGATGTCAGGTATTCCAATAACTATATTCGCCGTCGCAGCTGCTGCTCTCTCAATTACCTACCTGTTCTACATGACTGTAATATCTAAATCCGTCTTCTCTGAAACATTTCCTTTTCATAAACCAGCTCAATGTGCCTTTAGCAATGCATAAATCGTACTCTATTGTATAATATTATACTGATGTATTTATTTCCCACAACATTTACTCCTTATACCATTTTAGTACTCAAATGCGAGTAAGGAAGTTGCACATGGTTATTGTGGCGGTCATGTTGAGATTGCAATTCATAGTCTCCATTGACTTTCTCTACTGATGGTATGATTAATGATGTATTGTTGTGGTATAAGCTGGGGTGATAGCAACAACAAGACTTGGTGCATATCTGGTCGGTCTGCTTTCTATTATACCATGGCAGCTCCTATAATGCCATCGATCAAAGAGATAAATATAGTGAATTGGTTATCCATCACACATAAAGGACATGCAGGAATAATACAATTGATCCTAATTCAGTGACTAATGCGATGCATCATATATATTCGCGAGGCATGGCATCAATTTCAACAATACAATTCGAGTTCAATTATGACAGTGTCTTTAATATTCAGAAGAAGTCATTAGTGTCCGAAACATGGTATCTCCGCGTGTCGAGTGAACAGGAGCTGATTAAAGTCGAGCATAGGCTGTTATATGACTTGACAATGTGAACGGCTTGAATATCACATGCTGCTGTGGAGAGTAATTTGCCGTGTTCCAGCACTTGGTGCCAAGCTAAGCCACATGATAGGACAAATGTCAAAGTAGTTATTAAGACGACGTACAGCTGCAGATGATATATTTCTACAAGGGTTTCGATTTACAAAAGCTACTGATGGTAGTTGCTTGAGAAATATATTCAGGTTCGTTATATATTCCACTGAGTTTTGACCTAAGTCATGAGATCATGTGGATATCGTCAATGCGAACAAAGACTGTCATTTGTAAGGCGCTGACCATCATCATCATAATTATCATCATCATCTTCATCATCATCATCATCATCATCATCATCATAATTATCTCACAATATCATCGATGTCAAGTGTTAAAAGCCATCCCACTTGGCACAGACCATCGATATATGATTACTGATTCCCGCTACTTATAAACAACCACTTGGCACCACAATAACCACTCTCCATGGCAGACATGTTTGACGCAATGCTAACATAACATCTCTGCAATAGTTCACGGAGCGCATGCGATTTGACCCGGTTGTAACCTCTGACCGGGCGATAACAAGCAGCGCGCGTCAAACATAAACAAACAAGAATGGTCAACATGATTGGAGCTTATCGGGGAAGCTCGGAAGTAAGCCCTTCAGTGGGAAATAAAGCTGTGTTTACTGTCCACAAAGGCCGCATTTTGATGTCTTTGATTATGAACTTTCTTTACTTTATACGCTGCAGTTATTTAGGTTATACAACCAAGGCCCTGCAGTCACAAGTATTAAATTTTGTCAAATCTTATTCTAACTTTAGCAGTCCAATTTTTTTTTTTTGTGTCTTTTTTCCATAAAACTTGTGAACTCACATCGGGGGGCAGGGGGAGCGGCAAATCTGGCAGCAAATGGTATATCAGGTTTTTCCCATACCCCGTTGGTAGATTAGCAACAACGTCGTTTCCCAAGAACAACTTCTCCAAACACTCTCGCTGCTTGTCTGTCATTTCCAATCCCGGCGTGCTTTTTTTAGTCGATTTTCGTTCACAAATTCTTCTTTACATCTGACTGCCGCCATTTTTAGAAACGCTTGACGGCCATGAAACGTCCGCGGAACTACTTTTTTTCGATAAATGCCTCATATTGGGCCTATAAAAAGGTTTTCCATAACAAAATGATTATTATTATTCTAATCACACACAACAAGAAATGTTATTGTAATATTTAAGAGATGACATTTCGTAATAATATTTCGTAGCGCAATGGCCCGAATTTGCCCCTAAGCGATTAGAGTATTGCAGAGGCGAATCCCAGCCTGCGCAGAAGCCGATGCGCAGGAGATCGCACAATAACCTGCTGCAAAATATATTATCACTCCAAAGGATGGATTTCCGGATGGCAAGGAGCAGATATGAATAAGGCGGTATTATCAATGGTCTGAAACGATCTGATTAGCATACCCTAAATGGCGATAGGCACCATACACTATATTTTGTGATGTATAGTCTACCTTATCAGAGTATTCGATTGCTGTACATTACACTTACCCACAGTGATACACGACCATCCGTTGCGCCGCCATATTACTACAATGATATTCCTAGATACAATAATAACAAGGAATCACCTCGAAGCGTACATCGAGGAACATAATAGCTGCATATTGGATGTATGGTTATTTTCAATCTGGCATATGTTCGAGAGTTCATATTACATGGTGACGTCATGCAGGCATCTTAGTTCGTCACATGCAGGAATAATACAGTTGATCCCAATTCAGTCACTAGTCGATGCATCATTTATATCCGCGAGGAACATAACAATTCGAGTACGATATTAACAGTGTCTTTTATATTCAGAAAAGCAATATTGGATGTGTGGTTATTATCAATCTGGCATATATGGTCGAGAGGTCATATCACATGGTGATGACGTCATGCAGGCATCTTAGTCCTCGACGTGTTCAAATATATTAGTCTCATATGAAGGTAACTATATTTTGCGAAAAAGAAGGTAGCGGAAAAATATCAATATAAAAATTACTTTTGTTATGGATTTAGAGGACAGTCGATTTAGAAATATGTTGTAACGTCAGTGAGTGACCAATCTTAACAGATAGCATAATACCCAAATGGTATTAACTGTTTATCAATATCAAGCATGAATATGTATGTGAAGCAACATTTAAGCTGACCTGACAATGCGAATCTAATCTAAATTTCCAAAGCTACAGATTGATAGGTAACAATACGTTTGGAGTCAAATAATCCAGATTAAGCTACGATGCACGAGTATATTAAAATGACATTAATCTAAAATAAACTACTCTCAACGTTGAATGAGCCCCCATAAGCTTTTGTTTCGTAATAACATCTTCACGCAATAAAATGTTGGCTTATATGGCATAGTCATAACTAATGCTGTTAGCTTAGTGCCTCGAGCGTTGCCAATCAAACATAATAACAGCTTGCATTTCATCCAGGCATAATCATCACACATATAGGCAATATTGCAATATGTGCTTATGGTGCCGTCCCCGTAACAGATATCCAGCCACCCACTGGTAGCTTACAAACACACACCCTTGTAATTTCAGACTGGCATGCTGCTTAAAAGGGCAAAGTGCAGAGTTCGAAATGGCCGCTCGCCCGCTCGCCCAAGGCGACTGCAAAATATATATTTGCGCATCACGATGGCCCAATCAAATGGCTGTGAGCAGCCGATTTCATTTTCCGCAAATATGCGCTTTTCTGTCAAGTTCTCATGCATCATCGAATTTTCAAGCGTAATTTGTAAATATTGACGGAGTAGCTAATCAGTCACGTGACATGTATCCGCCTTCTGTCTAAATTCGGGTTTATTGTTATCGGCGCCAAATTGTTCAAGGCCAATATACGTCCGTATGTTATACAGGCTTATTCAAAAATGCGGGGGGTGGGGGAGTCACTGCCTTAAATGTGTCTGGAAAATAAGTCGTCCTGTGCGGCGTCAGCATATCGCGTCGTAACACGCGCTTAACGTCCGCACCTGGTCTGGTCGTAGGCCACTGCAGCTGCCCTGTCTCAGTCTCTATAGCATATAGTGTTACCTAGTTCACATCGCCACACTGTTTTTCTGTTAGAGTCATGTTGTGAGTCAAACACGACAAATACATCAATATTTGCATTACATATCAGCTTGTGACATTTGGCTGAGCCCCATTAAGCACAAGTTATACATGAACCTTTGATACAGCATCATTCAGATGTGTACCGGTACAATTAAAATGTGTGGATGCACTCTGCATATAGGGGTTTAGTTACGGCCTGGACAGATGAAAATTGTATGGGGAGGTGAGTCTTATTTCACACTTGCTGTTGGCTATCGGCCATTTTCCTTAGTTTTGGCCCCTGTATATATACGACCAACAATGATATCATGGATGAGGTTTGGGTGATTAAACTATGCGTTGGGTCACCAAAATGCTATGCTTCTCGGTTGAGTTTCGAGCGCTACTAGTGTCTGTGAGCACTTATTTCCAATAGGAGCAAGCTCGTTTCAAAAGATCCGACACTTCAAATATTGGCAATACAAACATCATAGAATTAAGTGATAGTCATGTTATATGATATATTGCCCCCGTAGCTTGCTTTGCGGGTCAGAAATATTGCAAACATTAATATTGACCTGACACACGGCGCATTCATCATATCATATCCACGCAGTTCATTGATCATCTGGGAGCTGTTATTCGGGATCAAATGAGCCTTGCATTATTGTTATATAATCCAAGAGCTTGTAGAAATAACAAACATGGTCAGATAAACAGTTGCTGTGTGTATAATTATGCATTGCAAATACATCAAACTGCAAAGTTTACATGTTGTGCGTGTTCACGTGGATGGAGCTGCCTTGATTGTGTCAAATATGAATTAAGCAATCCATTATAAGAGAAGGTGTCAAACAGAGATAAGCTCAATTCTTTTCTGTGACATGTCATGGTTTTTATTTTCCCATCAAGGGAAGGACTGCGAGATAGATAGCGCAATAGATTTTGCGGTTATGTGCTATTCAGTTTTTATATGATGACCATTTGCTTTTATTCACAGCTTGGTCAAAATCACCAGTCAACCAATATTGCATACAGTAAAACTACAACCGCTGGCGTTGGCCGTGCCTACATTGCAAGGCTTCAGTTTCGCGCATCCGTCTATGGGTCATAGTGCACGAATGTAGGTCATAGTCAACTTCTCTGGGTCGTAATGCACATATATGGTTCGTAGTGCACGTCTATGGGTCGTAGTGCACGTCTATGGGTCGTAGTGCACGTCTATGGGTTTTAATGCATATCTATGGGTCGCAGTGAATGTATATGGGTCGCAGGGCACGTCTATGGGTCGCAGTACACGTCTATGGGTCGTATCACGCGTCAGCTGCCGACCGCGACCGCATGATGGCGCATGCACCCTGTTTCCAATGACAATGTTACGTTTTGATAATCATTTGATGTATATTTCTGGTTTTCCTATTGTTTTGATGATATATTTATTTAAAGCAAGTTGCAGGAATAATACTAAGTTAATCACTTTGTAGGTTCGAGCAATGTCACAACGATAACTTCTGAAATATATCATTAAAGTAAAAGGCCAAGTTTATAAATAATCAAAGAATCTAAATAATGCTGTTTTCATCCCAATTCGTTTCATGATAACGAACAGGACGAGTTGTTACAAATGGGCAAATATTGACATGGTTGACAGCCTCTATAAACAGGATGCAGGAGTGAATTGAAAAGCATATTTGTTTTTCTCAGACTGTCACACATTACAATATCGATAATATGCAATCTGATTTTCTAACACCGTTTGGCATGCTAGATTGATTGAATTTGAAGGGAAAGCATTTAGCATTAGATATACAGTTGGGAGCATGAATGGACCATTTATGTTCGCTACACAACATCAAACATTTACCCAGACAGCAAATTGGTTTTATACAATTGCAGCATTATTGACTGTCAATAGCAGCAAAGTGAAAATGGGCCTCTAAGGCCACTTAGCTTGGTTCAAAGGATTTGTTCATGGCGTGAATCGAGCCGTGATTTTGCCTTTCTCACTCCCTCACTCTTCATCTTTGAATAAGCGTGATACATGGCGCATCCACAAGCCGTGGGATACAGTGAATGCCTATATCCCGATTACTTTATCAACGATAACAAGGCTGGCAACCAACATTGTGTACTTAACCGAAATAAAAGTATTCATTAACCTACAGAGCTTCTTGGGGAATAAACTGGCTTCTTTACGCAAAAACCATTACGTAATGGCTTTAAGTATGTGACTTACGCGTTAGCAGTCATTTCCAATGCTGCTGATCAGACGGTCCACATTTTTATCCCTCCCATTGTTGCTCGCATTTGCTAAGTCAGTAACATCCTTTTTCTTTCGTTTACATTGTACATGGTAGTTTGGTCCAATGTCAATGAGAGCATTAACCCCAAGAGACACGATTGCACGAATGGAAATATGAAAGGACCGCTCAGGCTGGACGAAACATCAAACATTTACCCTATCGGGCCATTGATATAAAACCAGCTCTCCGCATTTGATGTAAATGGTATTAAATTGTAAATGGCTCTGTAAAATGCTACTTCCAGGGCTTCAAAGGATTCATTCATAATTTGAAATGCATCACATTTTCCAGGTAAGCAGAAACACCCCTTTTTGTGTGCGTGTTAGGCAAAGAAACATGGCGCATCC
Source organism: Urechis unicinctus (assembly GCA_034190875.2). Classification (NCBI taxonomy): domain Eukaryota; kingdom Metazoa; phylum Annelida; class Polychaeta; order Xenopneusta; family Urechidae; genus Urechis; species Urechis unicinctus. The sequence goes on from CM067356.1 coordinate 22,733,754, forward strand.
ATTGAGAGTATTCTGGGTTGTAAATGTTACTTCAAGAGGCAATAACAGAATTAGCGCGCATTCAAGATGGCCAAGTGACTGAAAGACACTGTCGTTGCTAATAGTGTTACTCGACTGTCAATAACATAGAGATAACAGCAACTTGTTATGTATTTGATCGACACTGAACCATCCACGGGTTTCGTTTCACAAACGTCATAACGTGAAGATGTGACGCTGTGTCCAGATACATTTAATATATGTGCCGTCAGTTGGGAAATCGATATCGCTCTGGGAGTAGAGCTGGGAATTCAGGTTGTAATCTATATTGAAGCAACTTCAATTATGATATACTGTTTTTGCTTACAACGTGTGATAACTATCACACTCATCGCCTCGTTGGGTTTAAATGTACTCATGAGTCATGTCATTAATGTGGTTTTAGGTTGGCAATATATCATCCCCATAGTGGTGCTTGACATCTTTATTTCAGCTTATAGTTGTTTTCTTATCATCCGGACAATTGATGACAGTAGAAGCTAAGGCATCTGTCCATAGCGATGTGTTCTTTTCTATCTAATTGTCAGATTCGATGTATGGTCTTAATGGATACAAGGTGCCTGAGAACTGACACTGTGAGCTATACCATCAATTACACCATCTTTAATGAGACCACTCTGGCTTCTATCACATCATGCGTGATTCCCTAGCGTCCAGTCATGGTAAGTGATAATGTGCCGTATTTTGTACTCCTAAATGTTTTTGGGATAAAACCCATATTCATCGCAATAGACTAATCTCATTACCGTCAATATCGTGCATGACTCAACAAGCGTTAATCAAATACGGTTATATTAATCAACAACTCGATTAAGCTTAATCCAATAATTGAGTTCGATGGCAAAATGCATCATGATTAACTGCTGGGTACTTACAGCACTTCAACAGCTGCCGCTACAAAACATTCCTAGCTTAATAAAGCGATAAACAGTACCTTACTGTGTGGATGATATCATCATCCTTGTGTATGTTACTGTATCAAGCTCTCTTCACTGTGATTGACTGGCACTTGTGTCTTGCCTAAGTCCAATCGATTGATCAGTTCAATGAAAGGAGTTGCATCAATACTCCAGTCTGCAATTAACATTATTAATGATCAATAGTACGTGTTTATGACGGCAAAGTGTTCCCAGGATATAGGTTGCACTGATAAATGTTGTCACTAATGAGACGTCTTCAATCCTTTCCAGGATGTCCACGTCATCATAAACACTATCATTGAGTCACAATGATTTTATATCCGTTACCATGTACATACAGTCCGTAAGACATAAACAATGTGCTTTCTTACTGACGCGATTTCAGAGGGACTTGATCGTTGCCGTGAATTATTTATGTTCAAACTCATAACTCGACGTTTCCTCTCAAAGCTGTGAGACGCTGCTCCATAAAAGGTAAGATCATCATTTACTTTTAATTTTCTAAATAAATCAAATTTTCAGATTGATAATATGTACAAAAACCTTTGCAGCATGCCATTAAATGTGAGATTTGTCGTAATGCAATCAGACACACAGGTAAATAGATGATGGTACTTGAGTTTTGCATCACTGCCTTAGCCTGACGCAGTTAATATGTTCAATCTGCTTCGTGTTTCGTTATTTTATCACTCACATTACATATAACAAAATCTAATTGAACCTTTCAGATATATTTTTGGTGCGAATGGGCGTCGAGTCATTTGGCGCCACACGCAGTCTGACTCGCGATACCTGAGCTTGTTGATCCTACCGCACATGTGTCATGTTCACGATATTGTATCATCCCATTGCTCGCGAAGAACTAGCCCACTTATTGTTATTGTCTGCTGATGCGATATGTCAACCTTTTCAACTCACTTGTGGTGGGTCAGTTTTCTGTAACAGGTTCTGCTGTCTGGATATGATTTGGCTGTAGTACTTTTTCACTTGGAGTGCATTTGTGGCAAAACAGCCATGTGGTCGTGTCAATTAATGCCTGGATAATGCAGTGATCACTTTATTGTCATGACAGAAGTAGTTAATTGTTTATAAACACATGATCGATTTTCGGCGATTTGGGACAACTTTTATTTCTTTTCCGTTTAGTATTGTTGTTAAAATGGCTCGATTGTAAACTTATCTTCACGATGGGAACACTGAATTATCGACAAAGGCAACATGAAAACAGCCTACGAACTTTCTTTACAAACACATGCCAAAGTGTAGCGTCTTGGACCATCAACTACGCATGCGCAACTCCACCGTTTACTCACACTTCACTTCCTCCAAGTATTAGGAGCATGGTACATACGACTCGGTCGCGACTGAGAGTAATAGAAATAACATAATTTCCAAGTGTCAGATATAGCCGAGTGGATGGGATATATTATCAATACTAATTCTATTACACAACCAATGAATACACACCGATAAGTGTCAACATTTGTTAATTATAATTGAATCCAACCATGGAATAATCTGCCGAAAATGTTGGCTGTCAAATTGACCTGTTACATAACTCCAATTCAAAGCGCTATATATTTAATAACAGTTAGTGTTAATGGTATAAGCAAAAGTGTGAGTGTGGAAGCAACTAATATCATCAAAAGGTGTTTGAAAGTGATGATGTATTCATGTCAATTCAAGCAAAGATACTTCTTTGAATGAGTACAGTGGCAATTGACCTCGTCAAATGAAAGAAATCAGTTGCAAATCTGATGCAAGCCACCAGATTCGAATTTATCGACCGTGCAATAATATGCTTTCAACATTCTTTTGACTGTATCGCATCAATACAAAATTGACCATATACACCTACTTTCTATAACCAGTACTGATTTGCTGAATATATGGAACTCCAGTATTTGTAATAGTACTTTCTGTCAAGCGGCGATACCGATTTTCAACCGGAAGAAGGGGAATGTTTTTCCATAACGGAAACGCAATACACAACGCAGAACGTAGAGATTTAAGCTGTGGTGAATCATCATGGTAACAATATGTTTGCAATCACCATCATCTCTGCAAAGAAAGATGAGAAAATAAATACAAACTTTTACCTCTCTTCCACCAATCCACAACACCACATTAAACAAAACACAAAGTCAATATTGTACCAGCAAGTCTTCACAGGAATTTATACATATTTATAAGAAGTGTGACATCTCTGTCTTCAATTTTCTCAAGTTAAATTTTCTAATTACAAAAATTAAAACCTAAGGCATTTCTTACTAATTCCAAGAGCTCGGTTTTCTTATAACTCGAGCTAAGGGATTCCCCTATCTTTTTTGGAAAGTTTTCAGCGGAGGTACTTTCCACTTAGAAGGGGACAGTCTTTGATGTCCTTTACAGCTATAGAAACAGGCAACAAGAAATCGCGCAACAACGCAGGAACCTAAAACAGCAACTTGTGAAGCACGAAAAAAAACGCTGACAGCTTGACAGACCGAGAAATATGCCCCCAGTTCCGGTAAAAATCGCTGTGCGCGACGATGGCCCTCCTAGCGGCCAAGATGGAAACCCGAGACTATAAAGGAAGGAAGTCATGTTTACAGACTCATCAAGGCGTATATAATCATGATGATTACCAGGAGCTGAGGCATAGCTCAGTGTTATACTTGTCAACAACAACTTATATCTCCGATCTGTCATGCCTGGTACTCATGCTGTGTGTGACCTTTAACAGCACGTGTTTGCTGGTGAGACTAGCGTGGTACATTTAATAGAACAGCTTCTAATCCAACGCCTGTGGTCATTTATTGAGAGGATCTGGTATTACGTCCTAAAAGGATGTTTCCACTGATTCTAATTTCCCCGCAGCAACATCAAAAAGACAATGCTCTTTAAGTACATTGGAATTATTTTCACGTCTAAATCATTTTGATTATTAGGTAGCTTAGAACAATCAATCTCCATTTTTAAGCCCATTTTTAAGTTACATCATTCTTATTCAAACCTGACAATTGCATTTAGGTACCTACATTTTCATCCAATATGATATATGATTCTGACCAAATGATGTCTGCGGTTTGTGCCATTGACCATGCGTGCAATGTGACCACTCTGGTTTCTCTCTGCATTACATGTGATTCCCTAATGGCCACCCACGATGCATCTGTTTTCCAAAATGTTATCTTGATAAAGCACAGATGTAATCTATGGTAATATAGCAATTCCATCAGGATAATACAAACCGACTGCAATTTCTGCATCAATTTGCAGATAATCCCATTACCGTCGATAGCTGATGTTCACCAAAACAAATCGGTGGTCAACTGAATACCAACACAGTCAACCGGGCGTAATCCATTTATAAAAGAAATTGCGATTTGGATGAATACCTCTCAATGGGATGATGTTATTAATGTGCTATTGCACAACTTCATTCTCTAATCACTACTGATTGGCTGTTTTATCTAACGATATTTCAATATTTTTATCTTATCATTTAAAAGGGTCGGCAAAATCACTCTGCTGTAACTTTCGAAATGGTTCTACTAATGGTTGTAAAACATTGCATTTCTCTAACGAATCATTTAATTTACTTGCAAATGCTGTTACAAATTAGACAATGATCCAATTGTTTGCGTGCATCAGTTGTCTGCTGATGGAGTTCGTGATCTTATCAACTAACTCATGCGCAGTCAGTTTTTGCTACAGGTTTTGTTTTTTATATGACGAGGCATTAGTGATGTCTTATAACAACAGCTATACGACCGTATCAATAATGCAGTGAGCACTTTATTTTGATGACAGCAGTAATAAATATCATCAAAACATTCGTTGGAAGTTTGACAATAAGGTAATGGGTGATGAAATTGCATATTCCATCAATTACACAGTGGAAGCTTTCTAAACGCAGACAAAGAGCAAACATTCAATGTTTATGGCTACTTGTTGATTGGATGTGCTATTGAACACTATGAGATAATGTATATTACCCTTAGGCACAATCCGATATGTGAAGTCTAGTCGTAATTATTCGGATATACATATCATACAATCATCAATATGAATTTGAGATGTCTCTCACTTGGTCATTGCTGTTGAAGAAGCTGATATGCAATCTTTACATTTTGCTTATCAGATGCAAAACCAAAATATATATGTATCAATACTAGTGCGTTTTTTTCTGGAATGGTCATACTAAGCATCCACATTATAAACGCATTACAGACTACATATTTAGTTATAGTGCCATACTAAGCGACTTCTCTGTATAAACATACATTAATTACCCCAGAGGGTGCATTTATATAAGAAACAAAATATGTGCAACCGAATTGATACTAAATTATGAATTGGGCTGTGCATGCGATCAATTATTGCTGGATGTAATTTGGTTTAATCTCACAATCATCATTGCCTACGAAGAGCCAGTAGGTCGAAATGTAGGTTTCGCTGTGCGCGTGTGGAACAGGGGTTGTCGGGAAGTAATCTGTGTGGAAGCCGCCGCACTGAGCGAGGCGATTGTGGGTTTAAATGTGGTGGCTGCACATGAATGTTTGAGTCAAGTTTATTTTGTTGCATTGAGATAACAATGTATCACTACTGTGGTGGTGCTTGGCGTCTTTATATTAGCAATCATTTGCTGCTAGGTTCTCTTGTCCGTCAGGACACAACTGCGTCATGATCGTGTTAGAAACAAGGAAACATGGCCATATGAATCGGTCGGCGCTGCCTGCTCTCCGAGTAGATGCGTGATACCTATAGACACACAGTGACTGTGAGCAGTGACAGTGATCCATCCCATCAATAACTATACCTCTGGAGAGACCGCCCTTACTTCTTTCTGCAAACACCACGTGTTCTCTAACGGCCACTCTCGGTAAGATATGATGAGTTGTTTTTGTTCTCCTCAATGCTGCCAGGATAAAAGCCAGATACAACGAACAGACACATAGCCATAATGCCGGGTTGATACGAAACAGTTATCGTTGCTGTATGCAATCGATAAAGATAAAGAGCTTAGAAAGCCACTATTCCTATCACCGTGAGTGACTCAATAACGGTACTGCTAAACCATTACTCTTAAAGCTTAATGCGATAATGGAGATCAATGGCAAAATGTATCATGATTGCTTTATGTGTAAATAAAGCATTTCTGTAGCCACAATAAAACATGCCTTGTTGTAATGAAGTGTTAATTCTAATGAATTTCTCCTAGTGGGAAATATATTATCATCTGTGGATATCCGTGTTATTGTGGAACTCGGCCTATTGTCTATTTTGTTTGTCTATTGATCAGATTATTTGAAATAATTGGATAAATACTGAAATATCAACTGACAGGCTATGCTTTCATTTAGAATGTTTAGATGCCGCTCACTGAGGATTTGGCTTCGTGAGTGACAGGCCTTTTGAATGAGCCCCCATGTGGGTTCGGGGTTAGCCAGCTGTATCATTCTGCATGTCATAAGATTCGACTTATAGGGATCATGTTGTATGGCCTGGTACAGTCAATCGGCTGGTGGTGAAATGCCCTAGGGTAATCGTTCACATTTGTATATTTTCCACCATCTTTTCATTTTCGACCACGTGGATTTCACTTTTGTATCAGTTGATCGTAGAAGGCGGCTGCTCAATCACGTCATTCGTATCTCTTCATAAATACTCCACTTTGTAGACACCATATAGCAGACAAGCGTTGATGAACCATTTAACCCTATACACAGTGAGCCTTACCTTAAGTATTGAGCATAACTAAGCTAGCATTTGCTTCATGACAGATTTCAGCAGATATGAAGGAATCCGTTCAACTGGAAAATCTCCTGGTACCAATTTTCAGTGACACTTCTAAATAATTTGATTCATAGTCTCATAAAAAGAACATTTGTTCACTAGCTGTACTGGTTTATGATTGACACTAGGAAAGGGCAGTCTATGTTGGCCAAGCATTTAACTTTATGCCTCATAGCGTTGATACGATTATTATGATATTGAAAATGAACGGTATCATATGTAAGTGGGTAGTTCAAATTGCCAGCATCAGAGGATAGCGTGCCGCACGACAAGGCTTATCTCTTTCTTACGCGTTCTTTGTTTACTCCTGGTACATGGTGCGTGTAGTAACAAAGGTGTTGGTGGCGTCTTGTAACAAGTAGCTTCGTCTGTATGTATCCGACATCGTCGTGTGGATGTAGGATGCTAATCTTGATACTTTACCAGTGATTACATAGATATAGCTGTCAATATTCGTGAGTTTCAATCATATACAAACATATATATTTTGTCTGACAAATGGTGCGTATGATGTATTGATGAGGATACAGAATCAGTATTCAAAGCTTCTGTTGAATGAAGCATATAAGTCAATTAATTGTATGTTTTGTTACATGCCTGGTGTCATGCTAAGATGCAGTTTTAGAACGCAAATATCTGCTTTTGTAAAATTCGATTCAATGATATCAACTGCCATTGCTGAAATACTCGTCCTGGGGAAACTCATCATGATTGGTTGATGGGTTCTTAAAGCATATCAGTTGCTTCCATACGACACACCTCGCCCAACCATATATATGATGAAGTTATGATTTAGTCAAATACCTCTCTATGAGAATGACATTATCAAAGTGCTTTCGCGTCATTACAGTCTCTTGTCACCGCATTAGTATCCAGCGTGAGTATAATCTATTTATCTATTCATCTTGACGAGTGGGTAAAAAGACTTCCCTAATGTATCTGAATTAATACATAAGGCATAAACTGTTCCACTGACGGTCCGCAATAAACACATTGTACTTCAGGCTGTGTTATAATACTAAATCTAGTTAGCTATACCCCCTGCCTCCCCCATTCATTATCAGCACGATATGGCCCGTCAATAGCGTGGGTTGGTAAAAAGGATTCATTCATAATTTGAAATGCAACACATTTTCCAGGTAAGCAGAACCACCGTTTTTCATACGTGTTAGGCAAAGAAACATGGCGCATCCATTGAGAATCGTCTGGGTTGTAAATGGGACCATTTATTTCAGAGACAATAACAGAATTAGCGCGCATTCAAGATGGCCAAGTGACTGAAGGACACTGTCGTTGCTAATAGTGTTACTCGACTGTCAATAACATAGAGATAACAGCCAATTATTGTGTAACTGATCGCCATTGAACCATCAACAGGTTTCGTTTCACAAATGCCATAACGTGAAGATGTGACGCTGAGTGAAGATACAGTTAATGGGGGTGCCGTCAGTCCTGTAATCGATATCACTCTGGGTGTATAGCTAGGAATTCAGGTTGTAATCTATATTGAAGCAACCGCAATGATGAGATATTTTTTGCTTGTAACGTGTGATAACTATCACACTCATCGCCTCGCTGGGTACAAATGTACTCATGAGTCATGTCATTAATGTAGTTTTAGGTTGGAAATATATCATCCCTATAGTTGTGCCTGACATCTTTATTTCAGCTTATAATTGTTTTCTTATCATCCGGACAGTTGATGATAGTAGAAGCTAAGGCATCCATCCATAGTGATGTGTTCTTTTCTATCTAATTGTCAGATTCGATGTATGGTCTAAATGGATACAAGGTTCCTGAGAACTGACACTGTGAGCTATACCATCAATTACACCATCTGTGATGAGACAACTCTGGCTTCTATCACATCATGGGTGATTCCCTAGCGTCCAGTCATGGTAAGTGATAATATGTCGTATTTTGTACTCCTTAATGTTTTTGGGATAAAACCCATAAACTAATCTCATTACCACCGTCAATATCGTGCATGACTCAACAAGCGTTAATCAAATACGGTTATATTTATCAACAACTCGATTAAACTTAATCCAATAATTGAGTTCGATAGCAGTTCCCCAGGACGAGCATTTCAGCAATGGCAGTTGATATCATTGAATCGAGTTTTACAAAAGCAGATATTTGCGTTCTAAAACTAACACCATTTTATTGATGTAAATAGATAGCAAACGTAAATAACTACATTCTGTGTGATGGGATAGAGGGTGTCCTATTATCATCAGGGCATGCCTCACGGCACTAGAGGACAAGTGGAGCATATCGCCATTGGCATTGATCGGGTTTATGATTATGGCGTTCAGCAGATGCGACATGTTCTATTTTGTATATTGACAATTTCACAACTTTTATATCATCATCCAGACGACAAATGCACATATCAAGGATATGAAATAACATTTCGCAAACGATGTTCAAATTAATTCAGTGTATGTCTAATTCAACTATGCAGTTGTACATTTCGATATTATATTTGTGGTCAGTCGTGGTACTGTGTTGCAACATTAAGACATAATTCTAAAACACTAATCAAATATACAACTGAAAATCATCACAGAAAATTCCAGGTACTCGTTTTGGTGTCTGAAATATAGATTGGCATATGTTGACTGTGGCTTCATGGTTAAATGTAATGAATGGCTGTCATTTAACTTTCTGATTAAGCACGCGTTTTGGGTGATCGACTGGTGAGTACTGCATTACCATTTTCCAATTATAAGCCATCTTGGTCTGTAATATGTAACCATGATAATCATATTACAAGAGCTGCAACATGGAGAAACACCAGAAGTATATTAATGATATAGATGTGTTCTTCATGGCAAGTTGATAAGCCTTTAACGATATGCGGGGCTGGAAACGGTGTTGACATCAGTGCCAAGCAGTACACTTGAACTGCTAAACAGACCGCAATGTGATTATGATGTTGAATGCTGACCAATTTATTATGCATAAGCTTTCGTGTGTTTGTGCGTCATTTTTTGCCAGAGTGAGATCAACCATGAAATATGCACAAGATTGTGCTAATTGGGCATGCTACACATCCTCAAGAGGCTTAAAACGAAACGTTAGGTTTATCTTTAATGTACATTGCCTTAAAATGCGCACGTGGCTTTAGTTATGTCCATGCTGCCGATAAAGCTGCAGCGCCCTTAAACATTGAGAGAGCGACAATCACATTGAATGTATTGAATACGTTTTAGGTTCAGAATGGTTGTGCGTGTAGCACGTGGTAGTTTTGGAAGCGTTTTAGCCTGCATTCATATCGTGACTACATATTTCTCTAACTAGTCCTAAGATGGTCGATTGAACGTTGTGACTACTATACGAATGGTGAATAAGATGCGTAATAGCAGGACAACGACGTGCTTAAGTTGCTCATTCAATTATTCAGATCTTAACCAAACCGCTTGTGCTACACACAGGACACATACAAATTTCCACACATTTGGCCCATTTTAGAAATATACACCTCCAAACGCCATGCACAATTAGTGATACCCATCCCAATGGTGTCACCAGAATTGAAGAAACAATTTGAAAATGAATCGCCCGTTTGAACCCCGGCTTGTCGTTCTCCAGTCTACAGTTTAACTTATGTGGCCATGGGTTTATAATAATTACAGTGAACAAAAACTGCAATAAGTCTTATCGCCACCATCGCCATCATTGTCACTATCATGATTATTATCTCCATGAATATCACCATCATCACCATCAACCATGCACTCGTGAGCATTATCATAATCATCTTCTTCATTTTTATCATCATCATCCATTTCTCAATCTCTTATTATGACTCACCAAGTTTCGATCGCTTATTGACTATTTATAGAAGACCCAAATTGCATCCTCTGGAGAGACAGTGCCACGTTATATCGCGTGTGCAGAAACAGATTAGGTGTTTTGCAAAACATATACACTTGCATTTCTGAGGAAAGCTTTATCACTGTCATTTGAGAGCCTCGCCCATCGCGTTGCAGAAGCCAGTGTGAAACACAAAAATTGGCATGTTAGGTGTTATTTATATGAGTGGGCTAACACAATGGTATCTTAATCAATAAGATGCCTTAACAAAATATACGATGGGCATTCTGTTCTCTCATTAAAGTGCTACTCCAGTCATTAATCTTGTTGCGCAGTATTATGAAAATATCGAAGATATGTCGGTTTGAGCGAATTTGGCCGATTTATGAAAATAATTTAGCCATATTTAATGTTTAAAACTCTGGGAAAAGTAAACTCTCTCTTCGTTGGGCCATGTTATGGCGCACATTTTGGTGACGTCAGAGGCCCAAGCCGTACTGCCGATGATTTGTTTTACACCTTGTGCCCTTATCAAATCACTGTTCCCCTTAAAAGGATGTTGAGAAATATTTCTGTGTTAACGTGAGGCATTATTTTCTTTTTTCATTGCTCCCTTTGGAACTCACCTTACACCTACCAAATGCTGATTGTTAAACACTGCCATGATCAGATTAGTCTCATATTGTACACATTATATAGCTGATACTCTGGTCCTGGACAAGGTTTAGTTTCCAATGGGTATGTTGTGCATTTACAGGGCAAATGAATATATTACCATTGCCATTACCATTACCATTGTTAGATAGACTTTTCCCATAGCGGTGTTATTATGTTATAAAAAATTTGATTCATTCAAGTTGAATGAACAATCATTGTATTTATTTGAGACATGGGTAGAGGTGGTCGAATTTATTCTTATATTTCTGTAGTAGCTGCTCGGTGAACAGCGCATACATATTGGTAACATTGGCACAACCACAATAAATCTAAGGTACACACTCGCTCCTTGAATGTTTCGTTTCTTACCACAAACTGCCCTTGGACTCAGTATATGAGACAGCTGGTGTGAGGCAAAATGTTATAAATGATAAAGTTTGAGTAAGAACACGTATTCAATGTCGCGCATGTATCGCCTTGCACACATCTCTCGAATAATCGGCTTAATTTCACGTTGTACAAAAGAACACAACAGTAACGTTTCAAGTCGTCGCCCGTCGGTATCGAAATCTGACCCGTTCCATGGGCTTTCGTCGACACTACCTCTTTCATTCACCTGTTGTTCGTTTTTCCTAACCAAACGTCTTCTTCTTAGGTTCACATTGGTAGGCCGAACTTTCCTACATAATGCATAGAAATAGTCTGTACCAACCAAGATTCGTGCCGCTTGCAAAACGAGTTACTGATCGAATACACTCTGCCAGTATACAACGGGACCGCTTGCTGGGGCTGTTTGTACCTGTGACGTCACAGCACAAAATATGGCAGTGAACAGAAAGTCACCCCCGGACATAGTGTTCGAAAAAACGAGAAAAACCGTTGTCGCCGTTATTAAAACCCGTAGATATTAATAATAAGTGTCCATGATATTATAATCTCGTTCAATTGGCTGGAGTATACCTGCCGCAATAAACAGACGAATTAATCATACGGCCAGTCACCCAGTAGTAAAATCTTCTGGTCCTTGATTATATAGAAAGCCTTTGGGTGAGGAACGTTTATTACATGGGATGAACAATCATAAAACTCACTACGTCCATACACATACATGACGGGGAAAGCTGCTTGAAGTTATTGAATTCTGGAAGAATTATCTGGAAAATACCTTCTTGGGTTTCTGGGAGATAATCCATCAATCCTCAAAACGATTTGCCTAGATGCTGTCATTAAATTGATTGATAGGAGCGAGATGAGTTCGGCTATGGTGTGTGGTGTGTTGCCCTCTTACTGATAGTGCAGCGGTACGTAATATTTAGGGTTTACTACACGCCACATTTTAATATATTTGACCAGTCAATCAGTATACAGACCTCTGCTGCCGTACATTTATGAAAATCAATAACTGAGTTTGAAATAGTTACCCTTTCAATGATCATAGAATACGCCCGATGATGTCGATATATTTGTTAAGTCTTACTGAGAACCCTACTTAATCATGATGGCAATCCTTCAGATAGGAAGATATAAAGAAGGGATTTAATCGTTATTGTGAGAGACGATGAGTCATCATAAGACAGTGTGTGTGAATATACCCCCCAGTCTTCTCTCCACATTGCTTATGATTCCCTTACGCCCCATCAAGGATTGTGATAATTCTCAATACACAGTACTACCATTTTCCTGCCGCTGCCGTATTTATCGTACAGAGCGAAATGAGTAGTTTTCAGGAAGATGCCCCTCAATAATAAATAATGTGACAAGAGTGCCCACCGTAGAATATGGCCTGAGTTAGAAGTGGCAACCTGCTTTAAAACATGGCTTGAACGAGAATTACTAACTTTAGAGTATGACTTAAGTTAGGAGTGCATTCTTTAGAACAGTACTTGAGTAAAGACTGTCTCATAGACATAGCTCAAATGAGGAGAGCCTACTTAAAAACATTATTTGTGAGATGTGAGAAGGGTACACTTTAAGACACCGATAGACTGAATATAGCCTACTTTAGAATATTACTTGAATGAGGAGTGCATGCTTTGAAAAGTATTTGAGTAAAGAGGGTTTCTACAGAAACAAGCAATTAGAGTGAGGAGTCCCTACCTTGGAACATAACTTGAGTATGGAGGGCTTATTGTAAGATGTCGATAGAATGGGGAGCCTACATGAGAATATGACTAAAGACAGGAGCGCTTAAATCAGAACATGACTTGAGAGAGGAGGGCCAGCTTTATTACACATTGAGCCAGTAGAGCCTAATTTAGGGCACATTTTGAGTTATGATGTATCGTTATTAAGAGACTACTGTGAGTATAGATTTGTTGGTAAGCGAAATCAGTATCCTAAGGTACATGGGTTTATTCTGCTTAAGCTGATGCTAATATGGTGTCATTCTGGAAATATCAAACCAAATAAGATGATAAGCCGGACCACACGATGAAAGACATAAATGAATTCCCATTTGTTTTGGTGCCGCTACGATTGGGAGGAATACAGTTAGAAAAATATTATTGTGCAATATATTCGATGCGCAAAACCTCAATCAGCAGATGATTCCGCATAAATAACAACGGCTTCATTGATTATTTTATGATTATTCACTTATATGATTATTTTGTGTTGAAACGACCATTATATTGTATAATCATTGATTAAAAACCTGTCAAACATAGTGTACAAGCTGAACGAATTGTGGCATCTGGGTGTCAGTCCAAAAGATAATATAGGCACACACACAAAGCTGGACAAACGAACCAGTAATCTGTTTTTACCAAAATGAAATTTCTCGTCGTCAGTCAATACAGGTTGGTTCGGACCCGTGAAGATGGTAGATTGCTGTCAAACATTATCAGGATTTACGTTCCATCACAAATGGAATGTTAACAACGAGAGCAAATGGTATTTGATGATTGCATCAGCACAGCTGACATCATTTACAATTATCTAATTTCGTCAACGCGTACGTCTGCATTCTTCAAGGTAACCATCTGCTAAGTAATGTACGATGACATCTATACCTACGTTAACAATGCATACTAAATTATAGGATTGGCAAAAATAGTTAACATATATGAGTCCGCAATGCTACGTGTGATAATATTTAATAATAAGTAGTAGTTTATAGGCGCTGTTAGATCATTTGTAGCGTGCACTTAACAACTATCGCAAATACGATAACATTGTTATCGCTATCACATATTGCATCGATCTCCTACACTGAATGACTCGTCGGCGTTCGTTTGTGGACATAGGAAGCTATTGTGCTTGATATATGCGCACTATTCCTTAGTATGTGAGATAATACATAGACGCCATCCGAGACGAGAATGATTAAGGCTGCATTCATTTACATGCATATACAACTATAACTGTGATTTCCGGCAATTATTTGCAATTTCATGAATAATGACCAATGGCAATAGTCTTTTTAAGCTGATTTCATATGTACAATAGGAAATCTGTATCTGCCATCCATCATGTAAATTATGCATATGCAAATAAGATTGCTGGATTACCTTCCGAACACTCGCAATAAACATCATCTCTTGAAAGGGTTCTTGCTTATAGATTTGTCTCATTGTTTATTGTAAAATAAACACCTGCTTGTACAGGATTAATACCCCGTTTTAAATGTTATCACGTTGCTTGTGCCAAGTGGGCGCTGGTACTAAAGGGGAGCTGTCCAAGCATCACATTCATCTATCACCGTCGAGATATCACCTCGTTGTTGAAAGTGACGTTAATCTCCAATATTACCATTACCTTTTAATGAAGCTGAATACTGCCTTTCGCAACACAAACCAAATTGTTACATGGGATTACGTTAAAACGAATGCGTGTTCATAGACACATATATCAACCTAACGAAGCTAGGAACATGCCAGAACCGGAGCAAGGTATTCATATACAAACAAGCATTCGTTGACCTCAGGGTGTTGCACTGCGTCGTTCTTAGCATACTCGTTTTGAAATCGTTGTATATGTCGACCATATGTTAATGTACGCTTCTTGAGTTATGTTACGCCCTTGACCAAACAGAGGCTACATAGGCATGTTGTGGCATGTTGTTGCATGTTGGGGTATGTTGGGGCATGTCAGGGCATGTTGGGGCATGTTGGGGCATGTTGGGGCATGTTGGGGCATTTTGGGGTATGTTGGGGCATGTTGGGGCATGTTGGGGTATGTTGGGGCATTTTGGGGCATGTTGTGGCATGTTGGGGCATGTTGGGGCATGTTGGGGCATGTTGGGGCATGTTGGGGCATGTTGGGGCATGTTGGGACATTGGGGCATGTGGGGCATGTTGGGGCATGTTGGGGCATTTGGGGGGTTGGGGCATGTTGGGGGCATGTTGGGGTTGGGGCATGTTGGGGTATGTTTGTGCATTGGAGACGCAATGAAGAACGCACATATCATGGCGTCCCATGTGCTGTTTGTGCATTAAAATGAAGAACGCACATATCATGGCGTCCCATGTGCTGCATATAAATACAAACAAATATATATTGAAGAGGTAAACGGACAAGAACCTTTTACAATACGCGTCCTCTGCCTTGATAACTACCATACATACGCCATTGCTGATGAAGCTGAACACAGTTCATCTTTATATATATCCAGTTATGATTTGGGATGACTGCATGCAGCTAACTCCAGCAGATACAACTCATCGGTGTCTGTAGACAAATACATCATCATAAAGAAGTAAGGCACATCTCATACGGCCACACAATATTTTCAATGGATTTGATCCGTATGATGGTTTGTGTTTTAGCGCGTCAATTCTGCGAACTCAAGACGGAGGCATCCACACACATTAACAACACCTGGAGCTAAGCCAAAACTAGGACGAAATATAATGTTATTTCTCCTGGGAACAGTAAATCAACAAGATATCAACATCCAGCGCATTGAGCTACCTAGAGTTTAAAACTCACGACAATCTCTCGATATTAGTCAAGGTCCCGTAGCCTGATGGCTGCGGGCGCTGTTTACATGCTACTGATGTTCATTAGTCTCGCCTTCAGTCTAGGAGAGCTTAATGTCTTGAACTGGACGGGCATCCCAGATTTGGGATGCTCCAATCACAAGCCGTGTCTCTCGGTCACTCTCGGGTACCTTTGAGTAGTTGTCTCTCATTGGTCAGTTCTACATTTTCCGAAGAACTTGTCCAACCGGCCGAGTGATTTTTATGAACCGGGCACACATTCTACAACACTCCGATTTGTTGTTTTTGATAAATATATAGAAGACATATATATATGACGTATAGAACCGATATATATATATATATATATAGGTCAATCCGGGTCACAACCTTTGCGTTGATTGTCACGTTAACGAACGTGTGTGTGTTGTTAGATCTTGTGTGTGGCGAGAAGCGTAGCGGAACTCCTGGAGTGTGTGTGTGTGTGTGGGGCGATGTGTGTGTGTGTGTGTGTGTGTGTGTGTGTGTGTGTGTGTGTGTGTGTGTGTGTGTGTGTGTGTGTGTGTGTGTGTGTGTGTGTGTGTGTGTGTGTGTGTGTGTGTTTGCTGGTTGCTGGGTTCAAAGAGGGCGGTTCAAATATTGACGATAAAAACCACACGGAGCTTGATGAATGTCATGTTTTATGATATATCGCACCCGCTGCTTACCTCGAACTACTGTGGGTCAGACATATTGCAAACACGAACATTGACATGACACATAGTGCATTTATCATTTCCACGCAGTTCATCGATCGCGCGTGGCTGTAATTAGGCGTAAAACATGTGGCAGACATGTGTGCATAACATGAAATGGTAAACATACAGTATTCAGCAGTAATAAAAAAGACATCAAAGCCGTTTCGTGTTAGCCCCAGCTCGTATATCGATATATCAAATGATACGCGTTGAGGCTTAGCAGTTGTACATAATGCTTATGGGAAATTTATTGCTGCAACATGTGTCAAAATATTTATTCGGGGAATATGCCAACAAATTCTACTTTTCGTTGATGACCATCAATCAATAATCAGTTTCACAGCCAGTCAATCTGTCATTGGTTGTGTTGGCAGTGCCTGTACCATGGGAAGTAATTCCCGCGCATTCGTAAAGTTAAGTCATTTGATGTGATTGCATTGTATTTGATGGAGTGCCCGTTGCTATACAGTTTCGAAGTAGGATCGATATGTCAACTTACATATAGACATAGTTGAGATTGAAATAACATAAAGACAACTAAAAATGGATTACTTGATTCGTCTGATGGCGATGTTGATAGTTATAAAAAGTCCCCGTTACCGAGCACGTGTTAATTGACCGCACAGAAGATGTGAATATATTTGTGTCAAATAAGAGCTTGTAGAGACGAATGAGGCTATGTTGCTTATCTAAATACAAATTTAGTTTCAATTTCGCATGAGTAAATCGCATTGTATAGCGGATAAAGTAAGTGGGTTTCTACTGATATAAATCACTATAAAGATGCTGAGCCTGTATGACCAAACTGCACTAGTAATGAGTTTATGTGGTGATTTGTTTTAAAGCATTCTGAGAAAGCTTACTCAGGGTACATCCACACGATTTGATCAAACCTAAGGCAAAGCTAGAAATGATTTGATAATATGAACCAGCTTGTAATCGACACAACGAATACCTGAATAAACACGATAACCCCTGCTGGCTTAATGAACTACTTGATGTCAGGTATTCCAATAACAATTTTCGCCGTCGCAGCTGCTGCTCTCTCAATTACCTACCTGTTCTACATGACTGTAATATCTAAATCCGTCTTCTCTGTAACATTTCCTTTTCATAAACCAGCTCAATGTGCATTAAGCAATGCATAAATCGTACTCTATTGTACAATATTATACTGATGATGTATTTATTTCCCACAACATTTACTCCTTATACCATTTTAGTACTCAAATGCGAGCAAGGAAGTTCCACATGGTTATTGTGGCGGCCATGTTGAGATTGCAATTCATAGTCTCCATTGACTTTCTCTACTGATGGTATGATTAATGATGTATTGTTGTGGTATAAGCTGGGGTGACAGCAACAACAAGACTTGGTGCATATCTGGTCGGTCTGCTTTCTATTATACCATGGCAGCTCCTATAGTGCCATCGATCAAAGAGATAAATATAGTGAATTGGTTATCCATCACACATAAAGGACATGCAGGAATAATACAATATATCGTAATTCAGTGACTAATGCGATGCATCATATATATTCGCGAGGCATGGTATCAATTTCAACAAAACAATTCGAGTTCAATTATGACAGTGTCTTTAATATTCAGAAGAGCATGAACATGTTAGCCAAGTCATTAGTGTCCGAAACATCGTATCTCCGCGTGTCGAGCAACAGGAGCTGTTATATGTCGACAATGTGAACGGCTTGAATATCCCATGCTGTTGTGGAGAGTAATTTGCATTGTCCCAGCACTTGGTGCCAAGCTAAGCCACATGATAGGACAAATGTCAAGGTTGTCATTAAGACGACGTATAGCTGCAGATGATATATTTCTACAAGGGTTTCGATTTTCAAAAGCTACTGTGGTGTTTAGTACGTGTGTGCGTAAAAAGACACGGGGAGATTGAGTTTCAATGTACTGAGAATGATGCCTAGACAATTGATAGTAGTTGCTTGAGAAATATATTCAGGTTTGTTATATATTCCACTGAGTTTTGTTCGTAAGTCATGAGACAGTTGATAGGTAATAAGTTCATCATCTGAATATCGTCAATGCGAACAAAGACTGTTATTTGTAAGGCGCTGACCATCATCATCATCATCTTCATCATCATCATCATCATCTCACAATATTATCGATGTCAAGTGTTAAAAACCATCCCACTTGGCACAGACCATCGTTATATGATAACTGATTCCCGCTACTTATGAACAACAAGTTGACACCACAATAACCTGCTGCAAAATCTATAATCACTCCAAAGGCCGCATTCCCGGATGGCAAGGAGCAGATATGAACAAGCCGGTATTATCAATGGTCTAAACCGATCCGATTAGCATACTCTAAATGGCGATAGGCACCATACACTATATTTTGTGATGTAAAGTCTACCTTATCAGGGTATTTGATATACCTTATCTGGCATATATGTTTGAGAGTTCATATTATATGGTGATGACGTCATGCAGGCATCTTAGTCCTCGACGTGTTCAAATATATTAGTCTCATATGAAGGTAACTATATTTTGCGAAAAAGAAGGTAGTGGAAAATATCAATATAAAAATTACTGTTGTTATGGATTTAGATGACAGTCGATTTAGAAATATGTTGTAACGTCAGTGCGTGACCAATCTTAACAGATAGCATTATACCCAAATGGTATTAACTGTTTATCAATATCAAGCATGAATATGTATGTGAAGCAACATTTAAGCTGACCTGACAATGCGAATCTTATCTTAAGTTACTGATTGATAGGTAACAATACGTTTGTAATCAAATAATCCAGATTACGTTATGATGCACGAGTATATTAAAATAACATTAATCTAAACTAAACTACTCTCAACGTTGAATGAGCCCCTATGAGCTTTTGTGTCGTAATAGCATCTTCACGCAATAAAATGTTGGCTTATATGGCATAGTCGTAATTAATGCTGTTAGCTTAGTGCCTCGAGCGTTGCCAATCAAACATAATAACAGCTTGCATTTCATCCATGCATAATCATCACACATATAGGCAATATTGCAATATGTGCTTATGGTCCCGTCCCCGTAACAGATATCCAGAACCCACTGGTAGCTTACAAATATAACCAATGTAATTTCGGACTGGCATGCAGCATTTAAAGGGGCCTAGTGCAGAGTTCGAAATGGCCGCTCGCTCGCTCGCCCAAGACGACTGCAAAATATATATTTGCGCATCACGATCCCCCAATCAAATGGCTGTGAGCAGCCGATTTCATCTTCCGCAAATATGCGCTTTTCTGTCAAGTTCTCATGCATCATCGAATTTTCAAGCGTAATTTGAAAACATTAGCAGAGTAGCTAATCAGTCACGTGACATGTATCCGCCTTCTGTCTAAATTCGTGTTTATTGTTATCGGCGCCAAATTGTTCAAGGCCAATATACGTCCGTATGTTATACAGGCTTATTCAAAAATGCGTGGGGTGGGGGAGTGGGGGAGTCACTGCCTTAAATGTGTCTGGAAAATAAGACGTCCTGTGCGGCGTCAAATATCGCGTCTTAACACGCGCTTTATGGCCTGGTCTGGTAATAGGCACCTGCAGCTGCCCTGTCTCACTCTCTATAGCATATAGTGTTACCTAGTGCCATACTGTTTTTCTGTTAGAGTCATGTTGTGAGTCAAACACGACAAATACATCAATATTTGCATTACATATCAGCTTGTGACGTTTGGCTGAGCCCATTAAGCACAAGATATACATGAAACTTTGATACAGCATCATTCAGATGTGTACCGGAACAATTAAAATGTGTGGATGCACTTTGCATATAGGGGTTTATTTACGGCCTTCAAAAAACAAATCTGGACAGATGAAAATTGTATGGGGAAGTGGGTCTTATTTCACACTTGCTGTTCGGCTTGCGGCCATTTTTCTTAGTTTGGGCCCTGTATATATGCGATCAACAATGATATCATGGATGAGGTTTGGGTGACTAAACTATGTTTTGTGTCTCCAAAATGCTATGCTTCTCGGTTGAGTTTCGAGCGCTACTAGTGTCTGTGAGTACTTATTTGCAACAGGATACTTCAAATATGTGCAATACAAACATCATAGAATTAAGTGATAGTCATTTATATGATATATTGCTCCCGTAGCTTGCTTTGCGGGTCAGAAATATTGCAAACATTAATATTGACCTGACACACGGCGCATTCATCATATCCACGCAGTTCATTGGTCACCTGGGAGCTGTTATTCGGGATCAAATGAACCTTGCATTATTGTTATATAATCCAAGAACTTGTAGAAATAGCAAACATGGTCAGATAAACAGTTGCTGTGTGTATAATTATGCATTGCAAATACATCAAACTGCAAAGTTTACATAGTTGTGCGTGTTCACGTGGATGGAGCTGCCTTGATTGTGTCAAATATGAATTAAGCAATCCATTATAAGTGAAGGTGTCAAACAGAGATAAGCTCAATTCTTTTCTGTGACATGTCATGGTTTTTATTTCCCATCAAGGGGAAGGACTGCGAGATAGATAGCGCAATAGATTTTACGGTTATGTGCTATTCAGTTTTTATATGATGACCATTTGCTTTTATTCACAGCTTGGTCAAAATCACCAGTCAACAATATTGCATACAGTAAAACTATAACCGCTGGCGTTGGCCGTGCCTACATTGCAAGGCTTCAGTTTCGCGCATCCGTCTATGGGTCATAGTGCACGAATGTAGGTCATAGTCAACTTCTATGGGTCGTAATGCACATATATGGTTCGTAGTGCACGTCTATGGGTCGTAATGCATATCTATGGATCGCAGTGAATGTATATGGGTCGCAGGGCACGTTTATGGGTCGTATCACGCGTCAGCTGCCGACCGCGACCACATGATGGCGCATGCACCCTGATTCCAATGACAATGTTACGTTTTGATAATCATTTGATGTATATTTCTGGTTTTCCTATTGTTTTGATGATATATTTATTTAAAGCAAGTTGCAGGAATAATACTAAGTTAATCACTTTGTAGGTTCGAGCAATGTCACAACGATAACTTCTGAAATATATCATTAAAGTAAAAGGCCAAGTTTATAAATAATCAAAGAATCTAAATAATGCTGTCTTCATCCCAATTCGTTTCATGATAAAGAACAGGACGAGTTGTTACAAATGGGCAAATATTGACATGGTTGACAGCCTCTATAAACAGGATGCAGGAGTGAATTGAAAAGCATATTTGTTTTTCTCAGACTGTCACACATTACAATATCGATAATATGCAATCTGATTTTCTAACACCGTTTGGCATGCTAGATTGATTGAATTTGAAGGGAAAGCATTTAGCATTAGATATACAGTTGGGAGCATGAATGCACCATTTATGTTCGCTACACAACATCAAACATTTACCCAGGCAGCAAATTGGTTTTATACAATTGCAGCATTATTGACTGTCAATAGCAGCAAAGTGAAAATGGGCCTCTAAGGCCACTTAGCTTGGTTCAAAGGATTTGTTCATGGCGTGAATCGAGCCGTGATTTTGCCTTATCATTCCCTCACTCTTCATCTTTGAATAAAGCGTGATACATGGCGCATCCACAAGCCATGGGATACAGTGAATGCCTATATCCCGATTACTTTATCAATGATAACAAGGCTAGCAACCAACATGTGTGTACTTTACCGAAATAAAAGTATTCGTTAACCTACAGAGCTTCTTGGGGAATAAACTGGCTTCTTTACACAAAAACCATTACGTAATGTCTTTAAGTATGTGACTTACGCGTTAGCAGCCATTTCCAATGCTGCTGATCAGACGGTCCACATTTTTATCCCTCCCATTGTTGCTCGCATTTGCTAAGTCAGTAACATCCTTTTTCTTTCGTTTACATTGTAAATGGTAGTTTGGTCCAATGTCAATAAGAGCATTAACCCCAAGAGACACGATTGCACGAATGGAAATATGAAAGGACCGCTTAGGCTGGACGAAACATCAAACATTTACCCTATCGGGCCATTGATATAAAACCAGCTCTCCGCATTTGATGTAAATGGTATTAAATTGTAAATGGCTCTGTAAAATGCTACTTCCAGGGCTTCAAAGGATTCATTCATAATTTGAAATGCATCACATTTTCCAGGTAAGCAGAAACACCCTTTTTTGTGCGTGTTAGGCAAAGAAACATGGCGCATCCATTGAGAGTATTCTGGGTTGTAAATGTTATTTCAGAGGCAATAACAGAATTAGCGCGCATTCAGGATGGCCAAGTGAATGAAGGACACTGTCGTTGCTAATAGTGTTACTCGACTGTCAATAACATAGAGATAACAGACAATTATTGTGTATTTGATCGACACTGAACCATCCACGTGTTTCGTTTCACAAACGTCATAACGTGAAGATGTGACGCTGTGTCCAGATACATTTAATATATGTGCCGTCAGTTGGGAAATCGATATCGCTCTGGGAGTAGAGCTGGGAATTCAGGTTGTAATCTATATTGAAGCAGCTGCAATTATGATATATTGTTTTGCTTACAACGTGTGATAACTATCACACTCATCGCCTCGTTGGGTGCAAATGTACTCATGAGTCATGTCATTAATGTGGTTTTAGGTTGGCAATATATCATCCCCATAGTGGTGTTTGACATCTTTATTTCAGTTTATAGTTGTTTTCTTAACATCCGGACAATTGATGATAGTAGAAGCTAAGGCATCTGTCCATAGCGATGTGTTCTTTTCTATCTAATTGTCAGATTCGATGTATGGTCTTAATGGATACAAGGTGCCTGAGAACTGACACTGTGAGCTATACCATCAATTACACCATCTTTAATGAGACCACTCTGGCTTCTATCACATCATGCGTGATTCCCTAGCGTCCAGTCATAGCAAGTGATAATGTGCTGTATTTTGTTCTCCTTAATGTTTTTGGGATAAAACCCATATTCATCGCAATAGACTCATTACCGTCAATATCGTGCTTGACTCAACAAGCGTTAATCAAATACGGTTATATTTATCAACAACTCGATTAAGCTTAATCCAATAATTGAGTTCGATGGCAAAATGCATCATGATTAACTGCTGGGTACTTACAGCACTTCAACAGCTGCCGCTACAAAACATTCCTTGCTTAATGCAGCGATAAACAGTACCTTATTGTATGGATGATATCATCATCCTTGTGTATGTTACTGTATCAAGCTCTCTTCACTTTGGTTGACTGGCCCTTGTGTCTTGCCTAAGTCCAATCGATTGATCAGTTCAATGAAAGGAGTTGCATCAATACTCCAGTCTGCAATTAACATTATTAATGATCAATAGTACGTGTTTATGACGGCATAGTGTTCCCAGGATATAGGTTGCACTGATAATTGTTGTCACTAATGAGACGTCTTCAATACTTTCCAGGATGTCTACGTCATCATAAACACTATAATTGAGTCACAATGATTTTATATCCGTTACCATGTACATACAGTCCATAAGACATAAACAATGTGCTTTCTTACTGACGCGATTTCAGAGGGACTTGATCGTTACCGTGAATTATTTATGTTCAAACTCATAACACGACGTTTCCTCTCAAAGCTGTGAGACGCTGCTCAATAAAAGGTAAAATCATCATTTACTTTTAATTTCTAAATAAATCGAATTTTCAGATTGATAATATGTACAAAAACCTTTGCAGCATGCCATTAAATGTGAGATTTGTCGTAATGCACACAGACACACAGGTAAATAGATGATGGTACTTGAGTTTTGCATCACTGCCTTAGCCTGACGCAGTTAATATGTTTAATCTGCTTCGTGTTTCGTTATTTCATCACTCACATTACATATAACAAAATCTAATTGAACCTTTCAGATATATTTTTGGTGGGAATGGGCGTCGAGTCATTTGGCGCCACACGCAGTCTGACTCGCGATACCTGAGCTTGTTGATCCTACCGCACATGTGTCATGTTCACGATATTGTATCATCCCATTGCTCGCGAAGAACTAGCCCACTTATTGTTATTGTCTGCTGATGCGATTTGTCAACCTTTTCAACTCACTTGTGGTGGGTCAGTTTTCTGTAACAGGTTCTGCTGTCTGGATATGATTTGGCTGTAGTACTTTTTCACTTGGAGTGCAGTTGTGTCAAAACAGCCATGTGGTTGTGTCAATTAATGCCTGAATAATGCAGTGATCACTTTATTGTCATTACAGAAGTAGTTAATTGTTTATAAACACATGATCGATTTTCGGCGATTTGGGACAACTTTTATTTCTTTTCCGTTTAGTATTGTTGTTAAAATGGCTCGATTGTAAACTTATCTTCACGATGGGAACACTGAATTATCGACAAAGGCGACATGAAAACAGCCTACGAACTTTCTTTACAAACACATGCCAAAGTGTAGCGTCTTGGACCATCAACTACGCATCCGCAACTCCACCGTTTACTCAAACTTCACTTCCTCCAAGTATTAGGAGCATGGTACATACGACTCGGTCGCGACTGAGAGTAATAGAAATAACATAATTTCCAAGTGTCAGAGATAGCCGAGTGGATGGAATATATATTGTCAATACTAATTCTATTACACAACCAATGAATACACACCGATAAGTGTCAACATTCGTTAATTATAATTGAATGCAACCATTGAATAATCTGCAGAAAATGGTGGCTGTCAAATTGACTCGTTACATAACTACAATTCAAAGCGCTATGTGTTAATTAACAGTTAGTGTTAATGGTATAAGCATAAGTGTGAGTGTCGAAGCAACTGATATCATTAAAAGTTGTTCAAAACTGATGATGTATATATGTCAATTCAAGCAAAGATACTTCTTTGAATGAGTACAGTGGCAATTGACCCGTCAATTGGAAGAAATCAGTTGCAAATCTGATGCAAGCCACCAGATTCGAATTTATCGACTGTGCAATAATATGCTTTCAACATTCTTTTGACTGTATCGCATCATTACAAAATTGACCATATACACCTACTTTCTATAACAAGTACTGATTTGCTGAATATATGGAACTCCAGTATTTGTAATGTTGAGTACTTTCTGTCAGGCGGCGATACTGATTTTCAACCGGAAGTAGGGGAATGTTTTTCCATAACGCAAACGCAATACACGATGCAGAACGAATAAATTTAAGCTGTGGTGAATCATCATGGCCACAATATGTCTGCAATCACCATCATCTCTGCAAAGAAAGATGAGAAAATAAATAACAAATTTTTACCTCTCTTCCACCAAACAGCAACACCAAATAAAACAAAACCCAAGGTCAATATTGTACCAGCAGGTCTTTCCAGGTATTTATACATATTCATAAGATGCGTGACATCTCTGTTTTCAACTTTCTTAAGTTAAATTTTCTAATTACATAAATTAAAACCTAAGGCATTTCTTACTAATTCCTCGAGCTCGGTTTTCTTCTAACTCGAGCAAAGGGATTCCCCTATCTTTGAGGAAAGTTTTCAGCTGGGGTACTTAGAAGGGGACAGTGATGATACATTCGTCGTCTTTGATGTCCTTTACAGCTATAGAAACAGGCAACAAGAAATCGCGCAACAACGCAGGAGCTTAAAACAGCAACTGGTTAAGCGCGAACAAAGCGCTGACAGCTTGACAGACAGATATATGCCCCAAGTTCCGGTCAAAATCACTGTGCGCGACGGAAACCGAGAAAGGTAGGAAGTGTAAAGGTAGGAAGTCATGTTTATACAGACTCATCAAGGCGAATAAGAATTGCTATATAATGTACATCTGTATAGTGGCGAATCAGCTGGGCGGTTAGCTCAGTTGGTTAGAGCGTCGTGCTAATAAAACGCGAATGTCGTGGGAAAATGTTCGACCCCCACACTGGCCAATCTTTTATCCCATAGCTTTTCATTGATGTTTCGTTTGACACGATCTTTCACGTGGATACTGCAACACAGAATGTCAAGTTTAGCTACTGTGACTCAAGCCAGAATAACATCCCCATATCAGCAATCTACAAGGATGTCTTCCAGCCAACGAATAATTACATTCAACAGGCTGCGATATCTTCTTAAAATCGACTATTGGTCTCATAAAATGTTGAATGGAAGAACTGGCCAGATAATTATGCTACTGAATCCGTAATTGATTGACCCCCTGCCCAACAGCGATTTGATACACTAATTAATCATGATGATTACC
This sequence comes from Urechis unicinctus, assembly GCA_034190875.2. Lineage (NCBI taxonomy): Eukaryota > Metazoa > Annelida > Polychaeta > Xenopneusta > Urechidae > Urechis > Urechis unicinctus. Next base: position 22,760,806 of record CM067356.1, read on the forward strand.
AGGAGCTGAGGCATAGCTCAGTATTATACTCCACAACAACAACTTATATCTCCGATCTGTCATGCCTGGTACTCATGCTGTGTGTGACCTTTGACAGTACGTGTTTGCTGGTGAGACTAGCGTGGTACATTTAATAGAACAGCTTCTAATCCAACGCCTGTGGCCATTTATTGAGAGCATCTGGTATTACGTCCTAAAAGCATGTTTCCATTGATCCTAATTTCCCCGCAGCAACATCAAAAAGACAATGCTCTTTAAGTACATCGAAATTATTTTCACGTCTAAATCATTTTGATTATTAGGTAGCTTAGAACAATCAATCTCAATTTTTCAAGTTACATCATTCTTATTCAAACCTGACAATATCCAATACCTACTCATCAGTTTGGTTCCTCCAACTATTTACTCTCTCACCGTTTTCTCACATATACAAAATCACTTTCTCTTCTCAATAGCGGGAAATCTAAAATAGGGACTTGAACCCTAGATACCATGTTGCTCGGATGGATACATGAAAGGACGGCCGAAAGACATCGCATATTGGTCATTGTTCTGACAAAGCCGTCTCGGTACTAACAGTGTTATCCAATATCCAATTTGTAATACTTCACGTGATTCCTGCATAACGCAAATTACCACATCAACACACGCATTAGACAAACGAGCACGGCACATCATGGTATTCTCGGTCAGGAAAATATATATAGAACATCCAGTACGTATTGAAGAAGTGACTAGAAGACAACGGTCGAAGCTGTTGCGCAGTGTGTTGTTGACATGGGGATAGGAGAGGGAAAGTCGGGGTAAAATTTGCAAGCAGCTGCACTGACGAAGATATTTTATATGCAATACCAAACACATGTTTACATCACTGGTAGATGTTCTTGTACTGATTAGCCACGCCGTATTTAAGCAATTATTGATTGGTGCCAAATCTATTCCGTCAAGACGCAACCGCACAAATATTGAATGAAAGCACTGTCATAGTACTTGGCTGATTGGTTCTATACCATCCTTAGCGCCTGCCTGGGGCTAATATTCGAATTATGTAGATGGGTTGGTGTAATAATACTTGCATTTAGGTACCTACATTTTCATCCAATATGATATATGATTCTGACCAAATGGTGTCTGGGGTTTGTGCCATTGACCATGCGTGCAATATGGCCAATCTGGTTTCTCTCTGCATTACATGTGATTCCCTAATGGCCACCCACGATGCATCTATTTTCCAAAATGTTATCTTGATAAAGCACAGATGTAATCTATAGTAATATAGCAATTCCATCAGGATAATACAAACCGACTGCAATTTCTTCATCAATTTCCAGATTATCCCATTACCGTCGATAGCTGATGTTCACCCAAACAAATCGTTGGTCAACTGAATATCAACACAGTCAATAGGGCGTAATCCATTTATAAAAGAAATTGCAATTCGGATGAATACCTCTCCATGGGATGATGTTATTATTGTGCTATTGCACAACTTCATTCGCTAATCACTACTGATTGGCTGTTTTATCTAACGATATTTCAATATTTTTATCTGATCATTTAAAAGGGTCGGCAAAATGACTCTGCTGTAGCTTTCGAAATGGTTCTACCAATGGTTGTAAAACATTACATTTCCCTAACGAATCATTTTATTTATTTGCAAATGCTGTTACAAATTAGACAATGATCCAATTGTTTGCGTGCATCAGTTGTCTGCTGATGGAGTTCGTGATGTTATCAACTCACTCATAGTCAGTCAGTTTTTGCTACAAGTTATGTTTTTTTATATGACGAGGCATTAGTTATGTCTTATAACAACAGCTATACGACCGTATCAATAATGCAGTAAGCACTTTATTTTCATGACAGCAGTAATAAATATCATCAAAACATTCGTTGGAAGTTTGACAATAAGGTAATGGGCGATGAAATTGCATATCCCATCAATTACACGGTGGAAGCATTCTAAACACAGACAAAGAACAAACATTCAATGTTTATGGCTACTTGTTGATTGGATGTGGCATTGAACACTATGAGATAATGTATATTACCCTTAGGCACAATCCGATATGTGAAGTCTAGTCGTAATTATTCGGATATACATATCATACAATCATCAATGTGAATTTGAGATGTCTCTCACTTGGTCATTGCTGTTGAAGAACCTGATATGCAATCTTTACATTTTGCTTATCAGATGCAAAACCAAAATATATATGTATCAATACCAGTGCGTTTTTTCTGGAATGCTCTTACTAAGCATCCACATTATAGACGCATCACAGACTACATATTTAGTTATGGTGCCATACTAAGCGACTTCTCTGTATAAACATGCATTAATTACCCCAGAGTGTGCATTTATATAAGAAACAAAATATGTGCAACCAAATTGATACTAAGTTATGAATTGGGTTGAGTATGCGATCAATTATTGCTGGATGTAATTTGGTTTAATCTCACAATCATCATTGCCTGCGAAGGGCCGTTCAATATGAGTCAGTCGGTCGAAATGTAGGTTTCGCTGTGCACGTGAGGAACAGGGATTGTCAGGAGGTAATCTGTGTGGAAGCAGCCGCACTGAACGAGGCGATTGTGGGTTTAAATGTGGTGGCTGCACATGAATGTTTGAGTCAAGTTTATTTTGTTGCATTGAGATAACAATGTATCACTACTGTGGTGGTGCTTGGCGTCTTTATATTAGCAATCATTTGCTGCTAGGTTCTCTTGTCCGTCAGGACACAACTGCGTCATGATCGTGTTACAAACAAGGAAACATGGCCATATGAATCGGTCGGCGCTGCCTGCTCTCCGAGTAGATGCGTGATACCTATAGACACACAGTGACTGTGAGCAGTGACAGTGATCCATCCCATCAATAACTATACCTCTGGAAAGACCGCCCTGACTTCTTTCTGCAAACACCACGTGTTCTCTAACGGCCACTCTCGGTAAGATATGATGAGTTGTTTTTGTTCTCCTTAATGCTGCCAGGATAAAAGCCAGATACAACGAACAGACACATAGCCATAATGCCGGGTTAATACGAAACAGTTACCGTTGCTGTATGCAATCGATAAAGATAAAGAGCTTAGAAAGCCACTATTCCTATCACCGTGAGTGACTCAATAACGGTACTGCTAAACCATTACTCTTAAAGCTTAATGCGATAATGGAGATCAATGGCAAAATGTATCCTGATTGCTTTATGGGTAAATAAAGCATTTCTGTAGCCACAATAAAACATGCCTTGTTGTAATGAAGTGTTAATTCTAATGCATTTCTCCTAGTGGGAAATATATTATCATCTGTGGATATCCGTGTTATTGTGGAACTCGGCCTGTTGGAGACGACAGTTGTCTGTTTTGTTTGTCTATTGATCAGATTATTTGAAATAATTGGATCAATACTGAAATATCAACTGACAGGCTACGCTTTCATTTAGAATGCTTAGATCCCGCTCACTGACTATTTGGCTTCGTCAGTGATAGGCCTTTTGAATAAACCCCCACGTGGGTTCGGGGTTAGCCAACTGTATCATCCTGCATGACGTAAGATGCGACTCGTGTCGATGCATTTCACCTAAACTAGAGACCCTAGAGACTTGGAATGGCCTGGTACAGTCAATCGGCTGGTGGTGACATGCCTTAGGGTAATCGTTCACATTTGTATATTTCCCACCATCTTGTTCATTTTCGTCCACGTGGATTTCACTTTTGTATCAGTTGATCCTAGAAGGCGGCTGCTCAATCAGGTCATTCGTATCTCTCCATAAATACTCCACTTTGTAGACACCATTTAGCAGACAAGCGTTGATAAGCCATTTAACCCTATACACAGTGAGATATGAAGTCAGTTTAAATGGAAAATCGCCCGGTACCAATTGAATTCCTGTCTTCCAATAGGTTTATTATGACATTGAAAATGAACGGTATCAGATGTAAGTGGGTAGCTCAAGCGTCAAATTGCCAGCACAAGGCTTTCCTCTTTCTTACGCGTTCTTTGTTTACTCCTGGTACATGGTGAGTGTAGTAAGAAGGGTGTTGGTGGCGTCTTGTGACGAGAAGCTTCGTCTGTATGTATCCGATATCGTCGTGTGGATAGAGGATGCCAATCTTGACACTCAACCAGTGATTACATAGATATAGCTGTCAATATTCGTGAGTTTCAATCATATACAAACATATATATATTGTCTTACGAATGGTGCGTATGGGGTATTGATGATGATGCAGAACCAGTATTCAAAGCTTCTGTTGAATGAAGCATATAAGTCAATTAATTGTATGTTTTGTGACATGCCTGGTGTCATGCAAAGTTGCAGCCAAATTGGCACAGTTGGATCGTATATGAAATAATATGCTTTGCATTATTTTATCTTTCCGATCTAACGCATCAATAGAACGTACACCATGAGCACTGACAGCTATCTTCATAACAGATGGTGATATGCTCAGTACATTGCTCTGTTTCGACACTGAAGGACACGCATGTTTGTGTTAGTAATCAAGAAATATGCTAAAACATATCAATCGAACAGAGTTGTTTAAGATAAGGGAATACAAAAATGCCAACAAGCTTATCTAGGGCTAATTACAGGATAGCTCTGTTGGTTGGCTGCGATGAAGCTATATCTGTCCCCATCTTGACAATCATGAACAATCATGAAAAGTGCATCATCTGGGCAAGCATTCACTGGCCGCCACACGCGGCGCGACTTGCCCACTAGGTTAGATATTTCATTTGTACTCTTCCATTATATACGTGTCTTCACGAATGCAAATAAGCGACGAAATCCGTCATATCCTATCCGCTCAGCCAAACACTAGCATATTCATAAGATGCATAAGTGTGACCAGCGACACAGTGGCATACATAACAATTAATGCCTTGCATTTGGACGTTAACAGTGTGATGCATTGTAGGCATAGTTCATAAGAGAGGCACAATAAATAGGCTTTCAATTGGAAGAGTTTGACAGCAACGCGTATCACTTTGGGCCAGGAAAGAGGTTATAACTTATTCGCCGCATATGTCTATTGATGATATGTAATGTGCTAGCATTGCCAATGGTTTATTATGCTGCTCAATCCTTAAGAGATAAATGATCCACACCTGAGTTATGACACCCCGCCCCTGCCCCCAACAGGGCTCTGATCCGCCAATTAATGACTGTGATGATCCAAGGCTGAGACTGAGCCCAACCAGATGCTTATGGGTACTCGATCTGCCATGCCTGGTTCACACGTTGAGCGTAACACTCAAGATGTCATGTTTGCCTTATATAGAAGTACACGAACCGTACATCATGCTCACACATCCCCCATCTGACACGCCTGGTACTCGAGTTTGTGGGGTAACCTCGGCGGGGTACATTTAACAGAGCAGGATCTAATCCAATGCCCAATGCCCATTTGTTGATTGGATGTGATATAACGTCCTTAAAGCAGGTTTCTATTGATCGCTATTGCTCCATAGCAGCATCAAAGGGACGACACAGTTTGATATGTCCGACATAGGTAGAGGTATCACAGAACAGTCGATATTACAATGTGCGTCTTTTCTACTTACATCATTCACCACTTTAAATCGCAACTTGGTTAAAAGCCTAACATCATATTAATGGCGATTCTGACCACTTGATGAACTAAGGCACAATATTCTATGCATCTTAAAACTCGTCTCTGAAATAGTATAAATAAATATATTCCTTCCCTTACAGGTGTAGTATAAATGAAATCGATTTACTCACATTTCTCAGCTTTGCTCGCATGTCGTAAATCAACAAAGTATCCCTCATATACTTTCTTTGTTGAAATCATTTCTCCACCTGTAATATCACACTTGTAACAGCCAATATTTACATATTTGATCAACATATTGATACATCGCTAGGCAGCCACAGTAGTGGTTGTCAACTAGCGTCATATGACAAGCATCACAACATGAAAGGTATAGGATGTAACGCTGGATGCTGCTGTTTTTCAGATGACCGGGTATTAATTCTGCAGTGGGGATAGAACAGATACGTTCGAGGTGTAATCTGCCAGCAGCCGAAGACGAGTACAATTTGAGTTTCAACACATACTTCCTTAAATTGACTCATGAGTTATGCTACTAATGCTGCTTTAAGTGAAAACTTTGTCACAGCTGTTGTAGTGCTTGACACCCTCAACCAGTTAATTGTTTGTTAGTTAATGTATTCCGGCAAGACGCATAAGTCAATTGATCAGGATGGAAGCAAAGCGACAACACTATAGTTACTAGTCGTCTGCTATCCATTATTCATCCCACGCTACCCCCGGTGTCCGAGTTAAGGTTACCCTGGAGATGACATACAAATTATGTGGGTGGGTGGGCGTTTGTATGTCTCGTCATTAAATACAGTTTAAACATCTATGGTTATGGAGATCACATGGTAACTAATTCAGTTACGAGATCGCTCAGGTTTCTGTCTGCATCATATGTGGTTTCCCGATGGCCGCCCACAGAAACTTATAAAGCGACGTAACTGTTTCCCATAATGATATCTGTATAACGCACATATGTAATCTACAATAACATAGCAATTTCATCAGGAGAATGCAAAACATCGGCCGTAGCTCGGTCCATAAACAGATATACAAATGTCGAAAAACAATAATTCCATTACCGTCGTAATCATGAATGACTCAACGGCTGACATTAATAAAGAGGTTCGTTAAACCAACTTGAATACCGACAGTCGCCATGACGTAATCCAATTATTGAGCTCGATGGAGAAACTCATTATGATTGGTTGATGGGTTCTTAAAGCATTTCAGTTGCTTCTATACGACACACCTCGCCCAACCATATATATGATGAAGTTATGATTTGGCCAAATACCTCTCTATGAGAATGACATTATCAAAGCGCTTTCGCGTCATTACAATCTCTTGTCACCGCTTTAGTATCCAGCGTGAGTATAATCTATTTATCCACTCATCTTAACGAATGGGTAAAAAGACCCCCCCTAATGTAACTGAGGTAATAAATAAGGCATAAACTGTTCTACTGGCGGACCGCAACACACGAACTGTACTTCAGTCCGTTACTGCGGGGATATACTATCCTTTCCAACACGAATTACAACATTATGCTGTCCGACATATAAAACAATGTTCGTCATTACAGACACGAGCCGGCAGGGACCTAGTTATTGCCTTGAATCATTGATGTGTCACAGTACGCCATTCATCCTATGATGCGCTCTCCCACACCTATTAGATGTTTCTCGTTAACGAAAGTTAGCTACATGAAAACCTTGCAATTGGATGCTTAGATGATGGAATTATGCAACTCATTGGCCAAACAACAATGCAGTTTTCTAATCACATTCGACAAGGCTTCATAATGTCATTCGTGTTCCACAGTAGATCACCTGACTTCAATGATCGTCCACAAGCATGGCCATAACAAATATGGTGACGTCAGTTTATAGCAACAGATAGTACCCACCTCCGTTTCTGTTATGTGTCCATCAGTGCGTGATTATATTCCACATGCCGCTCCTTCAAAACCCAATGCTTTCAGGTTCGTTAGGGAAATCAAGCATATGGCGGTGATGGCGTTCTCCATTTCGTGTAAATATTTCGATTGGTATCATAGTTGTGAAAGGGATGAAATGTTGGAACTCAATAAGAGAGGCGGACGAATTCAACGGCTTCTACTAGAGCGCAGTGAATTTTGAGTCGTTTAAGATCGCTTGTGTGATCATTCGCGGTGGAGTGGCTCTCTACCCAGATTCACTAATATGCTGCACATTCATATGTCGTGTGGATAGACGTCGAGTAATGTGATGCCATACGCAGCCGGTCACGTGACACATTCGCTCCATATTTGTGTATCTAATTGCTCGCGCAAAGCTTGCCTCCTTCAATGCCTATTTTTACCTGTTGATTAGATGAGGTATTGGCCATCATGATATGCTTACCTTGTTTCCAATTGCACTGACGCAAAATCTGACCTCATATCATACAATCAACCATTTACGTCAGCTGTTGTGAATTTACGTCTTACCTCATATCAATAATTTCCGTTAAAGAATCTACTCATTTGATTGGCAATTGTAACCATTGGAATAACAACTGAAGGATATGTTTCAAGAATTTTTAAAGGAATGTCTACCCTAAAACAGAGATTGCCTAGTTTGCAGTGATGATTTACGATGCAAATGTCGTAATATTGAATGTAAACAAACAATGGCCAATTGTGATTGAATTGTGTGTACCTTGATTGGTACAATATACTCTATACTTCTATGCAGTCCTTTAATCTATAATATGATGACTTCGATGTCGATGATTACCAGGAGCTAACAACACTCAATACCAAGGCCACATTGCATTGCCTTCTCTTCTATTAGTTGTGTTACTGACGTAATGCTGACAAATACCAACATCATTTATAACTTGTCGTATGTAATGGTACGATGAGTATTTCCTGGCTGATATTATATATATATATATATATATATATATATATATATATATATATATATATATATATATATATATATATATATATATATATATATATATATAATATCTATAATTCCTCATAGACCGATTTATACAAGCGTTACAGTAGTATTCACTATCAAAAGACCAAATTGTAAATAACTCTGTGAAAGGCCAATTTGAAGATTTCAAAGGAATCGTTCCTAGCGTGTTTTCTCTTCTAGTGTTGCTCGTGTAAGGCAATCAATATGGTGCCCCGGGAAACATTGGACTGAGCTGTATTCGCGACAAAGTGAAATGGCATATTCTGTGCGCATTGACGATCAGCAAGAGAAAATGCGATTTCGTCAGTCCCAGTATTAGACGGTTACCAATAATTACACGTAGAAAAAGTGTAAAATATGGGTATTCGATCGTCATTAAATACCAATCAACCAGCTCCAGTGGTTGGATACCCAATTTCCCAAAACTACATAACGTGAAGTTTATCTTGGCTGTAAGATATGGTGTCGGTTTCAATAAGAGTTAGAGTGGGTGACTTCTGTCGGACTGTCAATTCCACACAGACGATCCGCTTTTGGGTTGTTATGCGCAATAACTGGCCCATCCTTATGTTAGCAATCATTAGTTGTTGGTTTATCTATTTCGACAAGCTAGCTGTTTGATGATTGTGTTAGCAGCAATAGGGAGGCAGTTCCAGCAATCACTCCTGTGCTTTACAATTGACTGATTCGATGCATCATTCTAATGGCTACTCGGTGATTGGAGCATGTTGCACTGAGCCACCCCATCAATTACAACATCTCCGATGAGAGACCACAATGTCCACATCATTTATGATTGCGTAACGTTGATTTCCGCTAAGTGATAATGTGACATTTATGTTCTCCTTAATATTATTGTAATAGAACCCAGACACAATGAACAGGAACATTGCCACTATACCGGGATTAGACATAACAGTTGCCGTTGTTGTATTCAATGGAGAGAGACTAAAAGGTGAGCCAACCAATGACCCAAACCACCGTCTCCATCGTGAATGACGTGTAGAAGGTTTCAGTAACTCATAGCTCTAGTATACACTGTTATTGGCCAGTTGATACTTCAGTAGCAACAACGTAACGTATATCGCTGTATTGAAGTCAATGATATTATCGTCCGTGGATGTGTTATTTTTTATGCAGATGACGGAGTAGATGCTGTTATAACGTGTCTATTGATAACTGATGAATAGGATGGAAATTATTTTACAATTAAAACCGATAAAATACGTTTTTGCTGTCAAAACTGTCGTACATAAATATATTACAAAAGATATAACTAATATACTGCCCTTGACATTTGCGCTGAACTATTGTAGCCATTCATGGCCTTTGTCGACAACGTCATTACTAATGACACTAGCCAACAGGAACGTGGCTGTTATCTGGAATTATCGATGTAGTAACTGACAATATTCTTCAGGTGATGCTTCCGCTCCCACCTCTGTGATGCTGCTCAATAAAAGTGTAAGTTCGTCAATGACAGACATTTTGCACGGAACTTAATTGTTCCTAAACGCCTAGCTAAAGAAAGCTCAGAAATGAGTTGCTTCGAGGGTAGAACTAAGCCGATATTGTGAAATCGAATTTGTGGAATATCACTTAGTACCAACTACAATCCTGTCTTCCAATTATCTGTTACCATGGTGAATAATTTGATTCGTATTCTGCAGGCAGGGGTCCACTGACATCAGTGGTCGCACAAGACCTAGAGAACTCGCACGCTAAATACAAATTAATCCTGGCATATGATACCATTTACAAGTTATTCACGTCACCTTAGTATAGACCAGGTGGTGCTGTAAGTGTATCAGCTGTTATGCTAAACTCGTCTACTTGCATCTGACACAACAGCACATAATCAAATGTGATCGGGTTTTTTTAATAAGATTTGGTATTGACCATTATAAGATGCTTCCATTGATTATAATTGCCCTGCTGCCCTGATGTTAGTTCCCATGTTCCGGTACATTTACCCCAAGGCAGCAGTTGTAATCTACAATCTTCCTTTGTGAAATTTCTTGATTGATGAGTTTTCGTAAATCCTCATGTTGGTATATGAAGTACCTTATGATATTATTCACATTCGTTTGAAGAATCAGACATGCGGTTTAGATTTGAAGTACTTACTATTCATTGAATTAATTTATTAAATTCGAAACAGATATATATGCCTGTCAATCCTGACTTTATGTCTTCCATACCAACTTAATAAGATAGCATATCATATTTCCATACAGACACTTGAGCACTAGTTATACTGGTATATAAATGATATCAAGATATGGCAATTCATGCCGGACAAATACAGAACATATTAACTGTAATGGGCCATGGGTTTGATACAAATATTGCGATGTTGAGAGTAAACGGCACACAAAAAAGTGGGTCTCTCAACCACCGAATTGCTAGCATTAAAGGATTCATTCCTAGCGTGCAGTACGTCAAGGCTTGCCTCTTCCAATCAGTTTCCTCCTGATATTCGGACCATGGTACAAGTTATTAACATCCTTTGTAATTAACAAAGCAGATTAATAGCCAGAAGAAGCACAGTGTACAAGTATCGGGGAGATCTCAGGATGCTGTCAGTAATAACACTGTTACTCTACCAGTGATTACACAGAGATAACTGTCAGTATATTTATCAATTACAAACATTAAATAACTTGTCGAAGTCGTTGAGAGCTTAACTGGCTCGTTTCACAAACACTATTGTGAAATGCTGCATGCACTGTAAAAAGAATGAATGAAATAACAGTTAATGTTGACGTGGTACATTTAACAGCACAGCTTCTAATCCAACGCCTGTGGTCATTTATGGAGAGAATCTGGTATTACGTCCTAAAAGGATGTTTCCACTGATCCTAATTTCCCCGCAGCAACATCAAAAAGGCAATGCTCTTCAAATACATCGAGATTATTTTCACGTCTAAATCATTTTGATTATTAGGTAGCTTAGAACTATCAATCTCAATTTTTCAAGTTACATCATTCTTATTTAAACCTGACAATATACAATACATGCTCATCAGTTTGGTTCCTCCAACTATTTACTTCATTTTGATCTCTCACCGTTTTCTCACATATACAAAATCACTTTCTCTTCTCAATAGCGGGAAATCTAAAATGGGGACTTTGAACCCTAGATACCATGTTGCTCGGATGAATACATGAAAGAACGGCAGAAAGACATCGCATATTGGTCATTGTTCTGACAAAGCCGTCTCGGTACTAACAGTGTTATCCAATATCCAATTTGTAATGCTTCACGTGATTCCTACATAACGCAAAATACTACATCAACACATACAGTTGTTTATCCTCGCATTAGACAAACGAGCACGGCACATCATGGTAATCTCGGTCAGGAAAATATATATAGAACATCCAGTACGTATTGAAGAAGTGACTAGAAGACACGGTCAAAGCTGTTGGGCTGTGTGCTGTTGACATGGGGATAGGAGAGGGAAAGTCGGGGTAAAATTTGCAAGCAGCTGCACTGACGAAGATATTTTATATGGAATACCAAACAAATGTTTACATCACTAGTAGATGTTCTTGTACTGATTAGCCACGCCGTATTTAAGCAATTATTGGTTGGTGCCAAATCTATTCCGACAAGACGCAACCGCACAAAGATTGAATGAAAGCACCAACATAGTACTTGGCTGATTGGTTCTATACCATCCTTAGCGCCTGCCTGGGGCTAATATTCGAATTATGTAGATGGGTTGGTGTAATAATACTTGCATTTAGGTACCAACATTTTCATCCAATATGATATATGATTCTGACCTAATGGTGTCTGGGGTTTGTGCCATTGACCATGCGTGCAATTTGGCCAATCTGGTTTCTCTCTGCATTACATGTGATTCCCTAATGGCCACCCACGATGCATCTATTTTCCAAAATGTTATCTTGATAAAGCACAGATGTAATCTATAGTAATATAGCAATTCCATCAGGATAATACAAACCGACTGCAATTTCTTCATCAATTTACAGATAATCCCATAACCGTCAATAGCTGATCTTCACCAAAACAAATCGTTGGTCAACTGAATATCAACACAGTCAATAGGGCGTAATCCATTTATAAAAGAAATTGCGATTTGGATGAATACCTCTCCATGGGATGATGTTAATAATGTGCTATTGCACAACTTCATTATCTAATCACTGCTGATTGGCTGTTTTATCTAACGATGTTTCAATATTTTTATCTGATCATTTACAAGGGTCGGCAAAATCACTCTGTTGTAGCTTTTGAAATGGTTCTACTAATGGTTGTAAAACATTACATTTCCCTAACGAATCATTTTATTTACTTGCAAATGCTGTTACAAATTAGACAATGATCCAATTGCTTGCGTGCATCAGTTGTCTGCTGATGGAGTTCGTGATCTTATCAACTCGCTTATGCTCAGTCAGTTTTTGCTACAGGTTATGTTTTTTATATGACCAGGCATAAGTTATGTCTTATGACAACAGCTATACGACCGTATCAATAATGCAGTGAGCACTTTACTTTCATGACAGCAGTAATAAATATCATCAAAACATTCAAAGTTTGACAATAAGGTAATGGGTGATGAAATTGCATATTCCATCAATTACAAGGTGGAAGCATTCTAAACGCAGACAAAGAACAAACATTCAATGTTTATGGCTACTTGTTGATTGGATGTGCTATTGAACACTATGAAATAATGTATATTACCCTTAGGCACAATCCGATATGTGAAGTCTAGTCGTAATTATTCGGATATACATATCATACAATCATCAATGTGAATTTGAGATGTCTCTCACTTGGTCATTGCTGTTGAAGAAGCTGATATGCAATCTTTACATTTTGCTTATCAGATGCAAAACTAAAATATATATGTATCAATACTAGTGCGTTTTTTTCTAGCATTACAGACTACATATTTAGTTATGGTGCCATACTAAGTGACTTCTCTGTATAAACATGCATTAATTACCTCACAGGGTGCATTTGTATAAGAAACAAAATATGTGCAACCGAATTGATACTAAATTATGAATTGGGTTGTGTATGCGATTAATTATTGCTGGATGTAATTTGGTTTAATCTCACAATCATCATTGCCTGCGAAGGGCCGCTCAATATGAGTCAGTCGGTCGAAATGTAGGTTTCTCTGTGTACGTGAGGAACAGGGGTTGTCGGGAGGTAATCTGTGTGGAAGCAGCCGCACTGAACGAGGCGATTGTGGGTTTAAATGTGGTGGCTGCACATGAATGTTTGAGCCAAGTTTATTTTGTTGCATTGAGATAACAATGCATCACTACTGTACTGGTGCTTGGGGCCTTTATATTAGCAATCATTTGCTGCTAGGTTCTCTTGATCGTGTTAGAA
>CM067356.1:22774806-22777306 GCA_034190875.2 Urechis unicinctus
TTTGAAAATGGTTTTGTAAAAGTGCTCGTGTTGATTTTCCCTGTACACTCTGATTCTAAGGGTAACGAGAGCATTGCGCTTACTATCCTTTTTCTGTTTCGACATATTTACCAACAAGTTCAGTTAGAAGTTGTTTTATTGTCAGGTGACAATCCCCAACACACCCGGGGGAATTTTAGGGCAACATCATTATATATATTTCATAAAAGAGTAAAGTCACTGAAATAGTTAGTTTATTAGCTATGCTAGTTGTAAACTTTTCGATATCATTTGCTTTATGCTAAACATTGTGAACGTCAGAAGACTCGTTAGATATTCTCTGTGCGAGAATGTCTCCGTAGAGGTTTACTTCAGGCATGATGAGGTCGTCAGCGGCCCCTTCCATGCGGAAGTCGTTGCGGGTCAGCCGCAACACTCAGTTTGCATCACTTCTCCAATCAACTTCAACATTTTCTGAAAAAACGACAAGCGGCTAAAATAAACGTCATCATAGCAATACAATATCTTTACATAAATATTTTAATCTGTTTGTATAATAATGTACAATATTTATTTTTGTAATTATCATTATATTGTATGACTTGAAGATTACCTCGAGTTGCACGGTTGTGATTCCGATGGTTTATGGGTAATGCTTTTGGCTTTCATCATCTCTCCCGCATTTACACCCAGAGCCTCTAACCACTTTATCCAGGTAGCTGATCACCGTCAGAGTCTGTTGGTTTTGAAGTTTTTGTCGCAGTAGAACTCACTGGAGGAATGGCGAGAACTTGGGAAGACAATCAGGTCATCTGGTACAGGCTCAGGTATCTGAATACCATACATGCGCATTATGGATCATGAATTTCTAATGAAGATCAATCGCGAAAACATGTACTGTTCAACGTTATGAGCTTTGATACCACTTGCAGAACATAGCATTGCCGACGATCTGCAGGTTGCCCTTGACCTTTCGAACCAGTGAGCCTTTGATGGCAGTATCTGAGCGTCGGTGAGAGTCATTGTGCTCTGGAACATTCAATGAGATAGCGAACGGTCCAGTACAAAAGCAACACCCTTAATTGTTTAGTAGCATTTATGGACTACAAGTCGATGACAAAAGTCAAATCACTACTATTGTGAAGATGTATATAATTAAATGTTTATATTGATGTGTCGCCTCATGATGCAACATAACTATGTATCACTTCTACCAAATAACTTTCACAGGATGCATTAGTATTTCTCTACGATGTCACATATTCTACCAACAAAAGCGTGCAAATTATAGACAAAGGCATTATTGAGTGTTGACCCTACATTTATAATCGATCAAATAACAGACATTCCCGCAAAAGACTTACTATTCCGTGTGCAGAGGCTTTGTAAGAGGACTGCTTTCCGATGCTGCTGACGTCTAAAGTCAAAGATGATGTGAGTTGTTGAACCAGGCGCTTATATACACTACGACATGGGAACGGTCATGTTCGCCTTGTTATTGTGTCTGCATATACCTAGAAAGGTTATTGCAGACAACATGACATAAATCATGACAACATCAGACGGGCGGTAGAACGCTGGTAGGTCATGTCAACGCGCCACAAATAGATCCGGCCTCCTAACCCTGATGACCTGCGATGTTTACACGTACCCAAACATGTTGATTGGTGAAGTGATGAGGTGGGTGTTATTAATGTGACAATCGTTTCTCATGACAAGATATACTGTACCATTGATTCCGAAAACATGAAGTGATTCGCATGCAACGAGGGTAAACACAGGGCTTAGCGTAAAAACTCCAAAATGTCCGAGACCAAGATGAGGTCCACTGAATATTATCAACTAATAATAAGAAATCTATCAATCGTGATGAGTATGTCACATCACCATTCAAAAGAAAAAATTCTATCATACACTATATACTGGTTATAAATGTATATCCTCGGAGCGCATAACATTTAACAGGTTCAAAGGATTTTTATCCCGGCAGGCCTCTCCCATATCCCGCCCGCTAGTCGGTTTGATTAATCTTTACATGAGTCTTGTTGCACTATAATTAAGGCGCGCATGCGGATATGTTATTAATCGCGTCACAGCGGGTGGCACGCGACGACTGCCAGTATTCATGAATAGGTCTTCTGTCCTGGGATCAACAGAAGGGAGCAGGGCAGTTCACAGCCACTAAATGCAGTCAACAAATTAGGCGCGCGACGTCCAAGGGTCAGTCGAGATGTTGTCTCGCAGAGTAAGCCATTTATGGACTGTGGTTAGTGGGTCAGACTGATGTTTGAGGATCCAATGCCTCGGCCACGAATACATATGACGATATCATAAATGACAAATACGTTATCCATGACATTGACTTCTCCTCGCAGACATGACCGAATATAAGCAGTTTCATTTTAGTATCTCACATTATCCTCGCCCGCATACGTCACCAGCATCTAGCGACAATCCTCTTACGAACAGTGTGAGTAAATGTGTTATATATTTGGTTTGTTTATAGTCGATATATGTGTGA
>CM067356.1:22782306-23147617 GCA_034190875.2 Urechis unicinctus
CCAGTGTTGTTGACTGCATTTATTGGCTGTGAACTGCCCTGCTCACCTCTTTGATCCCAGGACAGAAGAAATATTCAGAGGCTGGCAGTCGGCGCGTGCACCCGCTGTGACGCGTTAATAACATATCGCATGCGCGCCTTAATTATAGTGCAACAAGCTCATGTAAAGATCTAATCAAGACACTTGTTGCAAAAACTAGCGGGCGGGATATGGGAGAGGCCTGCCGGGATAAAAATCCTTTGAACCTGTTAAATGTTATGCGCTCCGAGGATATACATTTTATAACCAGTATATAGTGTATGATAGAAATTTTTCTTTTGAATGGTGATGTGACATACTCATCACGATTGATAGATTTCTTATTATTAGTTTGATAATATTCAGTGGACCCTAATCTTGGTCTCGGACATTTTGGAGTTTTACGCTAAGCCCTGTGTTTACCCTCGTTGCATGCGAATCACTTCATGTTTTCGGAATCAATGGTACAGTATATCTCATGTCATGAGAAACGATGTCACATAATAACACCCACCCTCATCACTTCACCAATCAACATGTTTGGGTACGTGTAAACATCGCAGGTTCATCAGGGTTAGAGAGCCGGATCTATTTGTGGCGCGTTGACATGACCTACCAGCGTCTACCGCCCGTCTGAATGTTGTCATGATTTATATCATGTTGTCTGCAATAACCGTCTAGGTATATGCAGCACAATAACAAGGCGAACATGACCAGTTCCCATGTCGTAGTGTATATAAGCAGCTTTGTTCAACATCTCACATCATCTTTGACTTTAGACGTCAGCAGCATCGGAAGCAGTCCTCTTGCAAAGCCTCTGCACACGGAATATAGTAAGTCTTTTGCGGGAATTTCCTGTTTATTTGATCGATTATAAATGTAGGGTCAACACTCAATAATGCCTTTGTCTATAATTTGCACGCTTTGTTGCGTAGAATATTGACATCGTAGAGAAACTACTAATGCATCCTTGTGAAAGTTATTTTGGTAGAAGTGATACATAGTTATTGTTGCATCATTGAGGCGACACATCAATATAGACATTTAATTATATACATCTTCACAATAGTAGTGATTTGACTTGTCATCGACTTGTAGTCCATGAATGCTACTAAACATTAAGGGTGTTGCTTTTGTACTGACCGTTCGCTATCTCATTGAATGTTCCAGAGCACCATGACTCTCACCGACGCCCAGATTACTGCCATCAAGGCTCACTGGTTCGAAAAGGTCAAGGGCAACCTGCAGATCGTCGGCAATGCTATGTTCTGCAAGTTGGTATTCAAAGCTCATAACGTTGAACAGTACATGTTTTTCGCGATTGATCTTCATTAGAAACATTCATGATCCATAATGCGCTATGTATGGTATTCAGATACCTGAGCATGTACCCAGATGACCTGATTGTCTCCCCAAGTTCTCCGCCATTCCTCCAGTGATGTTCTACTGCGACAAACACTTCAACCAACAGACTCTGACGGTGATCAGCTACCTGGATAAAGTGGTAGAGGCTCTGGGTGTAAATGCGGGAGAGATGATGAAAGCCAAAAGCATTACCCATAAACCCATCGGAATCACAACCGTGCATCTCGAGGTAATCTTCATGTCATACAATATAATGATAATTACAAAATAAATATTGTACATTATTATACAAAGAGATTAAAATATTTATGTAAAGATATTGTATTTGCTATGATGACGTTTATTTTAGCCGCTTGTCGTTTTTCAGAAAATGTTGAAGTTGATTGGAGAAGTGATGCAAACTGAGTGTGCGGCTGACCCCGCAACGACTTCCGCATGGAAGGTGGCCGCTGACGACCTCATCATGGCCATGAAGTAAACCCTCTACGGAGACATTTCTCAAACTGAGAATATCTTAACGTGTCTTCTGACGTTCACAATGTTTAGCATAAAGCAAATGATATCGAAAGTTTACAACTAGCATTAGTTAATAACTAACTATTTCAGTGACTTTTACTCTTTCTATTGAATATATATAATGATGCTTGCCCTAATAATTCCACCGGTGCTGTTGAGATATGTCACCTGACAATAAAACAACTTCTAACTGAACTTGTTGGTAAATATGTCGAAACAGATAAAAGGATAGTAAGCGCAATGCTCTCGTTAGCTTAGCATCAGAGTGTACATGGAAACCACACACGAGCACTATACAAAACCATATTTTCATACATGGTTCACTCGATGTGGATTCTAATTTTATTTTCATGTAGGCAGTTCTGCTCATTCTGTCACATCATTGGTAAAATGTCGGAACATAAACATATTCTGCCGTGGGAATCGAGATGGGGTTATAATCGATGCGATACAAAAACGCGAAAGAGTCGGTGATGACGCTATCCGAAACGTTAGCTCTCTTTCATCTATGTACGGATAATACTTATGGCCATAACATTATCCGTGCTATTGTAAGAACATGAGATTACGTACGACCGCTGCCCGAGTCGTGACTTGTTGATCATGGCTATAATTCGTTGCTCTTCGGTTGCGTTCGGACTGTTTCTGTGATATCTTTAGTGGCATAAAACATACAGGGCGTGATGCCGAATCAAACAATTTTAATTCAAAATCACTTTGACGTTAACTTTTGTTACCTTTTAGCCATCGAATGAAACAATAAACATAAATTGTCTGAATCGATATCAATGCGTGGACGTCTGAGAATGGTGAATGGAGTAGAGTTTATGACAGCGGCAAAATGCAGCGATACAACAATGTGTTGAAGGGCGTTAGTTTGTTACGCTAGCAATAAGCAAGAACATATGGAATTGACCATAATAATAATAACAATAATAATAATTTATATGGCATGTAATGGTATTGATACTACAAAGGAACAGCATGATGTTACACCATATGTAGCAATTCCACAGGCTTTTATGGCCATATTAATTTAATTTACCCTTCTGCAGTAATCGCTGACATTAGATGTCTGTTCATCCTTCGTCAAAGATGTTGCTTTCATCGCTGTAAACATATTTCGAATCGTGAAATCGGCCTCGCGGGATAAGTAAAATCGTACATGAAATTTGGCATTATACCTGTACGACCAGTTGTCATGAAAAAGCAAGTTTAGGTTATTTAGTCGTTAATTGGTTTCGATCTACGATCGTCGACATCAGCCTAACTGGATTTTTTGTGATATGGCGATCAAGGTTTGGAAAGCAGTCAACTGGTCATCCTAGCGTATTCAATAACCACACCGATAAGAGTTCATTTCCGATTGTGAATTAAGTGGACAAGACGAAAGGATCGCTTATTCATCGAACGTGTTTTAATAAGTCGCACACATCTTCGATCATTAGAATATATGAAATTCAGTTATCCATTGAACAGCATGTGTATTGAGCTATGTACAAATCCTAATCAGCGGGTTTGATGCACTAACTGACCGATGTCAGGACATCAGAACTGTTGGTGAGGTGTGAATATGGCTCATAAATATCAACGTTTCCAAAAGAACAGCAGCCCCCACTCGACCCAACGACAGAAGGCGCATGGATTGAAGAATGTCATACCAATTGTTGTCTGTGTGCTCGTGATATTTACACAAAATTTGACACCTGACATATCAGCGGTTTATTGGACCATATTTTGCGCCTTGATGAGATATAAACATGAATTCAATTGATGAACTTGGCGACGAGCTATAACCAAATTACGAAACGATCATCACATTCAAAGTAATTTTTACAACTGCTATGATGACAAAATCTTCACTGATTACTGGCGGCTCTGAGTGAATAGCTATCATGGCAATCATTACCGATTTCCCTTCCGCTGGAACAATAATGCATTCCGTACCGGAAGTGACGTACACATGAATTTTTCACAAATCGATTTGCGTAGTCCATGACAGCTATTGACACAATTTTTATGACTATTAAACCGATATTTACCAATTTATAAGCGATTGAAATATTTACCAAAGTTGTCAACGTGAAAACACAGCGCATTTCGAATACGACGAATATTTTGAAAGCATATGTCTATTACACAGTTTGGTAATTGAATTAGCTTCAAGAAAATTTTATTCAATTGCAAAATTAATAAGTTTAGAGATTTAAGTTACCAGAAATATTTGACCTGTCAGAATTATTTTAACAAAGCACATACATACATACATACATACATACATACATACATACATACATACATACATACATACATACATACATACATACATACATACATACATACATACATACATACATACATACATACATACATACATACATACATACATACATACATACATACATACATACATACATACATACATACATACATACATACATACATACATACATACATACATACATACATACATACATACATACATACATACATACATACACATACATACATACATACATACATACATACATACATACATACATACATACATACATACATACATACATACATACATACATACATACATACACATACATACATACATACATACATACATACATACATACATACATACATACATACATACATACATACATACATACATACATACATACATACATACATACATACATACATACATACATACATACATATACATACATACATACATACATACATACATACATACATACATACATACATACATATACATACATACATACATATACATACATACATACATACATACATAATAGCCACCAACGCGACTGACCAATGTAACTTGGCGAATGCGAACAATCAAACAAACCCACAAACCGAACTAATCAAGATAACTTGGCGAGGGTATTCGTCAAGTTAACAAACTCACAAATCCACAAACGGGACCAACGACGTTGAAGCATTCGCCTAGCTAACTAGCTCATAGTAGCCTGGAGCATTACATCAAATGAATGAAAACCCAATTGAATGGGCCATTTCTGTACTTCTTTTGGATCAGCCATTTTATTTAAATTTCTCAAACGATAACTTATACTGTCGGGATGCATAAACATGTAGAACATTAATAAATACTTATCCTACTGTACAATTCTTTGATCCGTCTTTACTGCAGTCATTGCTCCCTAAATTTAAAAGAAAAACAATATATTGTATGACATCCAAAACCGAATACAGCATGCTTACCGGCACAATATTTATAGATTACGCCTCTTCAGATACATGATATACTCAAATTCCATGAATTCAAACTATGTTGCGATGTTTCACTTTTAGAAGACAGCAGCGGGCGAAGATCTGGCGAACTAGCCACTTGCATGATACGAGAAGGACAAACCTTGCCAACCTATCCGGATAAATATTCATATATTTCAATTCCAGATACAGAGTGACAGTTGAAATTAACACCGGGGTCCTAATTTACTCTTTAGCACGTCTTATCGAGGACTATTTATAGATGTCGTATGACGTGAATTATGTCATGACTTTCATAGACCTATCCTGGGAGGTACAAATAAGGGACAGGGGGCTGATTGTGGGGTGGGGATTCATTCTCCAGCTCAGAGTGTTAAGTCCATACTGCTAGTCCACTTTGCTTCTCCACACTGATAGTCCTCCCTGATTGAATTGAATATCCACATCATAATGGTTTATGCCATACCACCGAGAGGGCGGCGGTTAATTGTTATTTCCGGTCATTCTTTGTCCTTTAGGCGATAACTGCATCATTTTGTTTTGTACAGTATATTTACACGGGAATGAATGTATTTTTACACTAGCCAATGACATTTTACGTTTACTTTTATGTTCTTTGCTATCAATAGACAGCACATGATGAAACTGAGGGTGCAATTGCGCTTTCAGTTGGTCTATGCTTGAGAACTAATCACCCTGTCTGGCGAGAACTGTGCGTGTAGCCGCTCGAATAGTCGCAAGTCACTACCAGTTGCACTACAGGTCGTAACCATTCACGACCAGCTAGGACTGGTTGTAACTATTTGCACGACCAGACACGCGACCAGGCACGACCAGTTGTAACCAGTCAAAACCAGATGCACGACCAGTTGCAGGACCAACCAAGACTGGTTGTAACCAGACCCACGACCAGTTGCGACTTGTCGCGTGACATTAGCTTGACAATCGAAGCTGAGAGCCACATGCCCTTCTACCAAAGAACGCTTGGCAACAGATCGAAATATTAGCTCACATTCAACGACTTCCATCGTGTGATTCACGCGACAGGTGACACCAACTCCTACTACACAATCGATGGCATCTCCCTCGAGTATGACATGGTAACCCGAAACCAGAGCTAGTCCGCATGATCCACACCCAGTACACAGGTCGGCTCGCATTCTACAACCCGAAGATTACAAAGGTTGAGGATATCCCAATCAGCTGTATGCCCAGGACATGCTCGCCTACCAGCAGGGGGATGAGGCGAAGAAGGCCTTTGCAGCAACGAATAAATGTAACCCAAGCGTGACAATGACTGCAAAAGACCTGGCATTGGTTGACGTGTTCCTAAGGGAGTTCCTGACCAGCCAGTACGCATCGTGGCTCGACCTGAATTACGAGTGTCGACTGCTAGCTCCATGGTAGTGGGAGGCGGATGGAGAATGCGTCTAAAGGTGTCACCATCCAGATCACAAAAAAGTCCGAGGCGGCTGGCGCATTGAACGTCTTTATGTATGTGGTTATGGATGCACAGCTGAGCATAAAGGATGGCAGGTTCATCAACGCAGTCTACTTAGTCTTCACTTCCAGATGGCCGTGGCTCAGACCGGGTGTGAAAAAACTTCATGCTGTCATATATTCTACACCATTCTTAGACGTCCACGCCTTGATATCGATCAAGACAATTAAGGCTTCTGATTTATGTTTATTGTCTTCATGCTCGACCTACTTGAGGGCGCCTTCGTCGGTGCCTTCTAGCATATTGTTATCCCCTGCCCCACCATCCACTTCATCCAGAACTACCAGACACATCCAGACCTACCCTGGGTGTGGACCGACTCCGGGGTGTACGTCATTGGCCATGGTGAGCAGCCCAATGACTACTTGAGGGCTTCCTACCAGCGGTTTCAAGATGAGTCCACACTACATTATTGACGACTGCTAGGCCACAAAAGTACTGACCAAGAAAAAAGACATGCTTTCCAAACTGGACTTTAGCGGCCGCCATGCGCAGCAATGAGTCTGGGTCCTCACCCAAAAGCACAACACTGTGCTGAAGAACCTACATGAGCAGACCCGCTAGGTTGTGCTCTTTCACACCAAGGACCGTGACTTATTTGAAGACGCCCTGCGTGAGAATGATGTGATCCTGACAAGGGAGGAACGGGGCGCAGTCCATCAGCTTCTTGGAGAGACCAAGTACCCAAAACTGCTGCTTAAGACTGATCAACCAACCGCATATGCCATTGTTCGTGATTGAAACTATCATTAGTTGTCGGGTTAGGTATTATTGTATGGGTAGTATACCAACATATACTTCGATTATATATTAGAAACAGAACACAATATGGATCCTGACAGCATCATTGATCAACTCCTTGCAGAGTCAGATCTCAGATCCCTTGGCATACAGCTGCTGTCCAAGCTGACAAACCCAGAGCGGCCTCTGTTGACATTCGTAAGAGAGATAGGTTGCAGCGGTCATAGCGGGTGGTGAGGCCCGTTAGTATCTGGATGCGCAACGTCTGACAATTCCCCAGGTTGAATAACTGACTGATGGAAGAGATCTCCAAGTTATGTGTGAAATACGAGGCAAGGCTAGGTGCTAGCATGACGCGCAAGCTTGTACAGCAGCTCTTCAGCTGTTCTTTTGTGTTGTTTCTCTTGATCCCAACAGAAAACTGACCAAAGTTAATTACTGACCTCAAGGCTGACCCGTTTTTTGGGCACGCGCTCAGCACTACTACATGTGCATAATTCTACTTGGCCAACGGCGAAAAACGCTACATGGGTGCCCTGGGTTGCTGGTGGCCTCGGGTTATTTAGACTAGCATGGTTGTACAGAATTTCGTCGAACCCCCACACAGTCTTTCCTAACGCTGTTGTCGGCAAAAAAATTCAACCAAGCCAGTTCGATAAAGTACGATTAAAGGATCCGTTCCACATGGAATGAGTTAATTATGACAACACCAAGTACTAATGGAAAATTGTTCGTCAACGTGCTGTACTACGGTGCAGTTGTTTGTGGTATATCTACAGGTTACGCCAAGCTCAGCAAGATGGCTCTGGGTGGGTGTTGTCGGCCAAAAAAGTCAACCAAGCCAGTTCAATAAAGTACAATTGAAGGATCCATTCCACATGGAATGAGTAAATTATGCGACACCAAGTTCTAATGGAAAAATGTGTCGTCAACGTGCTGTACTATGGTGCAGTTGTTTGTGGTATATCTACAGGTTACGCCAAGCTCAGCAAGATGGCTCTGGGTGGGGCAATCCCCAAGCTTGACTTCACGCCACGCGACGTGGGTATGACTCTTGCCGACGTAACCTTAGCCATAGTCACAAAGAACATGCTAATTAAACAAGGGATTATACCAGGTGATATACTGAAGTAAAACAAGCCTGTTGCACCATGGTTCAGATTGCGATGCTGCTTCTTATTCTTTAAGTTGTGAAGCAGCCAAGTGGACGCAGAACGTAAACGCACTGATATGGCAATCGAACAGCTTTATTCTGCACGGGCAGCATGGACCAAGAAGCACACTTTCCAGGATGTCGACGGCGCTATGTGTGAGTGTTACCTAATTAAGGCAAATCCGTTTACCCATTGGACTTGAGTCCTGGTGCTGGAATACATAACAATGGATCGCATGCAAACCATATACAATAGTCCCATGGGCTATTGGAAAGGCATAACAGTTATCAAGAAGCTTTCAGCAGCCGCAAGGGTTTCTGAGGAAGTTGCCCAGGGTTGGATGACTAAGCAAGCAATATGACAAATCGACCTGTCAATCACAAAACACATTCCCAGGCCAAAATTTGCGGTGTGGTCGTGTGGAGGTCCATTAAGTCCAGGCTTTAGTTAAATGCTTTATCCGCACTCTTGCTGAGCATCTCTTTGGACACCAGTATGCCGTGGAGTTAAAACTTTCATCTGGGTTTCTCGACCGCAAGCTGTTGTCTCTGCAATAAACAATGAGGTGTCCCGTTTGACTGGGAAAAAACGTAAAGATGTTATAAAGGCCTAAAAAGTTGCACAAAAGCCCTCTTCTGTAGTCCCACGGCGCGTTGTATGGCTCAAAGGGCAAAAGTTTCAGCGTTTGCTACCTCTGCCAGCCTGGTGAGATGGAGAAGGGCCGCCGTTGTGCCACTGACCCTGTGTGGTCATTCAATGTCTACTGGCTTACTTGCTCTGTCACTAAGCCCGATGACCCTGTGCTCTAGTGGGATGGACCACTACTTGCCTGTGTAAAGTAGAAGCTGCTTGTAATGCCGCCTGAAACCCAGCTGCCATCAGATGGTGCTCTCAATCATTGAAGTATATCCGTTTGACCATAGGCTAGAGTGCTGGGAGCAAATGGGAACAGCAACACCTTGTTTATTTTGCAACATATTCATACTGTGCCTTAACTGCATTTTATCAAAGAGGGCCTCCATGTATAATTTATGCCGTAGCTATTCTTTCACCACAGCTTTTTGCCGGCCGTTTGCTTTTCTATTATCTCCCTCGTCGGATAGCAGAATCAAATTCGTCTTAGGCTTTAGCCCTACGTACTCCTTGATTGGATCCCCAGCACATTCGTCCATCATCTTCTCAGGGACCTTCTTGTTTTTGTTGCAGTGTAGAGTGTTGCCGTCCAGGTAGTTGCTAGTGTCAAAGTGGTGGTGGTCCTACTGCATGTCCGCGTATATGTCTTTTGTACAAATCTTAATCAGTTATAATTCTGTGTCTGTGTACAGCAGATGTACGCCCTCGCACAACCTTTTCTTCATAGTAAAGAAGTCATCCCTCAGGTGCTTGGAGAGGTCAATAATACACATTTGGACGTATACTGGCTTGTCTAGGACTAGCTTGGTATTATGCATTTGCAGGACTGCAAGATGTTTGTCAAATACTTTACGTCTTGCATAGGCAGGGCTGACTTCCAGCCTGTGTATCTTATCCTCCTCTGTGGCACGCACATGCTTGACATTAGCCCGCTTTCTGAGGTTCTCCATTGTTTTACCAAATACAGAGTTGTTCATCAACTTGTTTGGGTCTTTCTCAAAGTCGCTGGATGCTGCCTTAGTGGATCACATTTTGTTTTCGTAGGTTGGGTACCAATTTTTGCAATCTTAGAGGAGGTCCCCACTCTCCGGAGAGTATTTTGGTAGTCTGACAAGCATTTCTTTTGTACCAGAGGGTACTTGTTGTGCGTAGCGTGTAGCTCCTCTGTGTCTAGTTCAAGTTTACACCCAGTCTCTGCATCGTCGAGATATATGACAACTTTGTTGTCTATAGTATTTCTCAGTTGGTCCAGGTTTGGCACGTACTCTATTAACCCTGTTGGTAAAGGCTGATTATTGCCCATCTATACAGGTTATACGCATCGAGGTACTGGATATAGCTTGTCGGCTTATGCTGATTGCATACCTGTGGGGTGTTGGTCTTTGCATGGCGCTTAGAGACCATGCTGACCCCATTACGCTGTCCCTTCTCAGTGAAGAGGAACAGGTCATAGTCAGTTCCAGCTCTATGCCTGTGTATACTAATCCAGAGTCCTGGATTAGTATAGTAGTCAGCTGGGTCTAGGCTATACTGCATCAAGCAGGATTCGCGGAAGATCTCAAATTCATCTGCCAGGAGCAGTACATCTGTACACAGGTACAGATCATGGTAGTCGCCCATGTCGTGACACTCAAACATGTTCCATAATTTGTGGTCATGCGTGTAGTCGTTTTCGGTAATACCTTGCGCTGCTTATGGTTTAACCGCTGGTACAGCGACCTCGGCGGCTGTAATATGGTATTGCCGTCTATGACCGTGGGTACGATGGTTTTGTCCCTATTTTCGCTAGAATCGCTTGTTGGACTTTCACTGGCTGAGAGTAGATCTTCTTCCGAGAATTGGGATGTGGAGGATTTACACCGGTTCGAGTGCCAGTACCTGGGCGATATAAGCGAGTTTACTGTGCTTGATCATGATTTACAATACAGATTCTAATATCGCAATGAAAAATCATGTTGTTACATTGAAAACAGTAAACTACTTACGCCAGCCCGCCGGCACCACCGTCTTAGCCCAATAGCACAAGCTTTGGTACTGCCTATCGTAGCCACAGCCATGCATAGACAAAGGGTGTTTGTTACCCCTATTCAATAAGATTTACAGCAGTAGTTCTTTTAGCCTTGGCGCAGCTTGTAAGCGTGTAACTTGCAATAGTCAGTTGTAGATGTAGCCGGACAAAGAGCACGTGTAAAGTGACAATGAGCCCTCACTTAGGAGACTGACGATCGTTATCGCCGTGTGAACCCATGAAAATTCACGCGCAGCGCGCTTTACAAAAAAAATCGCATCCACACTAATGTGTGATAACAAACGTTTAGAGACCAGACAATAACCACATAACATTTCTGATAAGCATTTCATCACCTGCCGTCTGCCCCTGTGCTGTCGAATATTGCTGTTGACATGAAGCCATACAATACACAAACAGAGCCATATTGCTTACGCTTATATGTGATCTCAAGCTTTATTCTGATTTTCAGAAGCCATATTGAATCGTCGTTTACATACAGTCTTCCATTATTTAGAATGAGATAAACATATGCCCTCTGTAAATTTACCCTCCTCAAGCAAGTTATAATATCAAGCGATCATGATTTGTACACTGTAATTACGGTGGTTTTTCTCGATAACGATGCAGGCATCAATTTACACAAATGATGTATTGCAGGAAATGCACCAAAAGACTATTATAGTTAAATAAAAATACAACAATAAAATTGTATTCATATATATATATATATATATATACATGTATACATATATATATATATATATATATATATATATATATATATATATATTTATACATATATATATACATGTATATATGTATACACAAATATATATATACATATTTATACATATAGATATATAAATATATATATATATATATATATATATATATATATATATTATATATATATATATATATATATATATATATATATATATATATATATATATATATATATATGTATGTATATTGTGTGTGTATGTTTGTGAGTGTGTTTGTGTTTTATCAAGGGTGTGCCATACGGCTTCTAGGCCCATTTCAAACCTGGTTCATTCGGGGGCTCAGTCGCCTCGACTAATCAGAAGATCCATTTCTTTAACACAAGTAACAAGACTTTACATTTGACAAACAGATTAATGCGCTTTTGCTGGTTTTATGGCGCATTCCACTTATGGCAAAGGCCACTGCATAACCATTCAAAATAAGTAGTGTAGTTATTCGTTCGTGGCTTGATTTGAAAAAAACATTACGGCATTATTACTGTGCAAGGTTATTGGAGGTCGAAGTAAGGCTTGACATTTGACCGATTCACTTTGTGCTTCTGGTCGATTAAAATAACTGATTAATCTTTGCTTTTTAATCATAAATCAACGCGACCTCTTGCAGGCTCTTGTACTTATGATTTGTTCTAATGGGGTAGTGATATAGCTTAACTAGCAATGCGTGTAACCATGTTAGTCTTTAACTAGCTTACGCATGACAAAAGCCTGTGGTTGAAAAACAATCAAATCCTCGCCCTAGCTGCTTTATGTATATGGAAATTTATGACTATCATGTTTTCTGTTAGGTGTCTAAAAGACATGTCAGATTAATAAACTGAACTCATTGGCAATCTACTTAATACCCCTGACACATGTGAGGTATGATTCTTGGTCTGACTGCGGGTTTTGTTCTGCAATGTCAGCCTAACAGTCACACAATAAGATCGGACGCCGATTCTACTGGTTTAAAAGCCTTCTACGATTGCCAAGCTCTTGTCGCAACTGGTCGTGCGTCTGGTCGTGACTTCTTACAACTGGTCGTGACTGGGTACGACCAGTCGTGACTGGTTACGACCGATTGTGACTGGTTACGACCGGTCTTGGCTGTTTGACTATGTATCGCATTTATAAAAGAGGGGAATTTTTAAACACTGTGCCGTTAAGCATGCTGTATTGGGTTTCGGTTGTCATACAAGATGTTGTTTGATTCTAAATATAGTTTATTAGTTGCGCCACCTCATGTTAGAAAACAGTAATATCGGAAAGTTCGGACTAATAAACTGTGCAGTAGTATAAGTACATGGTAATGTTCTACGTGTTTATGCATCCCGACAGTATTTGAAATAGCTCCTGCGACTCAAATATAGAAACTGGCCCATTCAATTGGGGTTTCATTCATTTGATGTAATGCTGCAGGCGCTAGTAAAATCTCACCACGGCGCAAAATATGGTAAGGTCCAATCAACCGCTGGTATGTCAGGGGTTGATAGTTTTGTAAATATCACGAGCATACGGAAAACAATTTGTATGACATTCATTAATCCATGCACCTTTTATCGATGCGGAGAGTGGTGACTTATCTTTGGGAAACAGTGCTATTTATATTCAAGCTTCACTAACAGTTCTGATGTCCCGACAACAGTAAATAAGCGTATCAATTCCACTAATAGGGAATTGTATACAGCTCAATACACACACGGTTCAGTGGATTTTTAAAAAAACAGGAGGTCGCTAAAACAAATGGCGAATTTTGTATATCCTTATGCACAAAGATGTATTCGACCTATGTAGCGGCCATCCTCCAGTCGGTAGTCGTTGTGGTGTCAGCTGCAAACTCCGTGTGCATCACGTCTCCAAACAACTTCAACATTTTCTGCAACATGGAACAAAGTTCTGCTTGATGCAAGGTAAAAACAATAGCAAGGTTACAAACAAGACTGTATCTGCATATGATAATGGCCTGTGTATGCGGCAAGCAACCCTCAACGGTTTAGGTCTGTTCACATATACCATCTGGGTTGTCGTTTTGGCTTTCATCGTCTCTCCCGCATTTACACCCAGAACCTGTGCCACTTTATCCAGTTAGCTGATCACCGTCAGAGCCTGGTGGTTGAAGTGTTTGTCGGAGTAGAGCATCACTGGAGGTATGGCGGAGAACTTGGGGAAGAAAGTCAGGTCCTCTGGGTACAGTCTCAGGTATCTGAATAGCAGACAACACGTTGCTAGTACTAATGATACAGCCCGGCGGAAGTTATATGAACACGCCCAGGCACAGCAACTGATCATGATGCCTTTTCCATCCAGCAATTATGTAACAATGCACAAATGATCATGTGACCTCGCTCGTGTAATGCGAAAATGGTGCTACTCATCTAAGGTAATTCCTGAACAACGAATATGACCTTTGCTTACTTACACAGTTTTGAAAAAATCGTGTTGCTGGTACTAATGATACAGCCCGGCGGAAATTATCTGAACACGCCCAGAACTGGCACAGTGGAATGTTCTTCTGGGCTTCGAAAGCAGTGCACTCACCTAAGCGGGATGCAGTTCTACAGATTAATTCGACGAGAATTTACCATCGTTAAACAAACGACTCGATGGAATTCCAAAAATGTCCATTGGATTCATTGCGCATTTTCGAGTTTCATTGTGGGCTCTCAAAATTCATATGCAGTATTCAAACAGGGAACCAAACATCACATCTTGTTTTCTTAAGCTATTAGTTGCTTTATAATTCTGCTGTCACTTTAGTAAAAATTGAACCATTAAGATATGATGAGCCAGACAAATGCCACGGAAACAACACTATTTATTAGCATTCTGTGTTCTCCAGACAGCCAGGTGTTCAAACCTCGGATACCTTGACAATAGTGACATGTAGAACAACAGGGCGTTCGACAACCAAACAATCCGAGGGCTGGACCATACTAGGTGATACTGACTAGGTATAAAAATTCGCACCTCCGTATGCAGGTAGTTCAGTAAGGATGAAGGAGTCATGTGAGGTATAACTTAAATACATACAGACCATACAAACTGTGAACAATAGCATATGTTATGTATACACACTTGATTTCATTTGACAATCAAGACATTGGTTAACGTGCTATACTTGACAATCAATCAAGAAGGGTAGAGGGAAGCTAGGATGCTGAACATCGCATAAGGAGCAGATCGGATATAAACAAACGGATGGGAGAAGTAGAATGCAGTACAACCGCCTGTTTACCGCTGTATGTATATGGTGGGCAATAATGAAGATTAGAATACCAGTCTTCGGATGTGAGCTTGATTGGCAGATGATCAATGAAAGAGCTAGTGTGACGGGCCTACTACCATTAAAACGGTAGGTATAGCCAATGAGTCGCGCATTGCCAGTTGATCAAATTATGTGGCCCATAATAAAAATGTTTATTCTTTCACTCAATGCAAATACTTCATTTAGAGCGGGGATTACAACAGCTAAAAAACAATGTTACTGTCAAACAGGTGAACCACTTAAGTCATCGCACATTGTATGTATGTATGTATGTATGTATGTATGTATGTATGTATGTATGTATGTATGTATGTATGTATGTATGTATGTATGTATGTATGTATGTATGTATGTATGTATGTATGTATGTATGTATGTATGTATGTATGTATGTATGTATGTATGTATGTATGTATGTATGTATGTATGTATGTATGTATGCAGGTATGTATGTATGTATGTATGTATGTATGTATGTATGTATGTATGTATGTATGTATGTATGTATGTATGTATGTATGTATGTAGTTTAAGTATATTTGTATATGTGTATGAATATGTAAATATATTTATGCATGTAGGCATGGATGTATGCATGTGTGTATGTATTTATATATGTATGCATGTAAGCATGTATGTATGCATGTATGTATGTATGTGTACACGAGTGTATGCATGTATGTTTATATGCATGCATGTACTATGTATGTATGAATATATCTGTATGTATTTATATGTACATATGTATGTATGCATGAATGCATGTATGTATGTATGTATGTATGTATGTTTGCATGTATGTTTGTATGTAAGTTTGTATGTTTGTATGTACGTATGCATGTATGTATGTATCTATGTATCTATGGATATATGAATGTATTTATGTATGTAGTCATTGATGTCTGAATGTATGTAAATATTTATATTTATATATATATATATATATATATATATATATATATATATATATATATATATATATGTATATATATATATATATATATATATATGTATATATATATAATAAATATGTATATATATATATATATATATATATATATATATATATATATATATATATATATATATATATATATATATATATATGTATGTATGTATGTGTGTATGTATGTATGTATGTATGTATGTATATGTATGTATGTATGTATGTATGTGTATGTATGTATGTATGTATGTATGTATGTATGTATGTATGTATGTATGTATGTATGTATGTATGTATGTATGTATGTATGTATGTATGTATGTATGTATGTATGTATGTATGTGTGTGTATGTATGTATGTATGTATGTATGTATGTATGTATGTATGTATGTATGTATGTATGTATGTATGTATGTATGTATGTATGTATGTATGTATGTGTATGTATGTATGTATGTATTTCATGTTCTTGTACAATATCTCTCACGCTCGGTCCATTCTCAGCTTCGTACGTCGAAAATTGTCTGCCAAAAGCCATATATTGTATATTTTTCATTTACAAACGGGCAGCGAGAATTAACAAACGGCGTTATAATAGCTTGTGGACAGCAAAGGATGCAGGAAGATGCAGCAAGGTGGTTTCTACGGTAGAAATGTTTGTTAAATCTGCCTTTAAATGAATACAAACACGAGAAAACGCATTTGAATGAGCATGAAAACTTGCCAGCCACAAATGTTATCATTTGTTGTGCATAGTCAGATGCACAGGAAGATGTAAAGCAGATGCACCGGTAAATACATATTGTGCAAAACAGAGAAACATTTCTTGACAGGAACCATTGAGTTTACTTGTTCTTCAAGTCCAACGAGGTATAACCGGAAACAGCCTGTCGTAGCTCTTCAAAATGCTAAGACCCAACCTAACCCATGACGCTTTCTCTACAAAAATTATACGGGGAAAGTAACAGCCTTTTTATTTCATTTCCAAAATTCACGTTTCACAAATGCTGCTCGCCGTTCTGCTTGTACATTGTTTCTTGGTAATCTTGCAATGAATTCTGTATATGCAGATTAACACATTGACGAAAATAGTTTACAGCTGTCAGTGAGACAAATGTCACGATAGCAAAGCTATTAATTAGCTTACCTCACAACACTCCAGGGTATCCATGCTTGCAATCACTGATTACCTGCGGAACAGGTGACACGCCATCGTAAGGAAAATAATTGACTTAATAACTTCATAAGTGTTCGGTGGACCACACCCAGGTTATATTGATATATATATAAAACGTCTCCTCTACTTATTTATGTCGAGGCACAGCTGTCATTTCCGTTAAAACTTCAATGATTCCCAAAACGGTATAAAGGCTTATGTTGTCATGCAATTTATAAGCAACATAAAATATTATGTAGCCTAAACTATTTGATCCTGTAGCACTACCTCGCCGATCGATTTAACTTTTCATTGACAAATTTTATTTTGCAGGCAGTGATCGAGTATGAAACAACACGTGCCGATCAATCAATAATGATAAGAAAGAATAGAGTAGGTGTGGATCGGATATATATTGCAGGATGCCACAACGGGGCAGCATTGTGCGAAGGGGAACATGTACGTGGTAATTAGGAACATGACATTAACTAATCAGTGCTTGATAGGCAAACGATTGGTGAAAGAGATGGCGACGCCTCACATCGTCTTGTTAATACATATAGCAAAATGTACTAGCCAATCAAAGCATACAAACCACATTTGGTCATTGATTTTATCCAGCATAGAACATTCATATAAGTTCTGACAACATTAATGGGAAGGTTGCGCATTCGACCTGGTGTACTTTGAGAGTTATCATAAACGGAGGTAGAGACACGAGCGCATGAAATAATGGTGTTGAGTACACGAGCAAGAAAATATTGGTAACAGAAATCTATATTCTTCAATGGTGCATGAGTTAGTTGTTGCCAACAGATGTAAGGTAATCTACCGAAGCAAATATTTTAATACATCCAGATTAAGCGTAAATAACTACATTAAATCGATAGCATCAAAAGAATCTACCGCAAAGATGCTGTAATGTTAGTCGTAGATTCCGTGCGACATAATCGTGATGTGTGGTTGCGCATAATATAGGAAAGTATTGATTGCATATCCGTGTATCCCAAATGTCCGTGTTTATATACCGTGCTTCACTGTCATCTTTGTAACTTTCTCGATATTATATTGCGTGAGATCTCTCGACGTCATTTTATTGAGTGCGGCTGAAGAGGTAATAACTAATGCGCGGGGTCTATATAATTACAGACATATTTAATGTGTAATTTGCTGTGACAGCATAAAGTGTCAATTGCTGTGATATTCACGAGATGACCCTTCTCTTTTGTATCTGTGTAAAATATGTGTAACTTCAGCGACATCAAACAGCCTGCTTGTCTTCATTAACCATGCATTAGATGATAAAACAGCTTTTGCTGTGATATGTTTATAGCTTTGGCTCAAACAGCGCTCTATAAGTTATAAAAAGTACAACATAAATGTGTATATGGTTGCTAGCTATATCCTTGTTAGCTGACGCTATTATATAATGCTAAGAAACAGAAAAAAAAATGTTGTTCACCTTAAATATACAGGTAAGAGACCGTAGTAAAGATCAATTGTTAACATGAAAATGTCTGCCTTGTCATGAACGCGTTTAAAAGTCGCACCCGCTTCCTCACTCTAGCAGCATAAATTATGTGTAACTTGGATAGAGAATAAGGGTGTGAATATGTGTTCAACTAATCATAATCTCAGTTATCATGATTTGTACACATTTATTCTACCAACGGAAATGCTTTTGTACTGACCTTAACTGGTCGAATTGATCTAAGGTGAGTTCAATATTTATGTAGCTACGACTGGGCTTTTGTGAGTAGGAAGCAATAATGCGATGGCAGAACTGAATCATTGGCTTTGGATCAAATAAGCCAACCCTCGAGTGGAAATGTTCGTGTCTGCCACATTGCCGTGTTATACCACATGCTGCATGGGGCGCTTATTGCCACATAATACCGGTGTTGACTGCCGTGCACCCCTAGTATCAACCAGTACCCAATCTGCCAATTACGCAATCTGCTAATGTGGTTTAGCGTAGATATGTTGCAATTAAATTAATGGCTGAATAGAATTGGTTTGGGATCCAAATAGCTGTGAGAATAAACAATACGGCGAGGAGAAGCAAACATGGTTTTTGGGTAATTTATACCGATGATGCTATCTATTGTGCAAATTAAGAGCCACTTTTGGAGTAATTACAACTGGGTTGAGATCATTGCATACATCATCGAACGGAGAGTCATAACGTCTGCATGGTACAAATGTAGGGACACATCCGTTGGGATCATACTTATCTATTTTGTCAGGATGTTAGTCTCACGATGAGGAATACAGCATAATACCTGGTAACATCGCACAGTACGTGTTTGTGTATGTTAAAGAACATATTTTGTTCAAACAACATCATTTTGTCAGCAACAATGTTTCGTGCGTCGTACATAAATAGTACAGAAAACCAGCAGGCAGCATAGCACGGTCAGGTTATGTAAACATTGATTAACAACATCAAGGAATGGGTTGCTGAACAATTAAGCTGGAACAGGTGCTCCATGAAGATATGGTATTCTTTGTACTGTACGATGAATGGGCATCCTATAAACCTCCAGGGAGTGAATACAATAAGGGTTAGTTAAATGCATACAACATCAATAGGATTGCCTACCATCTACCCGGTGCAACCCAGGTTGCCCTCGTTGGTACCAGATATCTCTACATGCAAGACATATTTGAAGCGTGATATCCCTGGGCCATTCTTGTTTCACTATCAGTTTCAAGGTAACCAGGTACCCCTACAAGCACCAATTACGCAAGCCTGTTTTTGCACTCGGAAAAAGTCAGTCAAATGAAGTTAGGTGATAGAGTGCAGCAATAACGGAGTTTGCACACCTGATTCAAAGTGTTAATAAAACCCGCACGCTTCAACAAGATTATTGCAGTTAATTTGCTGTCTAGTTACCTGATAATCAGTTCTTGATTAGACATTAGTTACACTAGTTGTTGCACGTTCTGCTGATTTAAAATACGTACTCCAACAATCCAACTATGATTGTAATTTACAGTGACTTACCATTTTACACCTTTACCGGTAACTGATTGAAAAAAAGATTAAAATGCGAGCTTAGGAATGGCTATCCGTTAAATTCTTTCATCGACCATATTACTTCACAACCGTGGGCGTTATGTGGGGTAGACAATAAATATGGGACATTGTAACCAGCGTTTTGCATTTATTTAATTACCCATTCCTTGTATTCAGCATGAAATTACATACCCATTCCGTCAGACATAGTTCTACAAACATTATCAGGGTTTTTTTAATAATACATGCAAGGGAGCGGAACTGGTCTGTCTATTGTGGTTTCCCTCCCGAAATTCTATTGTAATTGTGGTAACGATGTTATGTGCGATGAATGAATATTCATAGCATGTGAGCTACTGATGGTATTAAGAACATGCTATTATAAACTTCCATGAATGGAGCATAAATTTTTATACCAAATAAAATATATACCTTATAAAGCAGCGTCTCCAACAGAAACGCCAAATTATATCCAGCTTTTTTTAGTATGCATTAGATAAGGCAGAAAGCGTAGGACAAAAACATTACCGTATTAGTTTTGAAACTGTGGTCGTTTTAGTTTTGGCGTTGTGTTCTGAATGATGCAGTCGAGTAAGTGCCTAAAATGTTTTTATGGTCATAAATCGCCGCTGCACTTGTGATGTGTAAATAGTACTCATGAATTCATGGGCGAATATATAGGTTAGCGTAAATCCTGAAAAGATCAGCACAATCTATCCTGATGATCATACAAGGACACTATATCTTATTAGGATATGCATAGCAGCCTACCTGCAGACTGCCAATTGTAGTCAGCTATTAAGATTTTCCAGTATAAGTTTTTCCATAGTCATTTTGTAATAGGTAACTAATTTCATGGATAATAGTTATGAAAAAGCGGCTTTTTTTTGTGAACTATGCTTCCAGCTAAGGTCCATGAATGAAGTAATTACCATCTGCGTTGGCGGTCATCGAGAAAATATATGCCTTTATAGTCAGGCATTGTTCACCACAAATGCAGTCGTCACTACTGTCGCAATTAATCATTTGGCTGAAATTTCACTAATCATAATCAGTAATACTTTCACTTTGCCTTTAGTACCACCTTGCGAGACACATGTTTTCTGATTGGAAATGGACATTTCCAACATTGACATAAATAAAATGACAAAAAGCGTACAAATGGTTCAAAAGCCAACTCAAATGCCAGAATAATAGGATCAAGATACAAGAGAGAACCACTGTAAACTATCGATAATGGGAATGGCATTTGGAATTAGGGCGTGAATAAGATATCAAACGTATCATCGGCTATTGAAATGTAACACCAGAAATAGTTAACGGAAGGTTATCTGCTCTCTTGATGCGGTAAATGTGAATTTGTCGGATTATTAGCCTCTAGAAATACATCAAATAGACAGCAGGGCTTGGAATCTTGGGCATGGGTAACTACTTGGTGATTATTGCCTTAAACATCCAAAAAGCAATACTTATAAAATAAATGATTGAATAGCCTAGCCCTAATAAACGCTGTCCAGTCTGGCGCTTGCTGGCAGATTGGTGGATCTATGAGAGCAACATCAAATCGCTCGATTATATGCAAACATACCCAACGTTGCCTGCGTCACAGGTTTTGATTGATAAGGTTGTCACTCAAAAAATGTCTATATGCCGCGTTTTATGTTTCAGCATAAGCAAAGGCTCGAAAGCTATCCCGACCGACCCCTAGCACATGTTATTTAATAACATCAATCGCAGTGCAAGGAATAATAAAACAAAAATCTAAGTGTACAAAGACCGCTCCTAAATATTGTTGCAGCTCCCTGATGGAATATAAATCACAGACCTATATTAGCACGAATCACGTTTTCGGAAAATAAAAGACGATGAATTACTTGCCTGTTCTATTATGATCCTTCTTTGTCGATGATGCATTTCTATTGTTGATGAAATGGTGCCAAAACCGATGACATCGTGGCATTGAATGGAACTAACTACTCCCTACTAAAGCACACACTGTCAGCTACAAATGTATTTCATGCTACGACGAATAGTAAGCGAATCAAGGCAGTTCCAATCCACAGTACAACGACGTTATCAAATTTATAAACATCCACCATAATTGAATCAGCTCATTGGAGGCATTCTCATTTGAGAATGAGTCAATTAATATAACTCCCGATTCGATGGTATGGATCGCTAGCTTGATATATTGCCGAAGGCGGGAATACTACAATTGGGGCAATGCTATGTCAATTGAGGACAATAAATGCATCGTTATTTTCGCCTGTTCAACCGAGAGCGTCCTGGTGCGTCGCCAAGCCAAATGATGCATTATTCGTGTTTGTACTAACTAACAGCCATATAATGATCCAAGCGGAAGAAACTAGCGATAACTATTGTTCGGATTGTACGTTACTGTATACCTCCGGTGCAAAGTGTAAGTAACTAAGATTATCCAATAACTGTTCTTTGTACTCGCTATTTGAGAGCTTTGCTTCAGGCAAAAGATGGTCTCCCACATTTGCTTGCCAAATAAATAAAAACATGAAGCGGTCACGGCAATCAACCACTGTTACCTGGACCTAAGTTCACATTGTTTCTATGTACTCTCTCTAAATTACCACACATGAACTTGCCATCATTTAGGCCTTCACCATCAAATATTAGGCTCAATGATTATAAAGTGGTGTTGGTAACGGTACGCATCGGGTGTTTATAGGACCTAAGTTCACAATCATGCCATATCATATTTAAATGCAATAACGCGAGAATTTGCGATCATTTAGCGCATCGTAAATGATGCCAAGTAAACACTAAAACCCATAGCATACACATATGCAAGGTATGGTTTTCATGAAATCATCGATAGAGTAGAAGAATTTAGGCATGAAAGATATTTTTATGAGCGTCCCTCTAATTGATTTTTTCTAGTCCAAGCGTCACAAGTATAAAGCCACAAACGGCCTGGATGATATAGTAATACAAATATATTGGACGTTAAAATATTGCATCTGAGCAGATACAACAAATCACAGGTTTCTGTGTGAATGCTTTAGTTAAAAAATTTTATGGGCAATATATGATACAATGTACATAGGACACCATAACAGAAACGTGTGTGCCATAGTTGTTATAATCAACCGTTAAGTTAGATACCATGGTGCAACTTGTAGTTTACAGAACCCACTTCTCGTCGCTGCACTTTTGAAGCTTACTGTATCACATCGTTTGCTTTTCATTAAGCATCATACAGTTAAATGTGAGCATAAGAGGTGATGATATGATCGTCTAGTAATGCTCCTCAGCCAAACCAACCGCTGCTGTTTGCCTGCTGTATTATGGCAGTAATTGCGTGAGCTTATCAAGCTTGATCAAAATTACATTACTGCCAGGAACATCGCAGTTATTAAAATACAAGCGAAATACTTTCTAATCAATATAATAAGATACAGAGGGAAAAATTCAAAATTAGGCAGATGCTCCTATACTGGGGGAATCTGTAACTCTTAAACGCATTTAGGTAACTATGATAGAGTGGTTTCGATGATGGAATCATGATTCATCATTCCCTGAATGGATGACATATATACTCAGGCTGATTTGTGTATGGGTAATACTACAACTTCTTCATGCACACAAACAGCAATACTGCTTCCACATTGTCAAGTATGAACGGGGCAGTCACCAACGACATGTGCATACATGAAGTTGCTATGACGCACGCTGTGTCCCACTATTGCCCGTTTATGCCCGCTACTTTCGTCATCCAGCGATACACTGTTGATATTGCGCTTATGGGTCCAGTAATATGTGAAAACACGTCATAGGCCATTCTAGGTGATTGACAGGAGTATTTGTATGCAGATATTATGCATGTTCTGTGCTTTGAGTTGTGCAATGCAGTTTAATCATATAAAGCATCTGTTATTCCACCAAAGAATCAATCGAAAATGCCAGACATTGATATGTGGTAGACATTTGCAATTCACTTCGGCCGCAACAATAAACAAACCAGCATCGTCGCTCAGCATTAAAATGTACGCGTTGTTGAGTGGGCTCCTCGGCTCCATGTGAGAGGATTCAGTGGATGCGCAGTATGCATTTTATTACCATCACATTAATTGTTTTAGCACGTTCATCACCCAATTTCACAAATGAGTAAATTGGCATCAGCAAAACGTAATAACGTGCATTTATAGCAATCGTGAGATGGCATGAACCTCAGAGTAAATGGTCATAGTATCATTTATCTGTCTCATCATGTTACAAATTGTGATTAAAAATCATTTTCTCTTACAGCTCCTAAATAATTATATATTCAATAAAAGCCAAATAGAGTATCCCAAAAAATACTAGAATATCATTAAGCGACTTGGATATGTATATGTTCACACAGTTATGGTTGCATCTTACTCATTGAATATACAGAGGAAAATAGGAGAAAACATTAACATTTACACTACGAAAAGGTAAAAAATGACACGTTGCTAGTTCTGAATCCTGAAATATAAGATTGCTCATTTCAAGGCGATAGATTAGATCAAACATCAACGACTCGTAGGAACACATAAATATATAAATATATATATATATATATATATATATATATATATATATATATATATATATATATATATATATATATATATATATATATATAATATATACATATATACATATATATATATATATATATATATATATATATATATATATATATATATAATATATATATATATACATATGTATATATATATATATATATATATGTATATATATATATATATATATATATATATATATATATATATATATATATATATATATATAATGTTATATAAATATGTTTAATTACAAAGTATATATATATATATATATATATATATATTTACGGGGACCACACACCACACCTGCGATGTCAGAATATGTAGCCACAATTGAAATATTAAGCGCCAACGGTTGCCCCTTTAGTCGGTGAATCTCGCCCTTCTCAGCAATGGATTGCAAACAATGAACAAACTATTGCGATGTTTAACCATTGTCTAAGTATTGTTAGTACCAATTACTACCCCTTGCATGATTCCTGGCGAGCGCGAGGACGGCCATTCGTTACATGTGGACAATCTTCGGTGTACGAAAATCTCTTTGAGTTGTATGTACATATCTTAACAGTATGTTCAATGGGCACCACGGTCCGTACAGTAATGACGTGTTGATATATCGCATGCCTTGTTATTGATCCCCCCCGTATACAGGGGTGTAATGGCATTCACCGAACCGAAGACCTGGTATTGTGTAACATTATCAAAGCCTGAACCAGCGAGACAATTGCAGATATGATGTGTAATAAGCTGATTGAGAGGTGGTATCGTGCTGGCGTTTGGAGCTTACTATAAGATAAGCCCTGTTGCAGCGTATCGCTGTACCGTTTGCACATTGTCCATCGCGAGCAGCTGTTTACCGAACTATTATACGAATATGTTCATACTATCTTCTCCATCTAGCGTCTTCCTGCGAACATGGCCCTACCATCTTCTCCACTTAATGCTCCTCCTGCAATGCGAACATGATTTTGCAATTTTCTCCACTTAATGCTCCTCCTGCAATCTCTCCCATCTGAAGTTCTTCTTGAAATCAGCAGCTGATCATGATGCCTTCTCCATCCAACCTATCATGCTGTCTGTGCCATAGAACTAATGCATTAAATCGCGACTCATACTTCAATTGTCGTCGAATCTCATCATTAGTGTTAGATGTTACTGTTTTTGAATTATTTACAAGATCGTTTTATGTTCCACAAATTTGATCTATGGATCTGGTTAAATATTGTTGGACATAAAGACGTATTCCTGATCTTGGTTGAGCTGTTGCTTGTACTATATACAGTATAGAACTTAAAATAGTAATATTTCCAGAGATTTAAGAAACCAGTAATTTTTTGTTCATGGCTGCTCCTTTAAATGTCTATCAACATAACAAAAACAAAATAAGAAGCACAAGAACGCAACTCCAGAACAAAATGTAATTGTTATTACTACATAACAACAGTTCGTTGGTCACTCAAATATTAGCTCCCCGCTTTATCGACAGCCCACAGAAGGAGAAGAGACAACTTTGTGTAAATATACATGTTCATTTTCACCAGAGGTCAGATAGGTTGGCTTCTCCTCTGTATTTGCCCACTCAACAGATTTATACATAGATAACCGCTGATCCTGTAGGGGTTAGCTTACTCCTGATTGCAATTGCTTCTATTCCATCGCATGATATCGATAAGTTATTGGATCATTGGTAACTAATCCAGATCCCAAGGCCGGCTTCCAATACAGCTATTTGTACACACTGATACAACATGATCGGTATTCATCCATAAGTAAATCAAAGCCAAGCATTAGAAAAGGAATATTCCTGCTAATGCGCAATCTGTAAAAAAACCCAAATAGTTCCAACAAACGATCGTTATCAAACTTATGACTATTTAGCAAACCTCAGGAATAACACGTATTTCGATTGATTTCCTATTATGTCGCAACACTAACATTCTTATGCTAAAATGCTAAGTTGATATTCGATTTCTACACCCGGAACAATAGTGAGAATTTTTGGTATTCATCCACTTGATATGTTTGCAGAAAAACGCAGATGCTGCACATACCAGATATGCTTACATATGGTATCCCCGCTCCCTCTAGAGTCTAATTACGCTGATTACATAGTCTGATTACGCTGCTACAGCTACATAGATTCAATAAGACGCGCACATAATCATTCGCAGTATTTTGCTTTAAAATCTCTTTCCAGGTCGACACTTCGATTTCGGACGCAATTGTGATTGAAAGCGTAAATTCTATCTACTGTATATTTGATGTATAACGTTCTTGGTATAAAAAAAAGAACCCTCAGCCCAAGCTCAGTTTGGAATCAACGATAAGGCACCTAGAAAAAGTAGACCGACTACGCGAATAAGTCTTCTTGTTTACCCCACATGTGCCCTTTTACTCTAGGCGGCGGCTTCAGCCAGTGAAACACAGTTGATATTGCTCTCGTGAGTCGAGCAATGAGCAAATACACGTTAGTCGCTTCTCCAATGGATTGCTCGGGGGATTGCTACGGCGCCAGATGTTACTGCTCCCTGTCTGAGTAACAACTCAAGGCAATTTCCTTGTATTGATACTGATGTTGTGGCTGACCAAACAATATAGTGAGTGGGCATCTGTTGATCATCATGTAGCGATGGTAAGATTGTATACATGAAAACATATGGCATGGACAAATGACACGCTGTGCATGAAGCCTTAGCCGCAAACAAACACATCGGTACTTCACCACATCACTGTTGCTTACTGCGTGCTTTTCTTTGTTTCCAGCCGATGTATACGACCCGATCAGCGTTATTATCCGTACATTATGACAACATTAACTGGTTTGTGTTAATTGAATCGGCGGATATCTTATGCGATCATAATGAGTCTTTCTTTATCTCACTTATCTTATCATGCTGACTGGCGACATTTGCTCAGCCGTCGGTGTTTGCTTTCGATTATGGTAAAACACAAAGGCTTGATTTTTGTAACTGATGTCTATATATAGCATAAGCTACTGAATATGTCACTAGGTCACAATGGAAAATGTTCCGTTCAAAATACAAGCATGGTAGGTATAACAGTTATATATGCCGAACCAGGTGGCTCAACGGTAGTATGATTCCTGATAGCCGCATGTCAGATTAACAAAAGCTCGGATGTTTTAGTTTGCGCTGTGTGTTTGCGTTTGATATGCATTCCATTTACACAAAGCATTACTTTGTCGTTCCTTTATTAAGCTTTCCTCTTGCATATCTTGGCGCAAACTCTCTGGCATGATTTATATACACCACTTTGAAATTCAATAATTTGTTCCCATTACAAACTGTTCAATTA
This sequence comes from Urechis unicinctus, assembly GCA_034190875.2. NCBI lineage: Eukaryota > Metazoa > Annelida > Polychaeta > Xenopneusta > Urechidae > Urechis > Urechis unicinctus. Next base: position 22,810,547 of record CM067356.1, read on the forward strand.
AGGTGTGGATATTATATAACGAGAAATCTTTAGCGATTAGTAAACAGAATCGTATGCTCTTGCAACCATTTGAAACAGCCCGGCCCAAAAGCCAAGTAAAATCGCTCTGCTGTTGGTGGTTCCCTGTTTATTATGCAATTGACCTTTCTGACGATGATAACATTCGTGACGTCAGTAATAAAGATGAATAATACTAAGACAGATCTATTGTGCGTATCTGTTGATTGCTCGACCCACGAGAGTAATATCAATTACGGAGTCTGCTTTTCCAATAATATTGGCCTACTTTTAGGAGATGTGTACAGTACTATATGCGTCATAGATACAGTTTGTACTGGATGGTCACACAGAAAGTGTCAGCGTGTTATTATTAACGTGCATCTGTATATCCGTATAATCTGGCAATATTTCTCATTTCCGGCGATGCTTGAGAAGTGTTATAAATTCAAGCATCCGTCCGTCCAAATTACTAAAAAAGAATTTCTACAACACTCACCATTCACGTAGCTACCCAAAGCGCGCTGTCGACGAATGATGCCATTTGCATACGTGAACAAGCATACCGAATTGCTGTCATTGGAAGCCACGGATATTGGTATATGGTTATTTATATATCTGTCTGAGAGTTATCAAGGTTGACACGAATCTTGTTTGCCACAGACGTAAACACAACCTGTCTTTAGAGCGCCATGCTTAAGTTTGGGTAACTGTATTCAATTTACGGAACATTAAGCATTGTCTTAGCAATATTTTACTTACTCACACGGTTATTATGGATATGTCGAATTGTCAGAGGTAATTCGCAAATAATCACTGTAATTTGTCACTCAACCGCTACAAAAGCATTGGCGGATGGATTCCACTAATCTTAATATGAACCGCTACGGTTCGTATTGGTTGAGTGCATGACCCAAGAGAGGACTACCGTTGTCGTGTCTTGAACAAGTCTCTCGACATGCTTTTCGGAGGATTCTCGAACGTTCGTGACTTCATGTTTCCACGACTTTATTTTCTCCAAGAGCAAAGATAACCACATCTGGGACGTCACCTACCACATTATATACAAACATGCACTATGCCCGAATCATAAGCAATGCATGTAAACATTGTGCAGTATCACCGAACAGTTGGACAGGGCGAGACTTCTTCTCTGGAGATTATTGGGCTACTTTGTGGACACTTTTTTTATAGCTTCGTGCGTCATAGGACCAGGTTGTACTGGATTTCCCCTGACAATTACACGGTTTTAAGATGTTATGATTTGTGTGCTTGACAATCTGCAGACATAGTGCTCTTCAGAACATGTGGTAGCATTCCCAGTTCCTGTTCGTCATATCTAAAATGTTATATAACTTATCAGTATCAATAATTAGATATGATCAGAATTTAAACTCTTACAAAAAAATGGTTAACATAACCGTGTAGCACTTCACCTAATGATGATGTACGGTTGTCATTTGCATATGTGACCAAGTATCAATAAGTAGCGCTATTTGCATTTGAATATTCACTCGGCATTACTTACTTCTTTCGATGTGCTTTACAGAAAACACCTGTCAATTTATGGCGGTAAAACGATCAGATATCTGCGGGTTACACTCATCATGCCCGAGACATCAATATATCAGTGATATGTGGTGCGAAACCCCAGCTTATAGTATATATACGACCCTACCAAGCTATACCCATCCATTGTCATTGCTCGTTACTATAATTAGCGAGGATGGATGCACCACACATCTCGGCTCAATAAGCATATGCAAAACACACTGTTGTTTCGCAATAGCCCAGTTCTATTCAGTTTGACCGATTATGCACCTTTTCCTCGGATATTCAACGCTGATAGCCTCGCCACCATCTAAACTTCATGTGTCATTGCGGTGGCTTCTTCATTGCAAATGATACAGCTGAGTAAGTGCCAAACATTGATATTATAACTTATGAAATATTAACGTTTGATCCTTTACCCAGTGGAACTGTTACTCTTAATCTCATAACAGTGAATATGACACAGTTCTTTATCATATCTTATGAGGACATATATATTCACATTATTTTGCTTATATGATTATTGGTATTATAACTTATAGTTTATGGACGCGAACAGAACTATTGATGCTTCCTGCTTTGATAACAATGATCGGGTTGAATACAGTTGAAGGCTGTGTTCACACACATAGAGAGCTCATGGCCTAAGCAGACTCCCAGTGATATCAGACTGCATCAATAATAATTAATCGATTTTATCTGGCATTAAATTGCTATCAAGCAACCCTTATTTCATCGTGACAGCTTTTCGGCATTTTATATGTCTAATACTTTGCACTACGTTTGTGCGGTGATTATTCATTTCAAATCTTTACGCAAGAGTAAACTTTGCTTGATTATTATTACTACGGTAATGGCAAAATTGTATGACTGCTTTCATCGTTGATCATATTCCCCCATGATATCATCGGTTTTTTGGCATCTGCATACAGTCCAAGATTTGGTCGATGGTACCCCTATGAAGCAACCTTTCTGTGTGATATGGCGTTTTTACTGTTTTATTGTCTCAAAATAACCACAGAAGCAATATCCCCAATGACGCCATAAGCCAACCCGAGGAATTGCCGCTCAGTATGCAGCGTGCTGGAAGATTGGTGGACTCATGAAAGCAATTTCAATATCAAATCTCGCAATTAAAAGCCTACTAATGGCATCCTTTCCGATTGCTCTGTGCGTCAGTGTTTTTAGCTGGTTATGTTGACATAGACAATTTCTATACGCATTGCGCATATCACATGCATATCACACATTTTTAGGATAAATTCAGCAATATACATCGCGCTGAACGACCACCTCCCAAACCACACTATAACTCTATGTGTATGGCAGTGTTGTTAATCTTTGCACCTCTCAATTCGTCGCATTTTCCTACTAACGCTGATGTTGCCCCTTGCGCAATTATATTTAACTGCGCAGCGATTCGTAGCACCCACTGTATATATATATATATATATATATATATATATATATATATATATATATATAGATATATATATATATATATATATATATATATATATATATATATATATAGATATATATATATAGATAGAGAGAGATATAGAGAGATAGATATATATAGATATATCTATATATATATATCTATATATAGAGATATATATATATCTCTCTATATATATATATATATATAGAGATATATATATCTATATATATATATATATATATATATATCTATATATATATATATATATATATATATATATATATATATATATATATATATATATATATATATATAAAGCGCCCCACGTGGTAAAGCGCCCCACGTGAGGAGCAACATGTTTGTAATGCATGCTTAAAGCTACGTGGTTGGAGACAGCATCGGACATCTAAAACATGTCAATACAGGAACATCAAAGACCGTTACCATGAATGATATTTTTTTGCAGTGTACATACACTTATCCTTTGGGTGCCCTCATGTAAAAGCCAAATGATGTGAACAAAGCTTATTCCTGTGCCGTGCATCAGGCATGTACATAAAGGGGATTTCCTCGCAAGTGCCGTTTCTTTCATACCTGTCTCGTCCTAGTTATAATCTAACAACTATTCCTATTCAAACAATCCCCGCTGGCCCATTACGATAGCAAATAATACATTAAAATAATAGGTTTCCGCCGTTCATTGAACAGATGATCAAGAAATCGATATCGAGTCAGATAATCGTTCAGAGGATTTACACCCAACAGACTTATATCGGTGTTGTAATAATATGGAGCCACAATTTGTAATATATAGCTGCAACATTAGCTCCATATGTTGGTTAAACTCGCCCGACGCATCAAAGAAGAGCATCAAGATGAATAACCTGAATTACAACGATTAGGTATGCTGCGTTGTTCAAAACGTTGTAGACAGCTGATGGTAGCTTCTGTTGTTTGTACGAGCTTACGATAATATATTGCATGTTAGACTGAATGATCGTGCTGCTACCATGCTTCAGTTCTATCTTAGGCGTTGCTATTGCTGCCGTTACAGCCTATATGTTTGTAGCACAGGCAACTCAAGAAACTTAATATGATGTGCGTTTGTAATTAATGATATACTGGATTACTGCTTTTACCGTAGCGACACTCACCTGTGTATTCGTAACTATATGTCTACTTCAGATACTCGTGCTACCACGTTAGATAACAAGCAGATGAATAATAGTCGTTATCATGACGCAATATGTCATCACCTTATCTGTTAAATTGTGCGTAGGCATTGGCAAGATTTATTTCTAAGCACTTGCAGGCAATAACAATTACTTAGAAAGATTAAGGCTAATCTACCAGGTACAGTCTGCAACCAAGTAAAGGTCATAAGCTAAATTGCTACAAATCTTTTTATCAGCAAAGCGGATATTGCCAGCTTAAATATGAGCTCGGTAAATGAATCGCTGACATATGAATCATAACTGAAATGATTGGGGGGTCCAATGGTTGGTCAGTTTATGCAGCTAACCTTATCGCAGATGGTGAATAGCGAATGCTTTTGAAAGTTAAGGTTAGTGAAAGAAAAGACATATTTTGGCACAAACACAATATAAACATAGGTAAATAACTGCAATCCAAAAAGGTCGCTTTTAGCGTGTCTGTAGGATATCTGTATATCACGAACCAAAAGTGCCTAGATATCTGGCATGTCTTTACCGACTGCGTATTAAGGACTATCGCGTGGAGTCCTCTTTGCTCTACGCAGATTATAGAGCGACAGTTATATCATGATCGCATATGTATTCGTGTTTGATTAGGCTTAATACAAACTGCAATGTGCCGTTTATGATATGAAGATTATAATTAGAATGTGCAATTGCTATTTCTGTGCTGTTAAGCATACATTGCCAAGGATTTGTCGTGATGAGCTCATAACTGTAATAACACGTTACCAGGGAGTCACTTCCACGTGGGATTAACATAGCTGTCTGAACCCTAACGCTCGTAGCTTCTCGTATGGACGTGGACAGATGTTTTGAGTTTGGAATAAGTGCTTAACGCTTGCCGCTGCACATGGAATTGGTTCGCTTCTATAAGGCTAACTGCCTATATCTTCTAGTTGACTCCAGCCACCGACATCTCTCTGGCCGGCCTCCCCATCCCCACAATAGGAGGGATCAGATACTCAGGCTGGATTTCTTACAGTTGAAGTTATGCAAGATACTTTTAGTTGCCTCAGTCGGCGAAGCTGATAAAGGATACCTAGTTCACGGATATTTGATCACTTTATGCAGCAAATTGATAATAGTGATGAAATAAGGTTGGCAATAACACGCATTTAGCTAATTCATTCGGAAAATTGCAATGAATTGTGGGGAAACTAAGCTGTTACCCTACACCCAATATTTATGTGTTATCACTTAATGTAACAATGGTGTTCCCATTGCGTAGATATTATGCACAGATAGACCGATAGCTGCTACATTGCTGTCACGTATCGATGTTAGCTTTATTTTGCTCTGTTGACCGTAGTGATAGTCAGCTTATTCGCGATCAACGTAGATTATTATGATTAATAAGCCGATCGATTATCCCCTCTGCCACATGCTTGTGCACTGAGAACTGTGTGTGTCATCCGCGGTTACACATACATAGTATAGGTTGATAATAACATGGTTACTTTGATAACGTAAGTGAGTCCAATATCAGTTTGTAATGAATTAAACTGGCGACTTCATTCAAATGGAAGAACACTCTACTGTGATATGGCGAAGTATATTTCCAGACGATTATTCTTGCATGACAACCGCATCGTTTAAAAGATACTTTTAGCTGTAACATGATTCATGTAGCGTGGTGGTGGCAGACAAAAATTCAAATTACTATTTTCGAAAGGTCAATTGGACGAAAACTTACCTCCAAAGCCGGCTAGGCTTCATCGTTAACACCAGCTGCCACAACTAACCCGCTATCTAATGGTCACAAAATCACCAGTTGAGTACATCAGGTGCACATTCCAATTATAGAACCTACGAGATTTCAAATGGCAAGACATTGCACTTCCCGCGACTCCACATCGAAACGTAATTGCCAACGTGGGAAGCATTTGGCTCCACAAGAAACAAATCACGATTACTGCAAAAATAGCCTATGCAATTTAATCATGTGTTTTTTCTACCGATTGTTTCATTGTTGTACGTGAAACAAAAGGAGAGTTGGACATGTTTTGTAGCAATAATATATTAACAGTTGGTAAAGAGCTTTATCAAACGGTGTTTGAAAGTCCAAATGAAACGTGTACAATAAGACTACTGCCTAGCGTTTTAGTCACGCCCTCGTCGAATCCGCTATTTTCTTATAAGTGAAAAACAATGTTGAGTTGCGTTTGAGTAACTGTTTCAGCTGACTTCGAACAAGGGTTTTCAGTATCTTGTTCACTGCGGAGAGCAGGCTAATTGGTTGGGGAATTAATTAGCTGATAGCGATCGCCTTATTTGAATTCCGGCGTTACCTTTATCTAGTGATGAGCCAATAGTGCATGGTAAATGCGCTGGCTATAGCGGTGGAACGCTCGTTAGGGGCTTGCATTACGGAGATGATGACAGCTATTACAGCAGTGATATCCATATTCCGCCTGGCGATTGTCTCCAAATCATATGATAGCATGACGTAAATCATATTTACTATAGGGACCGGCCAACGATACAACAGTTTTTTGCGTGATTGTACTGCAAAACGCCTCGTTTAACCTTGGTTGCATTGCAGCAAGCGACGGCTTACGTCATAGTGTTTTCGGTTGCGAAGAGCTCAATACTGCCGAACTATACTCGTAATAGCCTTGTTATTTTGGGGGTTTGGGACAGTCAGACTCACATCAATATATCGAATACATGAAAAAGCATCTAAAAGTTTGCTAAGCATGCGTCATCGGGGAGTCCTTGACGTGCATCGGATATTCTACTCATATAGACATATGCAACTGGTGTGCTTCACAACAGGTGCTCTATTTTTGGAGAAGTTTCAGCACAAGCTGCGATCTGACGTAACAACACTTATTCAAAGTATTCTACTACGATGCTGAAGATAGGCACTGTTCTTTGATTATCTATTATATGCGGAACGAGTTTGTATTGGACATAACACCAATACCACCTGTCAATGCTTGTCGTATTACGGACATATTGATATACTGATTCTTCTGTTCGGTTAGAGGTCACCTACCAATTACGAACGCTATGGGAACAAAGATGATTACCACATATGACTGTCATGTCGCACAAGGAAATGATACATGCCCCGTACGCTGTGTAGTCTCTACGCAGACGTACTAACAAGTGTGTCTCTGTGAATTGAGACACAATTTCCAACTTCATGTTTAGCGCCTGTAATAAACGTGCTCACGCGATCCGGGAGAAATACAGCCAATGTAACGTTGATATTGACCGATATATCGGCCTAATAGATAATCCCTTGCATCGCAGTCATTATACAACGGTATCTCTAGATTGATTCAATGGTGACAGGGGGAACATAACTGTCACATGACCAAGCTTTGTTTTATGGGCCATTGCATTACAACAAATCATCGTTTCCTGACACTGACCGTAACGTGTGTCCGAGTCTAAGTAAGAGAACACAGTATAGCCGCTGATAATATGTTTATGATGGCAACAGCGACGGTGCTGGTAGTGTTATGAACATAATGGCAAGCCTTACGTTTTGTTTAGACTTGGTGTGGTTCATCACGACCCACATATTACTCATGAAAACGCTGAGAGACGACCAAGTGCCACTTCACCGCCGCATTAAACCTTGTACGCTCGATATACACAGGTTCATTGTTATTTAATGCGATTTCATTTGTAGCAGAGTCTACTTCCAAGCTTTATATGTGAAAACCACTATAAAGCTAGGAGTTGCATAGTTGCTGCAGCTTTTCAGGATTGCAGCTATAATAAATATTTGCAGCTACGCTGAACTGGAACCAATGGCCTGATTCCACAAAACGTCCTTGTTTATGCTAAGAATAGGAACAATAAATACCAACCATGGCTCAACTCCTCTGTCAAGTCCAAGAAAGTGTACAGCTTATGTCGTGTTTCATTGCCAATTACAATAGCCATACCTTAACATTGCGTACCTGTTGACGCCGGGATTATAATAACGAGATATTTTAACCAAGTGTTCTTGACCTTACATATAAGTGGGATATTGCCATACAGGGAAGTGGAATAATTATGTATCTAGAGACAATCTGGAATGCAGCTTGATTGATAGAACTCGCATCGCATTGCCCTCATATCCCCTGCCGAAGTTAACTTATGAATCGTGCTTGGCTAAATTCAATGGCAGCCGTTCAGCCGTTTAAAAATCATCGACGAACCTGAATCGTTGAAACGTAAGCAAATACCTTTTAACTTCTTCAGTAAGAGGTACAATAAAATCGGGCACGGCTGTACATAGACATGGGATATTTTGATACAGGGATGTGGAATCGTTATCGCAACCAACGGAAAATATGGTGCCCCCTATTAGTCGCCTCTTACGACATACAGGAGTGAACCAATTCTGTCCGCTTACTCACAAACTCAACCGACGGCTATTCACGCTTCAGAGTTGTAGATTTGCCGAGTTCGGGGGAATCTGCGAATAGTATTCCCTTACCTATGCTTCAACGAGACAATGGTTGCACTGAGAAAAGAAGGGTATGTGTTAAGCTGCATAAGCTAATATTGTGCAAGGTTAGGGATTGCCAAATCAAACAGCAAGCCCATGTGGGGAATATTTCGCGGCATCCAATGACGTTCAACACACAAGATAACATTTGTATGGCTACATACAGACAATTCCCCTAGCCAGTGGGATGGAATTGTAGACATAATGTGATCTGAGTTATGTACGGTATTAATCGCGCATATAACTACCCCTAGGGAAGGGGTACAATACTAGCCAAACAGCATTATCACAGCATACATGAGCATTGCCTAAAGTAGTCTCTCAAGCAGAAAGCAGAAACATCTCCCGGTATAGCCATCCACCTCGCAATCATTTGGAATGACAAGCAGCGTTATTTGTTTTTTACTTGACACATGGTCAGGCACATCAACTTGGACGCGGGGGACTTGTTCTTTGTACTATGATTTGTTGTCTAAGTAAACGCTTCGCTCGTAATAAGCGGATCCTTTCACACGACTCCAATGTTGTTTGTCAAAGCACGTCTCATGGTATCACACTCACGGCTACTGGTATTGCTCCCGGCAATACAGCAACAAATAATAGGATACTAACAATGCTGTCATACAACACATCTAAAAATAAGTATATGGCGGCAAAATGAATACCAATTGAAGTTATTCATTTGGCTAACATAGCTATACTAAATAGTCAATCAAGTTTGTAAAATGCCAAGCCATAGCTGGGAATGACATGGCTGGTGATACATCGTTAATCCTTCATAAGTATTTTACAATGGCAGGACCAGGCCCGTACTCTCCTCTACTGTAGCTGGGGCTGGTATACAAAGTGACACCCTGTTCAACTAAATTGCCTTCCTCTAGGCCACTACAAAATGTAACCGTACTCAATCGACATCAAATATGATGCTGACCGCTCCTTATTGTTAGCCATCCCTCAATACTAGAGGTCGACATATAAGAAGCTTAAAAACATTCTGCTGGTACTGTAATATTGCATTTGCTACACATGTCATACGTGGCAAGGTCATATATGGCGGTGTTTCCTGCAGATAATGAGACCACACATGACAACCACATAACTGAACACGACCGCCACCATCCCAACTAACGGACGACGTTGAGTTACGTATGATGTGTTGATGCCCTGATGGTAAGCTACAATGTACTTGTCATGCATTACTATGGTGAGAAATCTAGCTAAGTGGTAGATCATTACGACCAATTGCCTCAGATGTTGGTTCAATTTGCTTCGGGGTCTTCACAATGTGTTGCCTATGTGTACCCATTGCTTTTCAGTCCAGTCTTAGCAAACAGAACTATGGTGTGTGATTGCATTCATTTCCTCTGTAATTTGACATTACGCGTAGATCGTACATCAAAGGGCGATTCCATTAGTGTTGACTAATTGCTTTACACGTGTTTACCTGTCTATGGTATCCTCATATTATGCCAGTTTACAGCTTTCATCTATGTGGTTGGTCCGTTGAAATAAATGAGCTGTAAATGTATGCTATGATCTTGTTTTCCACACTACATCTTACAAAAAGCCTCCATTAATAGCTATTAATATTGAAGCCAGTTGTCATCTTCAGCCACAGGCAGATGACGTCCATTCCATGCACTGCTTATTTGGATGCAGCTGACAAAGCTAATGCGTTATGTCAGTGTGCAAATTGCTAATAGCCACTCCCCGGCGGGTGATAGCACCACCGCGTTACGCGCTTTGGTATACCTAGACAGTCTACTGGAAAAATGTAAATGATGGCACAAAGATAGTCTCCCATGGCCTTCCCATGTTCTGCCTATCCATACGCTAACATTGAGAAGCAGACAAAACTGGACATTGATGGATTGCGTCTGTCACAACTGGGCTGCCGTGTGATATATCATCAACTGACTTCCATCAAAACAAGGTAATTTATATCACAATTCAATGAAGGGTGACTGAGCAACAAATACGTGCTGGGGACAAACGGGGGCTCACAGGGTGGCGATGGAAGGAGATGAGCTATAAGGCGTTCCAGCAGCTGCTGTCATGACTTACTGAGAATTAATGCGATAATCTGCATCAGATGAATCCCGTGTTTTACTTCAGCTGAGACCACAGAGCGTTTGCTCTGCACAGGCGCTTGGGACGACAGGTTCTTCAGATTTAACATGCTGATGAAAATGAAGTATATTGATCGATGTTTCGAATGTTACACATGCAATAATGACATAGTTAAACAACTAAACACGCGATGTCTTCTTATCGATGTCTATTATAGTCCCAGATCAAGCGTAAAAATACTTTGTAATGCGTGTTCATTGACACGAATGTTTGCGCACTCTCAGAAGCTTATCTTATATTGAGGTCTCTTCTCGGGTTATTTGTATTGCGTGATTGACACCACACCAGCAGTGTAAGTTTGAGCGTACAGTATTAACATTATAACACCTATGTCCATCTAATTATCTAATCATGTTCGTGGAACATATAATACTGCACCTATTCTTCTTTCTGTTAATTCAGTTCTATTGCTGCTGCATTCACGACTCAATCGATACATCATAGGCATTACCACTTCGCAATATTGCATATAACTGGCGTGCTATTTTGTACTTTTAAAGACCCGGATATAATGAACAACTAGAAAACTCATGAGTGACACCTTACCAATATTGGTTTCCAATAGGCTAGTCAAGGTTTTCGTACCTTGAAACACGTTTAGGGTCTGACTGCTGTGGTGATTAAGCATTATTGATGTACGTCGCGTTGCTGATGGCCGGTTTATTGCGAAGCTTATTAAATTTCAAATAATTACAGTTGTATAAAACCTGGTCTGTCTGCATGATTCAATCTGTGGTCAACCCAGCATACTGAACATATCGCGATCAATAGTGAGGTTAGATCTGTCAATGTTGAGGCTCTCAACAAATGCTCAATTGTGCCCTACTCCATATAACAGTTCTCCTCTTGGGTGCGCAAATCCCCATAAATGCAGGCATACGTCGTGACGCAATATGCAAACAATGCAACTTCAATACTGTATGTGACATCAACAAGACAGCATTTTGAAAGGTTTTCTGTTCAATGTAGTTGTTACATACCTGGAACTGATGACGGTTATTGTATCATGTAATGACACTACATGTGTCGCGGACTTTGATAGAAATTATAGTCAGAAATGACCAATTATGCGTTTACTGATTAACCGGGTTTCTGGGTAAAGTGACCCTTTTTAACGACGGCTTATTACTGCCTTGACGAGGGATGCCATGGATAGATAACACATTTACTGTCTTAAAGACAAGAGAAGCTATGGGCTTGGCTGACAATTTCATGTCGGCGCACATAAGGTGTTGCTTGATAAATATTCCATAACAGCTCTTCATTATTTACTGAACTGTCAGCAGCTATAATCAAACAAAACAACAGATAATGTATATCATCGACTGCAACCGCTGTACTTGCCTCAATGGGGATCTATGTCAGGTAAATGTCACGAAGCCCACTATAACAAGCCTAACTATAATAGGCATAAAAGTTCCTTTGATGCACACCGGATTGTCAAAATATAGTCTCAGCAAATTGGTACGATGATATCTCAACTGCAAGTTTTGGACAGGGCATTAGCCACCTCGAGAAACATTTGCTTGGTGAATACTTAGAATTTCAATCGGGAACATGGCCATATTTATTCAGGTGCTTCGTTAAATTTCCAGGTTACCGATATCGACGAATTATTCACGCATTATATGTTTGCTGTACATTGCCAGGCAACTCACCTGATATTACGACCCATTTAGTCTAACAATTATGGTAAAGGGCTGTTTGTTGATGGCGACAGTGTTCATAGCATCATGATCAAGATTTGTAGCCTGTGGCAATGCATCGTGATATATTTTATGCATCAAAGGTGGTGGGCAATATGCTTGACATATGCTTAGCGGCAGCTTTTCTCATGATCATGGGCGATGTCGTAGTTGAGCACAAAGGTAATTTGAGAACATTGTGTTCACAATTTTTGTGTACAATAATCATGGCTTAATCACGCTATTTTGCAGTAATTAAACTACAAACAAAACAAATTGATGAATATCAGACCAGCGAGGTAATCACAGTGTTTTGAAATATATGCGACTCAGCAAGCGCACCTTTGACAGCACTTACCACAGCGGAGATATCGATATTCTGGTTATGCTTGATTGGCTGCACAGGTAAGGATGCGACGAAAATATGCACTCAGCGAACCAGTTTATGCATTTCTTCAATTACTCTTATGTGATAAGTTCTCCCAGCCTAGGCCTTCAATTCGCAACATGGATGTTAACTGTTAGGCAATTTATTTCATAACTTTATTTCATTGATGCCTGGTCACTTTTAACTGCCATTTGTGGATAGACGCAAGTAAAATCTTAAGATGGCATAATTTAGTTTTTATAGCGTTGGTTGTAGGTTATCTGTTGGTTGTGGGGCGCTTGGCACATCAAATAGAGCGTCAAATACATATTTCTTCTTTTTGTGAGGAGAATGAGCCTTTCAAAACCAGTGGTCTTTGCTTGTTTTGTTCAAGTGTGAACAAATAAGTGGTTTGTAATCAATTCACTCAAGCTGCTGCCTAGTGGTGTAACGCATCACATCATAATTATACTTATATCTCACGACGCAAAGTCATATATGGCACTGATTCCTGAACATAGTGTGAAGATGAATGCCAACCACATACGCTACCGTTAACTTGCTCACAAACACCCAACCTATCTGCAGTGCTGAGTAGCGTATCTATGTCGTATACATAATGCTTATATTACATCGCCACAATGTCCCACCTCGTCATATATAAGATAACATAATACCCACAACCTCAACAAGATTAACATGAAATATCGCTTTGGAATATAGTTTCTTGGTGCATATTTGTGTCAATGTTCTTCAGACCGATCTTACCAAGAGAACCGAGGCGTGCGAACGCAGTCACTTGCTTGGGAATTTGACAATACGCTGAAGTGCTGTACATCAAAGGAGTGTCCCATTCCCCGCTGACATGTATGTCTATGTTTTCCTCATAGTTGTGCTTTGTCACGACATGCATATCATAACATAACACAACTTCCAACACTGTGATTTACCTGGTTACATGAATGAGGGTCAGCTTCGTGCCTTTGTGTGAGGCCACCTTGTGGCCAATTTAGTAAACCATTGTCATTCGTTCGGCCATTTGGTCTAGGTTTATCGTCGCGTTATTCGTTCATGTACCCAGTATAGATCCTTCTTAATGCCTAATTCCGAAGCTCCAGTCGATAATCGGTCCGTGTACTAGTATTTGACAACTGGATAATGTGCCGGAACCTAGCACCTGAGACGATGTCATTGTCAATGTGAATACATGGGCTAGATACACCCACCAAAATGTTGATATCGATGTATTTGGTAAACTGGGTAAGTTACACACGTAAGAATGCGTAGAAAACAATCATTCAATGGACCAGATTATGCATATCTATAAGAAGCGTGACACTGACCCGTCCAGCCCCTCAACACGTCGTGTCATGTGGATGCTGAATCACCACAGCATTCAGACGCTAAACGGGCCACCTAGAATTGGAAACAATGGCTGGTCTCAACAGTGGTATTACATCAGGTATCATTTTTATGGTTGATTGAATTATAATGCCATATGATGCCTTCTTGATCGCTGATATAGCATAACAAATAATTGCATGAATTGAGCAGCTGTGGTGACGCAATCAATGACAGGTCGCATTGTGACTGGATAGTTCACAATACCGCGAGTAGATTGAAATGAGCTTCGTCTGATCTTGTGACGTCATAAGGGATCCCTGTTATATATGCTTAGTCTTCTGAGAATTAAGTAACTTATATCAATTGACTGAGGGTGAACGCGTACAATATTCTTGCGTCACACAAGCGCACATGAGACACATAGAGCTTTATGATTAGTGGAAAGGCATTACTTCAAAACATACTGTCCCTGTGTTAGTGCTTGTAACAGGATAATGCGGCCTTACATTATAGGAGGTAAGCATTTTGTCGGATTGGCTGTCGTGCAATAAAGCATAGTAGAGTATTTTTAGACGATTTCACTGGCTGATTAAAACCAGTCCAATATCAAAATGATCCCGTTACAGTGCAATTCACTCTAATGATATATGCGTTGCAGCTGATGTGTTTTCCGAATAACAGCGAATCGTTCATAAATGTAGAAATATGGTATATTCGTAAAGGTCTAATCAGGCTGTGACGCAGTTACACTGGCAGTTTGTTTCCCGACCAAGAAGCTACACATAGCCAAGTTGTATATCAACTATACGTTAATACATTCCGAAACTGCAGGATATCGTACATCTAACTATATATTTATTCATATGGCGTCACGTAACGGGTTGCCATCAAGTGTGAAACAAATAGACAGAAAAGATTGGCAGATTTACCTCACAACATGCCTCATTTTCGCTATTCTTCCGTGTGATGAAGGATGGTTGACAGTAATCCTGGGAAGTGTGAGCCTGGTTGTTGCTTTTCATCTGTGAAATGAATCTGGATAGCGCTCATTCAACATGGAGTGAGTCTGGTTGGGCGTCAAAGAATTCAACACATAGCAGCCTAAGAGAATGGCTAATAGTACCCACATGGCTAAATCACTGCCAACAGATGCCTTTTATTGTCCCACGTGATGCCTTGCTTATAGGTAGGCCGCATTTTAATCCCAATGTATTGAACTATGTATTTGCTATCATACGTCATTCAAAGTTTTGTTTGTGATGTGCATGTCGGAATAATCGCTGTATTTCTGCTTATTGATACCTGTTTTAATGGTTCTCCCTCATTTTGTTAATGTAATATAGCTTTACTATTAATATTTTGGGGGATGGCGGTAGACATCAGTCATGACATCCTCTAAGGATCGGAACACATATTCTCTAACAACCAGATGTAGACCTAACAATATTCGGTTTTATTGTTCTGGAAAAATGAATAATTAATTCGTTTATTCAAACCTCCGCGGAATGATCCTCATTCTTTCTGGCTCTAAACTAGTTTTTGATATATATCATATACGATTAGCCAGTAAAACAATTCACTGTTTCTCCAAACCATGGATGAATAGCCAAGTGGAGTTTATTAAAGTGCATAACCGGAGAGCGGAACATAAGCAAGGAAGTAATTGATTTGGTTCTTCACTTGATTATTGACTATATGTGTACATAAGCAACTGATTTCACGATTGGGATATACTTACATTACATCGATAAGCTTATATGAAAGACGAATTTACTTGGAAGGGATTAGCTGAATTACCAAAACTGGTATATTATGTAATCCGACGATGTCAGCTTTAATACGAATGTTTTGACGGTAAACGTTTTATTTGTCGGGTTATGAATAGATCAGTTTTGGCATGAGCGAGCATGTTTTACTTTGTTGACCAACTTAAGCGCAGAGTTTATGAAGAGCAAAATTGCTGCTTATAGTTCATGTTAATTTTCAACATGATGAGTGCTCTCCAGTGTATTTTTTCCTTTGACTAAATAGATGTATATAAAACATTAGATATATATCAGAGTTAAAAGAATTGCAACCATTAAGTATTGCCAACCACTTCTCGTCTCGTCCAATCAGGGACATTTAGCTTCTATATTTACCCTTCAATTTTACTAATTTCCGCAAGCCTCCATTGATTGTTATAAGACTTGAAGCCTCAGGCAAAGACTGATTCTATTTCCTCTCTAATTGATTGCGCAGTTACGAAGGCTTGTGGTAAGACATGTGACATTATGCAAGATATTTGCTGTTGGGACAATCAGCGACATATCTAATTTAAACTTAATCAAGACGAGGCAATTCAATCTAAGTGCGCAGAAATGTTTAACAACTGACAAATATAGTGTAGCTACGCGGTATGTAAGATGCAAAATCTTATGTATCCTATCGACAATCTTGGGCATTACACATTTCATGCACATTTGGTTATCATCTATAGCTACTGCCGTTCTGTCCGGCGATTACAGATAAATTAATATTTCAACATGTTTTGGCAACAATGTTAATGGTTTTTCTGCTTTCAACCCCGTGGTCACATTGGTCCTACCCGTCTATGGCAGTCATCAACATAATGCATAAATGATAATTGTGATATAGAATGTGAGGACATACTGTAAATTTGGCTAGATGTAACTGTTTTGGTGCCTTAAATTGGCGATTGCTTTGCAGTAGACAATGTATATTAAATACGTGTATATTCCATACAATCGTTACAAACGGCTCGTATGGATTTGTTAATATTTTTTACTGGCATGCGGATTCCGTTCTCTTTAAACATTAGCTAGCCTCCCGTCAAAATCCACTCCATTGTATATGATATCTTTCTCAGCACGATACAAACACATCCATTTACAGTCTGCTGAAAGCAAAGTGTCCAAGCCTTATCATATGTCTGTACTAGGCGTATATCTAACCTGAAGTCTATCTAGTTGTACCCGCTGTAACAGAAATCCCAATCAAGCAAGCCGCCCATAAATCGTACGTCTTAACAATAATGTTATTACCCACTACGCAGCAGGTGATAACACAGTTACATAAATTGCTGGTTTGTTGGACAGTGATGTGAGAGTAACATACTGGATAAACAACCCTCCCCAAACTCATTATCTTCCATTCATTCTGTCTCTCACTCTAACATTGTGGAGCAGACACATCGCAATATAAATAGTTTGCGGGCATCAATTTTTTGCCGCAGTGTGATGAAGCCCTATTTGCAATATAACTGTTGTTGATATAAATTTACATTCAACAGAGTGCTTTAAATCACAACCCAATGATAGCAGAATGGGCAGGAATACATCTGAAGGAAGCTAAGGATGGTGAATAGAGGCTACGTAATTGGATGACCAGCTAGGCGTTTGAGTAGTACTTTTTTGTAACTGTGCATTATACCGGTGACTGTGTATTTTACATCGAGTGTTTGCGGTGTTTCTCCAGTGCAAATGTAGAATCGATATTATCTGTAGACTTCACTTTATTTGGTAATAGTGGCGTTGTGCTTAGTTAAGAATGGCATGATATAAACCATTTTTATTACCTTTTCCGCTCCAATACGACAATAAGCTTGATGAAAAACACAAGTCAATATATTTGTCTATTCGTATTGTTCCATCCATCGTCTACACAAGTAACATATATATTTATAGTGAGAGGAAAATATGTCATCTATGAACTAATTACCCCAGCACGAAAAAAGTCATTACATCTAAACGAACGCAATATATGCCATATAATTTCTGTGGTATATATTTCTCTACCACTCTACATTTCCGTAAAAAATGCCTGAACGATAAATAACGGTATGTTATTGACCAATAGTATGGACCTATTGGTGTCCTTTTGTCTGCATAGTGTGCACAGAACAAAGAGCAATTATATTGCATCCAATTACTTGGTCAACCCGAGGGCGCCTTCAACGAAGTAATAACCTTCGACGGACGGCATACAACTAGTCAGAATGGTCAATATATTCATGCGCCCGTTATTGGATATGAAATGATGCTTTGTGCTAATACTGAAGCCAATAAAATCTTGCTAATTTGACAATACTGTTCCGCCCGCCATTATTACATTAATCCACAGGGACCTTTGTGAAGGGTTTGGGACATAGTTTGTTGCACTGCATTACCATTATATTTGTTGTATTCTTCCAGGAGCGGGTTCATTACTGCCACTTCATATAACTAATATTCAGCCATTTACAGCAGCTTCTTAGTTTTGTTTAGTCTACGTAGCGTGGTAACGGTATGGGGGATAATTAATGCATAAAATAACTTGATCGACCCGAGAGCTTCTTAAGTCAGATATGATAATCGCCATTGTTACAATAGCATATTACCCTATTTGACAGGGACATATAGCCGACAAGAGGTGTCAATATGCGTCCGTTTTATGATTTGACATTGCCCTATCCCATAAAAGATCCATTATATGTCAATTCTGCTTCAAACAGCATCATTGCTTAAATCAAGATGGGACTTTGCGTGAAGATTGCAGACCATGGGATTAGTTGCCGTGCCACTATGTCCGCATATAGCCTATCATTTTCTTGGATTGAAAGAATTAGGCTCGCATCATACGAAAATGTTGCAATCATATGATAGGGATAAGCTGAACTGCCAAAATCTTGTAATGATATTGGTGTATATTATATATGAGCTTTCAAAATTAACCATTGACGCAAGCACAATAGCAAAACAGCAGTGAGAGCTATTGGACAGACCATTATGTATCTTTCCTGTTTGAATTACAAATGATGTTGTAACTCAAGATTATTGTGCCCAAGGAGATAGCAAAGTAATATATACCATAGTGTTGACAATATCCTTAAGAGTTGTAATTAGCGTGTTTGTATAAATCGCGGGGGTTATCAGGTGTCATTATCTATGTACAACGTCCATAGCGTCTATATTATGTATGTGCTCGTGAAAGCAATTGGTTTCATCAACTAAAAATACACTTTCTTTTGATATAACGATTGGAATAAAAATGTACAATGTAATTGATATATCTGTGGTGTTTAGGTCCTTGCTTAATCGTCGAGACAAGAGGACATTTAGTCAGGTTCATAAATGAATCAATCAATTAAGTACTACTTATTTATGATAAATTTCGTCTCTTAATTTGTCGTGAGGAATCTAACGTCTATCGAGTTATTCATTGCAGAATGTATTTTGCACGAAATGTCGCTGTGAACGCGAAGCGGGTGATCGACATCGTGAAATTAAGTATACTAATAGCCTTAGATGAACTCTTCCATTTCTTGTTCATGCGTTCGCCATCAGCAACGGCAAATGAAGTTCACTGAGCGATCAAGCGAACTTTAAATAGTTGTTAGAATTATGTAGCAATCTAGAATTTACAAGACCCCGTCAAGGATATGTTATTCAGGCAAGGACATAATGCTTCAGAATTACGAAACATTTTTAAAAGAAATTTTTCGTAACTCCATGGCATAGCGTCTGTAACTCAAACTGCATTTATCGCCCATATCTTATATGCCGTCTTGGCAACGATATGACATCTGCTTTTGTTTACTAGATTTTAACAATTGCAATCATTGCCTTAATATGTCTTAAAAATGATTAATTCGCCAATATGCATTATTACGTATGCACATTGCTTTCTATGAGAAATACTCACAATATATAGATATATGAAAAATTATAACTTCTGCAAATTAGCCTGAAACATACGGAAACCCCATTAAAAAGGCTTTTTCATACAGCATGCTTACTCAGGAGTTCATATATTCTTTTACTAAGCATATCGAGTGCTTATCCATTTTCCATAACCGATACCACCACCCCCATCTCCATCACCCTTGCACCTAACCGGTACTGCAAATGTGGATAAAGATGAGTTGATTTCATTATTGCTATGTGATATGAATACGCCGAAGCAGACACATTAACTGGGCGGAAATTGCCTGCTTCTGAAAAAGTACGGGAAATATATGTATGAGAGTGCCCAATTGTTGCCTGAGTAGTGAATTTACAAACAATTACCGTGTCCGTGAAACAGAATATCTAGTTAACAGTTAATTGTTGAACAGTTTTAGGAACTGCTCTACTTGTTGATGATTGACAGCCAACAATGCCTCTGCTGTCAATGTTGATTTTAAATCAACTCTACAGGAGGTGTGGGCGCGGAAGAATGTCAGCGGTTCAAGCATAGTCTTCTAAATCATTCGTACATTTATTAGGCTGTTTACAGTGAACGGCTGTGGTCCCTTTTCCGTCCTTTAGACGTCACAGTTCAATCCAATGTCCCAGTCGTCATTTTCATACGCCCTCTGGGTGGACGTGTGCGCAGAAAACGATGGTCTGTAATCTTGAAAACATGGGTAGTTGATTTTCATTTGTGTATATCTTTCTTTGCAAAAGGGGTCAAATATGCTGTTGCGGTTTGCAGATATCAAGGATCACGACACTAACTTAAAATCCATATGTGATCCTTGCAAATAACTGATGGCTCCGTTACATTATGGGCAGTGCTGATTGGGTTATTATCTTAATATACATTATCATTATCAATCATTTTGATGATGTTCCACCTCGTGAAATCAGAACTGTGATGATACGCTTGGAAGCTGTATATGAAAGGAAGTGATGATACGCTTGGAAGCTGTATATGAAAGGAAGTTACATTAATGCTTGACGATCCCATCAGCCCTTGCAGCTTAACACTTAACTACCTATGTTTCCACTGAGGGATTTGTTACCCAAGTGCAAACCGAGAATCGTCCATTGAGCTCTTCATACTGATACGCGTGGCAATCCACATCGAAGTAGTGGTAATCATGTTCAAAATAATCAAGGTTTTCTCATAATACATCCCAGAACTGGATGCCAGGTACAGTAAAGATTGCAACCTATTGACAAAGGTACTACTAATGCCCAACTTTTAATTTCTTTGATGTACGGCAAGGCAATCAGTTCTACCGTAGATACAATGAATACGTCGTTGGGTTCAAGATATTCAGACACTGGCTTGATAGCAAATGTTCAATAGTCGAAGACTTCAGTCTGGCAATACTATAATTGTTGACCTTGCACTGGATTTCGGTATTGTTTAAAAGACGCAAGCACATTTTAAATCACACCACTGGGAGGACGAGAGAGACCATTGTCCTTCGATGATCTGTTTTATGCGGACTGTGTGGCACAACCAACATTCAATCGCTTAAGTGCTCCTCTGTACTTTGTCATGAACTGTCATGTGAGCTTGTATTGGCTTTAGCACTTCCATCTATCATCGATGCTGATCATATCATGGACTCATTGTATATTAACACTCCCTTGTCAATTACCGAAGAAACAATGAATTTTACCAAATCTGGTTTAAGTGGCTCTCGGGTTGAACAAGTAAATCGGAAATATTGCCCTACGCTGTGTACTGGCTACGCAGACGGACCATTGAATGGCTAGACGCAGGTTGTCAACACAATTTCTATCCACTCTTACAATAACACCTTCATGTTCAGCGTCAGTAACTAACGTACCCCGGGATCAATACAACAAATGTACCATTGATATAGACTGACATATATTGCTGCAACAAATTATCCCTAGAGATTACACAAAGGCCCCTCTATACTGATGCAATGATGGCGGACGGAACAGAGCTGTCACGTGAACAAGCTTTATTGGACCATGGCATTACACGAAATCGTCGTTTCCTGCTCGGTTGTATGTCGTCTATCAAATATAGTAAGCCAACGTAAAATCATTTATAGAGAACACATTGATTTTTGCAATTTGTATATGTTACGTGTGTAGACTACGATATAATATGGCAACTGAAAACTAGAATCTAGTCCATTATGGTGGGTTGGTTCGCCCATTATTGCAACAATTGTTTCGCTATCATTTACTTATTCAATGGTTTCATGTGAAATATAATGATTACCCAACCGTCGTAATTATGGTTAGTCTTTATGTTGGTATCTTCGCCAAGCATGAAATGTTCATGATGACGACAGCATTTCGACTGTGTTGCCATTGTCATGAAACGAACGGCATACCTTACTTTGTGCTTATATATAGTGTGATTCACCGTGAATAGCATAGTTCTCATTAAACGGCAGTTGATGTACACAGGTTTATTGCTATCTGTGACAAGCTTTTTTCCCGACACAGATCCTCGTTGAGGCAAGTACAGCGGACCAAGCCGAATATACAACCACGCGAATGTTGTTGAAAATCAAAATAGCTTGACAATGTTTCCTAAGTCAAAAATCGATAGCTGAATGCCAATAAATTGAGATCAGCTACTTAATTGTCATATGTATGATATATTTGTCCGCCTGTTTCCTATCACGAATGTTTGAAAAAGCTTGGCTAGATAATGCAGTAAATTGACAAAATGTAGGTAAATTATATGGTACATATATTGCAATAAAGGAGACATAGGTGCACAATTTACCGCTTACTAGCTAGGCTTGTAGCCTTCCTTCCTTAAAGCCTTCCTTAAAGGGTTCAGGATGTAAAACGCAAATGGAATGATGATTGACCATTTTGCGGACTAGTTCAACGCTATATCGTCGATTACACCGTATCGAAATCTGTCGGCCACACCCATGTTTACAAACATGAGCACATGTCGAATGTTATATGTGTAAAAAGAACCCGCCTCAATAGAGTGAACACTATCGGTACAATAGATTACCGTAAATTTAACAACAGATAGCCTGCGAACGAACCCTGAGGTAGCCCTTAGACTTAGTATATTTATACTGAGGCTGCGCATGTTCAAGCGTAATAAAAACGATATTCTTGACTAGTCTTTCACGTTTTGGAGTGTAAAGCCATGACACTTGTTCGAAGTTTGATTATTTCTTATGCAATTATCGGTGCTTTTTCATAGCAAACTATTGGAGTATTCCTGAATGAACTCATAAATTGTATTATAAATCAAGGGACTGGGGTCTCCCTCATGACGTTTACTTTATCTGGTTATAGTGAACTGAAACAGGGATTTGAATTGGCTGGCGGGTCGCTATCTTCTATGCATACATAAACCCTACAGAGAAGATAGCGGCCAGCCAATGCAAATCCCTGTGTACTGAAACGTCCACGCTAGGAGTTTGGGGTGGTATGTATCATCGTATGGGTTTGGCTGACTTTTGCAGGCTTTTGGCTCAAACACTGTAACATTATTGATTGAATTATTCTTGTCATGTTCATTCATTGATTAAATTGAACCAACCCACTTTCAAATTTAAAGGAAATCAAAATGCCAAGGTGGGGATCACATACAAGAAGAGGCAGTGGAAGGGGTCATGGTACAGATTCTGACAACATGTGTGGAATTGAGGTTGGTTATTTGATTCTTATCAAGGGTATTTTATTGAACTCAATACACCCATTATGATGGGAAGGATGTGTTTAATGGTTTGAAATTGTTCACCATGACACAGGTGTCCCAAGTTGGTGGAGGTTGCAGACAAGCCTGAAGAGGTGGCAGAGGAGCCACACCTTCTTCAAACAAGGTACTTTTGGGCTTGCCTTACCTAATTGAATCACTTTGTCAGTAAATAGGTCCAATGTTGAACTATCAAACCATAAATTTCCATTGGTTCTCATTTGTTTGTAGACCTCGACAGGCCGAAAGCGAGTCAATCTTGTTTGCAGAGGCTACCTTTGCAACACACCAATAACTGACCCTACAGCAGAGTAGAGTGACTGCTAAATCTTTAGAGCTGTCACAGAAGGAGAAAATGAACGTATTGTACAACTCAGCATTTAGCACTCTTCAGCTGCTCCAAAAACCTTCTTGCAATTTTGGTCACAGAGAGAGATTTGTATTGGAGATATTCAATCCATCAAAAAGAAGACTTTTGATTACTCATATTTTCAGAATTTAGTGCGGTGGCTGGATTTGGATGGGGTGGGTCAGTTGCTGGTTAGAAAAACAGCCACAGTTTGCGCTTACAATCACCCGACAACCCACCACCGCCGAAAGAAGGATTCCACCCTCCATCAACTACCACTTCCCCAGACTGTTGCATCTGCCTTCAATGTAGGGAAATGCCTCCCCCTGTGGAGCGGCAATGGTGCACTAACAGCCCAGACTTTTGCACATATGCACTACCACAGATGGAAGGAGTTGTGCTTGACCCGATGGTCATTGAGGTTATTAAACAGGTACCGGGTGGACTTGCTATAGGATGCGGTTGTCGAGGACAAAAAAAAGATGCTTAGACAGGCGCCTATCAGCAATTGGTTCAGTGGATTCATGTATTTTTGGAGGAGTGCAACAGGAGGGTAACTCCGGTTGTGTAAGGAAGATCAGAGACCTCTTCCTTAACAAGTATTGACAGTATACAGGCTTAATACAAAATAGGTTTTGGTAATATACTGAGCCTAAATGTTTTAATTTTTAATTTTAATCCGGAAATTTCTGATTGGTATTTTTGTGTGGATTATAAATTGCTTAGTCTTACAAAACATGTGGTATTATTTGTTCTGAACATTTTTGCTTCAACAATCTGATAACTTATTGTCTATATGTTTTATGGAATGAGCATTCATATATTAGTAAATTTTTTGTCTCTCAAACACAGAAGAAAAGAATTATGCACACATTATTTTGTCAATTAGTCATGACACTTATCTTCAGATTTGACTTTTTATGTTCATAATTCTAGCCCTGATAAAAAAAGAAGTGACATTAAAATGAGTTCATGTATTATTTATTTGCCAATTACATGAGTTCTTCCATTACAGTTTGGATTTACAGACAAAAGAATGTGACTAATAAAATATTTGTACATTTCAACAAAAGCAAATTTCCAAATCATATTTTTAATCAAAATGAGACTCCTGCAACTGTTTCTTGGGTAGATGGCCTGGCACAGGAGCAATGTTCAAACTGATTTTGCGGGGTCATCAGCAGAGCATTGTGGGTGTTGTTGTGATTGCTGTTGCATTGCTTGGGCCTAAAGATTTCTGTCATCATCATATCTGGTATATGGGCGTAAGTCTTGGCCTCTAAACCGATGACCACGTACTTTGACTGCTTGTTGAAGTGATTGCTGTACCTGTAACACAACAAATGGCATTATATGGCCAAATAGCTAGAACACATTACATGTGCAGCATCAGTATTTTGTTTTCTGATAGGACATTTAGTCAGTGCATAGTTGAGTGGTCATGAGAACTTACATTGGCTGACCAACCCTACTTGAGTGCATATGCCTGTTGTGGTCCATTGTCACAACTTGACTGCAGGCAAGGTTAGACGAAAACTTGATCACCAGCCATTGAATTAGGGTCAAGAGGATGCAATAATTTCTCTACCTGAAATTTACAAATTAAGTAAGGTATGTTTGCAACAACAATTTACAAATCTAAATGGTGCAATGGACTCACAATAGGCCTTAGATTTTATTTAATCGGTGACATTTACACAAGTCGATTCAATACAGACCGATTCGATAGCAGGGTATTCATAATTAATACAACGAGATTACTTACATGTCCAGCAAAACTTTGCAGCTTCTTCGTTGGTCACACTCCTCACTTCCCTGAATGCCTATCTTGAGACACCCTCGTGTTAGACCGCAGCTGGTCTAGCTCCCGCTTCCTTCTCTTAGTTAAACAGCTTTCTTTCTCCCTCCACCTTTTTTTCTTCGTTTCTTGGTTTGATCGTCCATTATCGCAATGAAAATAGCGCAAACTAAACACCCACCGGCGGCAATCGGCACAGAGTGATGACGTTTCTGCGCTTCCGGAATTAATAATACATGAGCTTCCAAATATGGTCTATTCTTGGCTGGAAGTGAAAAATAAGGAATTGAAGGTTTATTCACGAACAACAAGAAATATATACGGCCATTCCAACTTTGGAATCCGGATATCAGCACCATTTAGGGTACTCTTGCAGTTAGCAACTTTTTTTTTCGATTCGATTTTTTTGAAAAAATGCACCTTTAATTGCTCCACCAATATCATGCTTGCAATGAATTGGCGTGATTTACAGACAGTAGTTTTGGTGCTGTATGTTAACCCATGATTAATACAAACTGAAGCACATATACTAAATTAAATGTCAATGTTTGCTGATCAGACCGGCGCCCGCGGTTTTGGCAGATGATATGTGATCGGTTGTACATATATAGGTAATCACCTTTTGCAATAGAACGATAATCAAAATAAACTCATATAGTTTCAATTTATTGGCATTCATAAAATGCGTCAATTACAGTCATAGACAGAAGCAAGGCAAAGAAACTATTTACATTTCCGCACCAGGTTTCGATCGGAGCATTCAATCTACTATAAACTTTATCGTTGTTTTATTCTTAATTGAAGTGAATAGCAGTTGGGAGCCATTTATGATAGATCATCAACAAAAACGTTCATAGCGTCATTAGTAACGGATTGCAATAATCCACGTTGTGGTACATATTGCCTTATGGTTGATATGTGAAAAAACACTGAGGTTTGTCTTGTTGAAATAAATGACAGATAAATGTATACCAGGCTTTTGTTCGTCCGAACTACACTATCAAAATACCTCTTCTGGTACAGTAAGCTATTACAACGTGAACGGTTTAACATAGCATTAAAGTTGTCATCCCGTTGTGTGGGTATATTGTCACGCCATCGTGTGATTTGACTAGTATAGTAATTCAAAAACATCTGTTAAAGCCTATCATTGGCAAATGGAACGGTGGTCGGCAATGGAAAGCTGCAAGATAGTATTTGTGCTGTGACTACCAGCCAAGGTGTTAATCGGTATGTTGAGTTTGCTCGGCAGTTAACCCATAAGAGTATACGTAAAAACCAGTCACCACAAGAAACATACGCTAAACGGGTCAGGTAGGTGTGGAAACACTAGCTGGTATATTGCACATCAACAGTAGTATTTCATTAGATGTCATTCACCATTTACACTGTTATTGTAATTGCACTGCACTCACAATACTATTTTGCAATTGCATGGCGCTATGTTTTCGCATTCTTCAATCCAAATGTTGCGGAAAATCGATGGAATAGTAAGTTGTAAGAACAATTTGAGAGCAGCGACGAATTCAATGGCAGAACTCATTATGACTAGAGATGGGAACGTATTTCTTCATACAGTGAGAAGATGGATATAACGATTGGAATGCATAGAACAGTCTCAACACTTTCACCAATGGGAATCCATGTACATAATTACTGTCAACAACAGGATGAATCGATTTCGTCATGTCAGCTAGAAACATCTCAGAGACAGCGGCAACACACTATCTGCCCTATGATGCGTGTTCTTTAGCTCAGTGCTCAACATGATTATAGAATCTACAGGACCCAAATGACATTCAATGACTGGGTAACCATGAGAGTCCCTTTTAGGGCATGCTATAAGTGGAATAGGCCTCAAAGATCCTTATCCTTATCTAACGTCATCTGACAACTCTTGACTTATAATGATGGCATTACATCGCACCAAACATTCATAGAATGGCCTTATAGGTAATATATATATATATATTTATATACATATATATATATATGTATATATATGTATAAATATATATATGTATAGGAAAGGCCACCAAGGCCCTATGACGGAGCGCATTCAAGGGAACAAATACCGCTTGATCCATGCGTGTTCTACCAATACAGTCGATCTAAGACCATTGTCTTTAAAATACACGTCGTGTTGGGTGAAAGAAGAGTACCGTAAACTTGCTGATGCTACCTTGTATGTTGAAAAATTTCTTGGCGCCACAACTCAAAGGGAAAAGCTATTTCTTCTTTAATCCATCCTAGCCATAGATTTTGTCCTGATTTCCATACCGAACGCAGATGTTCGCCGAAAGGCGCACGTCTTCTCATTACTGTACAACGTATTGTTCCTGTGCCGATGACGCATTCCCACAAAACATATATACACTTTGTCACTTTGTGATGGACACAGATGTTTGTCAAATGACGGATGTTAATGGTTCCTTTGTGTTGTGCTCAAAACATCCAGAAAGGCAACATCATTCCGCTGGCATCCAATTACTGAGCTGAAAAGACGTTCTAAACACGGTCAATTTGAGCTGTTAAGGGCCTTTAAGGTCATAATTGACGTGACTTTACAAGGGATGATGTATTTTTATGCTGTTGTGCGCTTGTGAAACTTGCTTACACGTTATAGGTTATTTGCCTACGGTTATTGCAATGCCAACAGACCTCTTGTTTCAAAATTGTCTCTGCGTTTTTGTTGCATCATAATGTCCTACTTAAGGAGACCCTTGATCAACAAAAAGCATTATAAATGCAAACATGGGAGTAGCGACAATCATTAAGAACCTTTTACATCTGACGAATGCACACTATATGCCTCCTGCAGAACCAAACTAAAATTAATTTCGCAGAATGATTGATTTATTGTTGTACATTGCAGCAAAAAATAAGGTATTTGTGATAAATATTTTGATAACTTGCTGTATTTGTAGCGTATTTTATCCAGTTTGAAATATACAATTTAGATTATAATCAATGTGATGATCGTCAGTGTGGTGTTTGTTGCATGTAAATACACAGAGCAATGGATGCATATTCGTCCTTTTCGTGAGATTACCAACCAATAATATTATGAGTAATTTATCTGGTTCTGTCTATTCTAAGAAAAGACGTGATTTGTTTTCATTTCAGTAGAGATGTTGTCTCGCGCATAATTGACAACAAAGTGATTGAAAACAAAGTGAGGTAGGAGAGCATTCCTTATACTTAATGGCTGGACTAATTTGGCAACAAAGGTTGTAAGCTACTAACCATGGTTTTGAAAGACTTTTATGGTCGGTTCAAGGTTGCTTGTAATGCATTGTAGATCTTTTGAAAATGATATCAAAAGCAATATCATGATCATTCACCAAAGCAGCCCTTAAAGTATAGACTGAAACCGTGCAATTATGTCAACGATATTTGCTCTGATGCTGATAGAGGCTTTCTGCCGGTCATTCTTCAATACGCGCGACCAAAATCAAAGAAAAAATGTAATTGTTCTGCATCCCGGCTCGGTTTGGCTATACACGCTTCTCACACAGAAAGAACATTTCAGATGCAGTTTCCTGAAAATCACATGACTATAAGCGGCGTTGACTTATTCACAGTGTCTAATGTACAAATCTGGATTGCGATCTACATACGATGCTTTGTTGGGAAGCTAGCGTATGAATTAACTTGATATTCACTATTATGTTGCCCTACATAGTTAAGGGAAAGTTGAAGCAATACCCCTCAATATGATCAGCACAGACGATTCCTTGTGTTTATTTCTGAAGTTTGCCTCGATGTGATTGTGTGTGTCATGTTCGTCAGTCCGTTTGAATTAACTTTCTCATTAATTTGTTGAAACCATTAACTAATGTTCAGTAGATTCCATTAGCATTAAGAATTGCTCTGCATGCGCACCATTCAATATGATCCTTATATGTTAGCCATATATATATATGCATCATAACCTGTATGTGTCGGGGTATGCTTGTGTCTTACTCCATATTTGCAAACCGATCAGATGGCAAAACTTTGTATTACGTTATTCTTTGTTGCAAAGTTGCGATAGGAAATGCAAAAATGGCCTATTTTCATTTTTTTCATTTGTACAAATCAAATAGAAATGCGAACTAACGGTCGATTACCTGGTAGATTATAGACAGTTTTCCCTTCAAGTAAATATCTGCATAAGCAAACTTGCTGTCCGCCATTGTGACTATCTGTCTGCCAGCAAACATAGCAAATGCGCAGCTTTTATTTTTTTTATTAAATGAAATTATTTCGATTGATGTGCCTTATAAACCTAAGCAATAACATATTGAAAAAAAAAGATTTATTCAGGCGCTTCCCTTGTATTATCAGGTTACAGAATAAAGTACACTGTACCCGCAATGTTTGTTATACATTATCAAACACATGAGGTGTCATTATTGCCCATAAAGTCACACAAGATGATCAGGATTTGCCTACTGATGGACGGCATGTAATTACGGCCAATGTTGCCCTTGAAGGATTCCTATGGCATATTAACTTCCAACCCAAATAACAGTAAATGATTAAAATTTATGTCCAGCGACGACCAACAAAGCCAGGTTATATGCATAATGCAGGAGCACTGTTTTGGTCAACACTTTTTGTTTCTCGGCCGACGGAATAATGACACGTCTTCGAACATTGATTATTTGCAGCGTATCACATGATCCTGTGCAATATTTCAAATCCAATTACCGGTCATAGGAGTTATGGTTTTGTGTATAAAAACCTCGGATTTATTATGCAATGCTGATGTTATATAGCAACCAGAGCTTTGACAGATACACCACTCGACTATTGTGAATTAGGTGTAAAAGCAGAAAGCTTGATAATGTACGACAAACTTTGAGGGTGCTAAATAATTAATTCTCTCAGTATGAATATATGATCCCCGAGAGAACCTCTAATTAATATATCTCAATATGTACCGTTACAACGCTTTATCATATTTAACTCAGCTTTGGCTTATTCGTGATAATGTGCCCCTGGTGCAATAGGGATCCATCACATTGGCTGACGCACCATTCAGTGCATTTGCTTGTTGATGGGCCGCCTGGAAGAAACGAACAGCGTGAATAGTGGAGCAGGTTAAAATTGCATTATCGCAGCGAATCCTGCTTGCCATAGAGCCGTGTTATATTTGTTTGTTCAGGCATGTAGGTTTTACTATACACATTTATCAGCGGATCGTATTGTGCACTCATCTGGTGAACAGACTATAGGGCTTGCATTTCCATGCTTCGAACATTCGACTCTCAGCTTAAACAGCATGAAATGAATGGACATGAATACTAAGTAGTCTTATAATGCATCAAATGCGAGCGACTTCCCAAATAAAGGCATCTGCAATTATTGAACCGACATACTGTTTTTCTTAAGTGTATTGTTGTCAATTAGACATTCTTTGTCAGGAATTGATTGCATATGGGCTGTCATGAGCTTTGTTTAGTTATTATTCGTAAAATCCCTGCCTGCGACAACAGAGCTATTCCTACTACTGTGATTGCTTTAGCAAAGACATATTTTGCCCATTAAACAAACTTCATCAGAGATAGGTAATATCCGCCATACTAATGTGACTTCTATTATCGTGACTTCCTGCCATGAAGGCAATTAGGTGGGACACAGAAGGAAGGCGTGGAAAGTTGATAACAAATGTGTATATTGCAGCGTCTGTCATATATAAATAAGAGCGATTACGTGTCAGCTGCAGCAACACATATATCACATGGCACATTATTTCATTTAGGTTTTAATAAAATGGCATGTATTCAGTACATATCGCTGTTGTGTGTAAAAAGCTATAGGAACATCTAGTGGTGACCCATGGCGTATTAGTCTACGAATGGAACCTTAAGCTAGCAACAACAAAATCCCGCCATGGTTCATACGAAAATCCTAATGCTGATAAATCTTTAATAATTCGTAGAAAGCGTCATTAACAGTTTAGGCAATGAGCAAATAGATGGATTTATTATAAATTTGAGAAAGATTATGATGAATTAGCAAATGTTGGGCGCATTGCATCAGCAGTAAAATATTAGCATGCATAAAAGAAAGACTGATCAACGGACAACATTGAGGAGAAGCGAACTCCGATAAGACAAACGTTATGATCAGAGTTAACCAATACCAAATATTCAATCTGTTTATACTTAAGCAAAGCAGGTATCTATGTCATGAAAATATTATTAAGAGTGCCATGTTTTAATCCGTTACTTGTCAATTTGATTTTTCCTCATCTTATTGAGCCTCTGTGCGACCAAATGTGATGCCGATGGCCTTCATATTTGCCGCCAGATGGCTGTTTAGTTGCACATGGTACAATCGATAAACCTGGATGCCTGATCAAGAGATATGGCATTTGATAAAGTGTCGACGAAAATAGATTATGGAGTCATTGCAGATCATTTGCTCAAGCCTAGCTTGTAATGCAGAGCAGCACATGTGGTCATTACACCAATGAGTTTATAGCTGCGCTAAGAGGGCTCACTTCGAGTGGCTCTGTGGTGATCGCTTCCCTAATTATAATACACTGCAAACGTAACGTGGCGCTAGCGTGACACAAACAAAAGCACACGAAGAGCCTTTCCGCTGCCAAAACACGCCGCACAATGGGCTTAAACATGGCGAAAATAGCAAGTAGACTATTTATTAAATTTCATCTAGAAAACTGTTCGCCTCTCACGGCATCCGCACAGTTTACGATCCTCGATCTTTCATGTCTGCGCTGGGGTAAACATTAACATTGGTTGGCTTGTCAGGGACATGTGACTGTCTCGTGCAAACAGTTCAAAACTACGTCTCAGCTGTGGTGTGATTATGAAATGACACAAATACACCCCCGTATTCA
The DNA here is from genome assembly GCA_034190875.2 of Urechis unicinctus. NCBI lineage: Eukaryota > Metazoa > Annelida > Polychaeta > Xenopneusta > Urechidae > Urechis > Urechis unicinctus. The sequence goes on from CM067356.1 coordinate 22,843,140, forward strand.
GGCGACGATACCATGAAATCATAAAAAGCACTGTCCGTTAAATACATGGAGTCATCTGACTGGTCGAAGCGACCAAGGGTCCAAATTAAACAGACAATTCCACGCGGTTTTAAGAGACTCTATAACAAGGCGCTATGACAAAACGCTTCGATTCAGAGCGGCGTCTTCACATATTTCCTCGGGTGGAAGGCTCGAGTGAGTGCTCTTAGCGAAGCTATAAACTCTTTGATTACACCTTCAAAGTGACATAGATGTGAAAAAGGGTTCAAAGTTGAGATAAAAACCTCTGCGTTTGTATATCTGATGTATCTCATGAGCAACGATTTCATCTTTATGGGATCGAACGCAACAATCCGTAAAATTAAATGATTCAGTTGACGCGGGTGAAATTTTTTTCTAGCTACACAGTCCTCAAAACACAATACTGCCAGTACATCCACAGACATACCGAGGTTATAAACAATATTTTGTTCGTTGCCGTAATGCACTTAACTACAGCGAATTCACGACTCGAGGACGGTTGAATGACCAATAAACAAATGAAGGGAACAACCAAATATAACAGCGAGTAGCGATGTGTAATAAGGCGTTTTCTTTCGTAACTTATCATTATAGCACACGATGATAATGCAGATGGCACTATTTACCATGTCTATTTAACATCGAATACAAAAGGGTTAGGTGACGTAGACATAATTTCAATATAATGCATTGTGCAACACAATCCGATTAAATTATTACTTCATACAGTTGTTATTTCCAAGTGAATCGAGCCAGTTCTCGAATCGGCTTGATGATCTGATTAAAGTGGCGGGTAAGAAGCTTCAAATCGGTTAAAACTCGATGGAATAAGCTATTATGACTCATTTATAACCTCGCTCTATCAGTGGATGTACGCGCAGTATTGAGATTGTAGGACTGAGTAACTAAAACAAATTACAATCAGAAATATCACCAACATTTACTAGTTCATTGAATGTTTTGGATAGTTGTATACGATCCCAAAGAGATCTAACAAGTGAAAGCGTTGCTAATGAGATCAACAATAGTCGATCATAGCTATTGATTCGACTTCATTGGGAGCAGTTTCGACAGAAACCGTATTTTATTCTCCTCGTCAGCGACGTAAGTTGCATTGCTGCTGACAAATGGCGCCGACAAACTAGCAGTTCGTGACACCATAGCAATTGAGACATATAAGCGATCGTTGCGATGTCGCAATATCAAGCAATAACGAGGCAGTTGATATTTCATCAAGGTGCAAAATATGGTGAGGTCTAATCGATCAGTTAACTGCTGGGTGTAAAGTGTGGTGTTTATATCGTAAACGCATAGACATTAACTTGTGCAACATTTGTAATTCAATGCGGCGTCTGTCACAAAAATTGATATGGGTGACCTATATATGCCGCCTGGCCAATGTGCTGATGTCTCCAATAATGTCCAGAAGTTATTAGACTTAAACTATTGGATCTGTGTGCAGTATAATGTACAGTAGAAACTAGTGCTTTATAGATATATATATATATAGAGATATATATATATATATATATATATATAGAGATATATAGATAGAGATATATAGAGATATATATATATATAGAGAGAGATATATATATATAGATATATATAGATATATATATATATATATATAATATATATAGAGATATATATATATATATATATATATATATATATATATATATATATATATATATATATATATATATATATATATATATATATATATATATATATATATATATATATATATATATATATATATATATATACTGTGGCTGGATTTGACTACAGTATTAAGTACAGTAGAGACTGTGGCTTTATGTAAATATATATATATATATATATATATATATATATATATATATATATATATATATATATATATATATATATATATATATATGTGTGTGTGTGTGTGTATATATATATATATTATATATATACATATGTATATATATATATATATACATATATATATATATATATATATATATATGTGTGTGTGTGTGTGTGTGTGTGTGTGTGTGTGTGTGTGTGTGTGTCGTGTGTGTGTGTGTATGTGTGTGTGTGTATGCGCGCGCGTATTATGGGGGCTTAATTCAGTGATGTCGCCAATGATATGTCCATAACAGTGTACAGCTCAAAGTATACCTTTGACCCGCAAAATTACAAACATTGTTAATACAAACATACATACCAGTTTCATTGGTTTTCTATTTATCCATCGAAGCCATTGTGTAACCAATATTTCATTCTGCAGAACGTATTGACGTCACTGAGGCTGTTTGTTATAAACTGATGCCAGTTGTAAACTTTCGATATTTTAGCTTTATGCTTAAAATATTCTCATGGCGGGCCATGTCTACGTAGAGGGATTACTTCATGGCGTGATGAGGTCGGTAGCAGCCATCCTCCAGGCGGTTGTCGTTGTGGTTCCAGCGTCAAACTCCGTGCGCATCACGTCTCCAATCAATTTCAACATTTTAGGCAACATGGAACAAATCTCAATCCTATGCAAAGTTCAACAATAGTACGTCCACAACCAAACACCTATCAGAATATAAAACTTAAACATACATATGCGACCAGAAACTCGAGCTGTAATATTGGAAACCTACTTCGAGATGCTTGGTTGTGATTCCCATGGGTTTATGGGTAATGCTTTTGGCTTTCATCATCTCTCCCGCATTTACACCCAGAGCCTTGGAAGAAAGGTCATCTGGGTACAGACTCAGGTATATGAATGTTAGACAACACGTTATGGACATACACTCGTTTATAAATGGTTCTTGATGCTGGATTAAATTGATTCAAGAGACGCTTGGGTAAGTTTGACTCAAATCAATCAGGCAACTTATTCTTTTACCTCCACTTATTCTTGTTTACTCAATTGTTGAACAGAGCATTGTCGGTAATCTGGAGGTTACCCTTGACTTTATGGAATCAGTGAGTCTTGATGGCTGCAATCTGAGTGTCGGTGAGAGTCATGGTGCTCTAAAATACGGATCATTGTCAACGCGTCGTCATTAAGCATCAATATGAAGTCAGACATATATCGACTATAAAAAAAAAATATATATATAACACATTTACTTACACTGTTCGTAAGAGGATGAAGCTAGATGCTGGTGACGTATGCAGGCGAGGATGATGTGAGATACTGAAATGAACTGCTTATATTCGGTCATGTCCGAGGATAAATCACATGTCATGGATAACGTCTTGTCAGTTATGATATCGTCAGATTCATCGTGGCCGAGGCATTGGATCTCAAAGACAGCCGTCTGACCCACTAACCACAGTCCATAAATGGCTTACTCTGGAGACAACATCTCGACTGACCCTTGGACGTCGCGCGCCAGTGTTGTTGACTGCATTTATTGGCTGTGAACTGCCCTGCTCACCTCTTTGTTCCCAGGACAGAAATAGTCTTAGGCTGGCAGTCGGCGCGTGCACCCGCTGTGACGCGTTAATAACATATCGCATGCGCGCCTTAATAATAGTGCAACAAGCTCATGTAAAGATCTAATCAAGACACTTGTTGCAAAAACTAGCGGGCGGGATATGGGAGAGGCCTGCCGGGATAAAAATCCTTTGAACCTGTTAAATGTTATGCGCTCCGAGGATATACATTTTATAACCAGTATATAGTGTATGATAGAAATTTTTCTTTTGAATGGTGATGTGACATACTCATCACGATTGATAGATTTCTTATTATTAGTTTGATAATATTCAGTGGACCCTAATCTTGGTCTCGGACATTTTGGAGTTTTTACGCTAAGCCCTGTGTTTACCCTCGTTGCATGCGAATCACTTCATGTTTTCGGAATCAATGGTACAGTATATCTCATGTCATGAGAAACGATGTCACATAATAACACCCACCCTCATCACTTCACCAATCAACATGTTTGGGTACGTGTAAACATCGCAGGTTCATCAGGGTTAGAGAGCCGGATCTATTTGTGGCGCGTAGACATGACCTACCAGCGTCTACCGCCCGTCTGAATGTTGTCATGATTTATGTCATGTTGTCTGCAATAACCGTCTAGGTATATGCAGCACAATAACAAGGCGAACATGACCAGTTCCCATGTCGTAGTGTATATAAGCAGCTTTGTTCAACATCTCACATCATCTTTGACTTTAGACGTCAGCAGCATCGGAAGCAGTCCTCTTACAAAGCCTCTGCACACGGAATATAGTAAGTCTTTTGCGGGAATTTCCGGTTTATTTGATCGATTATAAATGTAGGGTCAACACTCAATAATGCCTTTGTCTATAATTTGCACGCTTTGTTGCGTAGAATATTGACATCGTAGAGAAACTACTAATGCATCCTTGTGAAAGTTATTTTGGTAGAAGTGATACATAGTTATTGTTGCATCATTGAGGCGACACATCAATATAGACATTTAATTATATACATCTTCACAATAGTAGTGATTTGACTTGTCATCGACTTGTAGTCCATGAATGCTACTAAACATTAAGGGTGTTGCTTTTGTACTGACCGTTCGCTATCTCATTGAATGTTCCAGAGCACCATGACTCTCACCGACGCCCAGATTACTGCCATCAAGGCTCACTGGTTCGAAAAGGTCAAGGGCAACCTGCAGATCGTCGGCAATGCTATGTTCTGCAAGTTGGTATTCAAAGCTCATAACGTTGAACAGTACATGTTTTTCGCGATTGATCTTCATTAGAAACATTCATGATCCATAATGCGCTATGTATGGTATTCAGATACCTGAGCCTGTACCCAGATGACCTGATTGTCTTCCCCAAGTTCTCCGCCATTCCTCCAGTGATGTTCTACTGCGACAAACACTTCAACCAACAGACTCTGACGGTGATCAGCTACCTGGATAAAGTGGTAGAGGCTCTGGGTGTAAATGCGGGAGAGATGATGAAAGCCAAAAGCATTACCCATAAACCCATCGGAATCACAACCGTGCATCTCGAGGTAATCTTCATGTCATACAATATAATGATAATTACAAAATAAATATTGTACATTATTATACAAAGAGATTAAAATATTTATGTAAAGATATTGTATTTGCTATGATGACGTTTATTTTAGCCGCTTGTCGTTTTTCAGAAAATGTTGAAGTTGATTGGAGAAGTGATGCAAACTGAGTGTGCGGCTGACCCCGCAACGACTTCCGCATGGAAGGTGGCCGCTGACGACCTCATCATGGCCATGAAGTAAACCCTCTACGGAGACATTTCTCGCACTGAGAATATCTTAACGAGTCTTCTGACGTTCACAATGTTTAGCATAAAGCAAATGATATCGAAAGTTTACAACTAGCATTAGTTAATAACTAACTATTTCAGTGACTTTTACTCTTTCTATTGAATATATATAATGATGCTTGCCCTAATAATTCCACCGGTGCTGTTGAGATATGTCACCTGACAATAAAACAACTTCTAACTGAACTTGTTGGTAAATATGTCGAAACAGATAAAAGGATAGTAAGCGCAATGCTCTCGTTAGCTTAGCATCAGAGTGTACATGGAAACCACACACGAGCACTATACAAAACCATATTTTCATACATGGTTCACTCGATGTGGATTCTAATTTTATTTTCATGTAGGCAGTTCTGCTCATTCTGTCACATCATTGGTAAAATGTCGGAACAAACATATTCTGCCGTGGGAATCGAGATGGGGTTATAATCGATGGTGATACAAAAACGTGAAAGAGTCGGTGATGAAGCTATGCGAAACGTTAGCTCTCTTTCAGCTATGTACGGATAATACTTATGGCCATGACATTATCCGTGCTATTGTGAGAACATGAGATTACGCACGACCGCTGCCCGAGTCGTGACTTGTTGATCGTGGCTATAATTCGTTGCTCTTCGGTTGCGTTCGGACTGTTTCTGTGATATCTTTAGTGGCATAAAACATACAGGGCGTGATGCCGAATCAAACAATTTTAATTCAAAATCACTTTGACGTTAACTTTTGTTACCTTTTAGCCATCGAATGAAACAATAAACATAAATTGTCTGAATCGATATCAATGCGTGGACGTCTAAGAATGGTGAATGGAGTAGAGTTTATGACAGCGGCAAAAGCAGCGATACAACAATGTGTTGAAGGGCGTTAGTTTGTTACGCTAGCAATAAGCAAGAACATATGGAATTGACCATAATAATAATAACAATAATAATAATTTATATGGCATGTAATGGTAGTGATACTACAAAGGAACAGCATGATGTTACACCATATGTAGCAATTCCACAGGCTTTTATGGCCATATTTATTTAATTTACCCTTCTGCAGTAATCGCTGACATTAGATGTCTGTTCATCCTTCGTCAAAGATGTTGCTTTCATCGCTGTTAACATATTTCGAATCGTGAAATCGGCCTCGCGGGATAAGTAAAATCGTACATGAAATTTGGCATTATACCTGTACGACCAGTTGTCATGAAAAAGCAAGTTTAGGTTATTTAGTCGTTAATTGGTTTCGATCTACGATCGTCGACATCAGCCTAACTGGATTTTTTGTGATATGGCGATCAAGGTTTGGAAAGCAGTCAACTGGTCATCCTAGCGTATTCAATAACCACACCGATAAGAGTTCATTTCCGATTGTGAATTAAGTGGACAAGACGAAAGGATCGCTTATTCATCGAACGTGTTTTAATAAGTCGCACACATCTTTCGATCATTAGAATATATGAAATTCAGTTATCCATTGAACAGCATGTGTATTGAGCTATGTACAAATCCTAATCAGCGGGTTTAATGCACTAACTGACCGATGCCGGGACATCGGAACTGTTGGTGAGGTGTGAATATGGCTCATAAATATCAACGTTTCCAAAAGAACAGCAGCCCCCACTCGACCCAACGACAGAAGGCGCATGGATTGAAGAATGTCATACCAATTGTTGTCTGTGTGCTCGTGATATTTACACAACATTTGACACCTGATATATCAGCGGTTTATTGGACCATATTTTGCGCCTTGATGAGATATAAACATGAATTCAATTGATGAACTTGGCGACGAGCTATAACCAAATTACGAAACGATCATCACATTCAAAGTAATTTTTACAACTGCTATGATGACAAATATCTTCACTGATTACTGGCGGCTCTGAGTGAATGGCTATCATGGCAATCATTACCGATTTCCCTTCCGCTGGAACAATAATGCATTCCGTACCGGAAGTGACGTACACATGAATTTTTCACAAATCGATTTGCGTAGTCCATGACAGCTATTGACACAATTTTTTATGACTATTAAACCGATATTTACAATTTATAAGCGATTGAAATATTTACCAAAGTTGTCGACGTGAAAACACAGACATACAGCGCATTTCGAAATACGAATATTTTGAAACATATGTCTATTATCAAAGTTTGGTAATTGTCATTAGCTTCACGACAAATGTTATTCAACAGCGCATTTCAGACAATAAGACAGACTGTAGACAGACGAGAGATTTTACAGTTACATACAGACATAACAGACAGACAGACAGACATTGAATTAACAGACAAGACAGACATACAGACACAGACAGACAGAGACAGACAGACAGACAGACATACAGACATACATACAGACAGACATAGACAGACAGACATACAGACAGACAGACAGATACAGACAGACATACACAGACAGACACAGACAGACAGACAGACAGACAGACAGACAGAGACAGACAGACATACATACAGACAGACAGACAGACAGACAGACAGACAGAGACATACAGACAGACAGACAGACAGACAGACAGACAGACACATACAGACATACATACAGACAGACAGACAGACAGACAGACAGACAGACATACATACATACATACAGACAGACATACACAGACAGACAGACATACATACATACATACAGACAGACAGACAGACATACATACAGACATACATACATACATACATACATACATACAGACAGACATACATACATACATACAGACATACATACATACATACATACATACATACATACATACATACATACATACATACATACATACATACATACATACATACATACATACATACATACATACATACATACATACATACATACATACATACATACATACATACATACATACATACATACATACACATACATACATACATACACACACATACATACATACATACATACATACATACATACATACATACATACATACATACATACATACATACATACATACATACATACATACATACATACATACATACATACATACATACATTAATAGCCACCAACGCGACTGACCAATGTAACTTGGCGAATGCGAACAATCAAACAAACCCACAAACCGAACTAATCAAGATAACTTGGCGAGGGTATTCGTCAAGTTAACAAACTCACAAATCCACAAACGGGACCAACGACGTTGAAGCATTCGCCTAGCTAACTAGCTCATAGTAGCCTGGAGCATTACATCAAATGAATGAAAACCCAATTGAATGGGCCATTTCTGTACTTCTTTTGGATCAGCCATTTTATTTAAATTTCTCAAACGATAACTTATACTGTCGGGATGCATAAACATGTAGAACATTAATAAATACTTATCCTACTGTACAATTCTTTGATCCGTCTTTACTGCAGTCATTGCTCCCTAAATTTAAAAGAAAAACAATATATTGTATGACATCCAAAACCGAATACAGCATGCTTACCGGCACAATATTTATAGATTACGCCTCTTCAGATACATGATATACTCAGATTCCATGAATTCAAACTATGTTGCGATGTTTCACTTTGAGAAGACAGCAGCGGGCGAAGATCTGGCGAACTAGCCACTTGCATGATACGAGAAGGACAAACCTTGCCAACCTATCCGGATAAATATTCATATATTTCAATTCCAGATACAGAGTGACAGTTGAAATTAACACCGGGGTCCTAATTTACTCTTTAGCACGTCTTATCGAGGACTATTTATAGATGTCGTATGACGTGAATTATGTCATGACTTTCATAGACCTATCCTGGGAGGTACAAATAAGGGACAGGGGGCTGATTGTGGGGGTGGGGATTCATTCTCCAGCTCAGAGTGTTAAGTCCATACTGCTAGTCCACTTTGCTTCTCCACACTGATAGTCCTCCCTGATTGAATTGAATATCCACATCATAATGGTTGTATGCCATACCACCGAGAGGGCGGCGGTTAATTGTTATTTCCGGTCATTCTTTGTCCTTTAGGCGATAACTGCATCATTTTGTTTTGTACAGTATATTTACACGGGAATGAATGTATTTTTACACTAGCCAATGACATTTTACGTTTACTTATTATGTTCTTTGCTATCAATAGACAGCATATGATGAAAATGAGGGTGCAATTGCGCTTTCAGTTGGTCTATGCTTGAGAACTAATCACCCTGTCTGGCGAGAACTGTGCGTGTAGCCGCTCGAATAGTCGCAAGTCACTACCAGTTGCACTACAGGTCGTAACCATTCACGACCAGCTAGGACTGGTTGTAACTATTTGCACGACCAGACACGCGACCAGGCACGACCAGTTGTAACCAGTCAAAACCAGATGCACGACCAGTTGCAGGACCAACCAAGACTGGTTGTAACCAGACCCACGACCAGTTGCGAATTGTCGTGTGACATTAGCTTAACAATCGAAGCTGAGAGCCACATGCCCTTCTACCAAAGAACGCTTGGCAACAGATCGAAATATTAGCTCACATTCAATGACTTCAATCGTGTGATTCACGCGACAGGTGACACCAACGCCTACTACACAATCGATGGCATCTCCCTCGAGTATGACATGGTAACCCGAAACCAGAGCTAGTCCGCATGATCCACACCCAGTACACAGGTCGGCTCGCAATTCTTCATACATCATTTGCCAAGAAGACAGAGTCATTCTACAACCCGAAGATTACAAAGGTTGAGGATATCCCAACCAGCTGTATGCCCAGGACATGCTCGCCTACCAGCAGGGGGATGAGGCGAAGAAGGCCTTTGCAGCAACGAATAAACGTAACCCAAGCGTGACAATGACTGCAAAAGACCTGGCATTGGTTGACGAGTTCCTAAGGGAGTTCCTGACCAGCCAGTACGCATCGTGGCTCGACCTGAGAACGAGTGTCGACTACTAGCTCCATGGTAGTGGGAGGCGGATGGAGAATGCGTCTGAAGGTGTCACCATCCAGATCACAAAAAAGTCCGAGGCGGCTGGCGCATTGAACGTCTATATGTATGTGGTTATGGATGCACAGCTGAGCATAAAGGATGGCAGGTTCATCAACGCAGTCTACTTAGTCTGCATTTCCAGATGGCCGTGGCTCAGACCGGGTGTGAAAAAACTTCATGCTGTCATATATTCTACTCCATTTACCATTCTTAGACGTCCACGCCTTGATATCGATCAAGACAATTAAGGCTTCTGATTTATGTTTATTGTCTTCATGCTCGACCTACTTGAGGGCGCCTTCGTCGGTGCCTTCTAGCATATTGTTATCCCCTGCCCCACCATCCACTTCATCCAGAACTACCAGACACATCCAGACCTACCCTGGGTGTGGACCGACTCCGGGGTGTACATCGTTGGCCATGGTGAGCAGCCCAATGACTACTTGAGGGCTTCCTACCAGCGGTTTCAAGATGAGTCCACACTACATTATTGACGACTGCTAGGCCACAAAAGTACTGACCAAGAAAAAAGACATGCTGTCCAAAATGGCCTTTAGCTGCCACCATGCATAGCAATGAGTCTGGGTCCTTACCAAAAAGCACAACACTGTGCTGAAGAACCTACATGAGCAGACCCGCTAGGTTGTGCTCTTTCACACCAAGGACCGTTACTTATTTGAAGACGCCTGTGTGAGAATGATGTGATCCTGACAAAGGAGAAACGGGGCGCAGTCCATGAGCCTCTTGGAGAGACCAAGTACGCAAAACTGCTGCTTAAGACTGATCAACCAACTGCATACACCATTATTCGCGATTGAAACTATCTTACTTCTGACCAAGGCTGTGTCATTGGTTTCCGGGTTAGGTATTATTGTATGGGTAGTATACCAACATATTAGACTTCGAGTATATATTAGAAACAGAACACAATATGGATACTGATAGCATCATTGATCAACTCCTTGTAGAGCCAGCTGAGTCTCAGATCCCTTGTCATACGGCTGCTGTCCAAGCTGACAAACCCAGAGCGGCCCCTAATGACATATTTTCTTTGAAAACTATTCATAAGAGAGATTGGCTTGTACCAGACAACTGACCAAAGCTAATTACAGACCTCAAGACCGACCTGTTTTTTGGGCACGCGCTAAGTACTACTACATGTGAGCTATATCATCGCTATGGCATGCACTTAGACAAAGACAAAGAAAATTGCTGTGGCAGCGGGGCCTCATCCCACGGTTGTAGAAATGTCTTCTCTGCGTAATTCTTCTTGGCCGATGGCGAACAACGCTACATGGGTGCCCTGGGTTGCAGGTGACCTCTGGTTATTTGGACTAGCATGGTTGTGCAGATTTTCGAATAAATCACACACAGTCTTTCCTTACGCTGTTGTTGGCCAAAAATTCAACCAAGCCAGGTCGATAAAGTACAATTGAAGGATCCGTTCCACTTGGAATGAGTTAATGTGACAACACCAAGTACTAATGGAAAAATGTTCGTCAACGTGCTGTACTACGGTGCAGTTGTTTGTGGTATATCTACAGGTTACGCCAAACTCGACAAGATGGCTCTAGGTGGGGCAATCCCCAAGCTTGACTTTACGCAACACGACGTGGGTATGACTCTTTCAGACGTAGCCCTAGCCATAGTCACAAAGGACATGCTAATTAAGCAAAGGATTATACCAGGTGATATCCTGAAGTAAAACAAGCCTGTTGCACCATGGTTCAGATTGCGTTGCCGCTTATTATTCTCTAAGTTGTAAAGCAGCCAAGTGGACGCAGAATGTAAACGCACTGATATGGCAATCGAGCAGCTTTATTCTGCACAGGCAGCATGGGCCAAGAAGTAAAGTGAGTGACTAGACTTCATCAACGAGGAGCTCCACCACCAGGGACATGTCGAGCACCCTTTCCAGGATGTCGACGACGCTATGCGTGAGTACTACCTGATTACAGGCAAATTCGTTGACCCACTTGACTCTGAGCCCCAGTTTCCAGGTAACGGCTGCGACTGGCCGGGTTGCCTACAGGCCTGGTGTGCTGGAATACATCTACAGTAGTCCCAAGGGCTATTGGAAAGGCATTACAGCTATCAAGAAGCTTGCAGCAGTCGCGAGGGTTTCTGAGGAAGTTCCCCGGCGTTGGCTTACAAAGCAAGCAATATGGCAAATCGACCTGCCAATTACAAAACATTCCCAGGCCAAAATTAGCGGTGCCTAGGCCTAATGAGGTTCACCAAGCCAATCTATGGATTCTTTCTCATGACAGCGTGAAACGCCAAACTTATAAGTACGCCCTCACAGTAGTGGACGTGGCCTCACACTACAAAGCAGCAGAGACATTGACTGCGAAATAGGTTAAAGAGGTTGCAGGTGCACTTGAAAGGATATACAAGTGAGGCCCACTGCATTGGCCTCAACCACGACCCTGGACGGGATTTCATAAACGCAGCGAACCAGCTGCTGGCAAAACATGGGATGTCTGGTGTGGTCGTGTGGAGGTCCATCAAGTCCAGGCTATTGTGGAGTTGAAACTTCCATCTGGGTTTTTTCGACTTCAACCTGTTGTCTCTGCAATAAACAATGAGGTGACCCGCTTGACTGGGGGAAAACGTAAAGATGCAATAAAGACTAAAAAGTTTGCACAAAAGCCCTCTTCCCATGTCGCGTTGTAGGGCTCAAAGAGCGAAAGTTTCTCTCTCTGTTGTAGGCGTTTGCTACCTCTGCCAGCCTGGTGAGATGGAGAAGGGCCGCCGTTGTGCCACTGACCCTGTGTGGTCACTCAATGTCTACTGGCTTGCATGCTCTGTCACTAAGCCTGATGAGCCTGTGCTTTACTGTATCTGTGGCTCTGTGTGTAAAGTAGGAGCTGCTTGCAGTGCCGCCTGACACCCAGGTGCCATCAGATGGTGCTCTCAATCATTGAAGTATATCCGTTTGACCATAGGCTAGAGTGTTGATCCCATTTGCATCTATCCATCTGTTGGGATCAAATGGGGACAGCGACACCTTGTTTATTTTCACGCCATAAATATGTTGGCCCTCACTTTGCAACATATTCATACCGTGCCTAAACTGCTTTTTATCAAAGAGGGCCTCCATGTATAATTTATGCCGAGGCTACTTTTTCACCACCAGCTTTTTTCACGCCCCTTGCTTTTCTGATATTTCCCTGGTCGGATATCAAATTCCTCCTAGGCCTTACCCCTACGTACTCCTTGATTGGCTCCTCAGCACATCCATCATCTTCCCAAAGACCTTCCTGTTTTTTGTTGTGGTGCAGGGCAACGCCGTCCAGGTAGTTGCTAGTGTCAAACTGGTCGCGGTCCGCGTTTATGTCTTTTGTACGAATCTCAATCAGTAATAGGTCTGTGACTATCTACAGCAGCTGTAGGTCCTCACACAACCTTTTCTTCATGGTGAAGAAGTCATCCATCAGGTACTTGGAGAGGTCCAGAATACTGGCCTGTCTAGGACTAGCTTGGTCTTATGCGTTTGTAGGGCTGCAAGATCTTCAAGATGTCTTGTATAAGCAGGGCTGACTACCAGCATGCGTATTTTATCCTCTTCTGTAGCACGCACAAGCTTGACATTAGCCCACTTTCTGAGGTTCTCAATTGTTTTACCAAATACAGAGTTGTTCATCAACTTGTTCGGGTCTTTCTCAAAGTCGCTGGTCGCTGCCTAAGTGGATTACATATTTTTTTTTTCGTAGGTTGGGGACCAATTTCGCAATCTTAGAGGGGGTCCCCACTTTCCGGGGAGATTATTTTGGTAGTCTGACAACCATTCCTTTTGCACCGCCATCTTTTCAGGGGCCAGAGGGTACTCATTGTGCGTAGCTCCTCTGTGTATTCTATGTCTACTTTAAGTATACACCAAGTCTCTGTATCATCGAGATATATGACAACTTTGTTGTCTATAGTATTTCTCAGTGGGCCCGGGTTTGCCTCGAACTCTATTAACCTTGTTGGTAAAGCCTGGCTCATTGCCCAATTGAACAGGTTATTTGTATCGAAGTACTAGATATAGCTTGTTTGATTATGCTGAGTGAATACCTGTACATGTGGGGTGTTGGTCTTTACATGGCGCTTAGAGGCCATGCTGATCCCTTCACGTTGTCCTTCTCAATGAATAGGTGCTGGTGATAGTCAGTTCCAGCTCTATGCCTGTGTTCTTCAGAAAAGCGTCCCATGAAAGTCCTGGATGAGTGTAGGGGTCACCTGGCTCTAGTCCATACTGTAGCAGGCAGGGTTTGTGGAAGATCTCAAATACATCTGCAAGGTACAGATCGTGGTAGACCCCCATGTCGTGACACTCAAACGTGATCCATACTTTGTGGTTATGTTTGTAGTCCTTGTCGGTTATGCCTTGCTCGGATCAAGCAATGCCAAGTGGAACTGAGCACTGTCAATAAGGCGTAACTGTCCTAGGGACAGTGAAATATATTTATCTATATTGATGAGGATGCAACTGATTTGGCCTTCCACCTTGCTTAAGAGGTGGAAGTCATAACCCTGAATGTTGTGGAAGACAACCGGTATAGTTTGATTCAACCGCAGCTTTAGGTTGCATGCATTATGGGATGGTTCCCTGTACTTTCCTGTTATGTGGCAGTCGCCTACTAGTGGCTTGCTGCATATATGACATTGAGTTACTGTCTGGTTAGTTTCTCCTGCAGCGACATCACCAGGCTTGGATAAGAGGTTTTTTTTATCTTACGCTCATCCTGTTGCACGACTTTCAGGAATTTCTCGGCTGCATCCTGTCCCTTATACACTTCTGATTGTTTTGAATTACCATCACACCTCTCCACAACATAAGCGTAGCCGCATGCCTCATATTGTTCCGTCTTCTGGGTGTTGCTCTAAGTTGGGTCTGCGGCCTTCGATTTTAACTGTCAAGGCTTCAAAGTCGGCAAATATAATGCAGGAGACCGGGAGCTGCATGTGCCAGTTCTGAAAGGATATCTTGCTTTTACCCTCTTCTGGCATCTCAACCCGAACTGCTGCTTGCCCTATTGTAAGACATTCTGACTTGTGAGCTTGAAGCATGTCATCTTGCTGATATGATGCACTACAACCCCTTTATCCCATCCAAATATATTTGTCTAAATAAATAAGTCAAATTTGTACTTTCTCTCGATTATTCAATCTGAGTCCCTTAATATCATCATCGTGCTCTTTCATGCCTTTCAGAATGAATTGCTACTTGATTCAATGCAGCCAGAATAGACCAACGACAACAACTGCCATTGGTTTTTTTTACATTTATTATTCCTTTTTGTTTTTCAGATCTGGTGGTAAATCTATGTATGAGCCACCTTTGAATGGCTAGTAGCGGACTACGTCTAGGCTTTTCAAACTCCCAGCCAGACCCTCTATGCCTTCACGTTTTAGTTTATCAGCACTGCCCCTGTTCAGGACCATATATATATGTATATATATATATATATATATATATATATATATATATATATATATATATATATATATATATATATATATATATATATATATATATATATATATATATATATATATATATATATATATATATATATATATATATATATATATATATATATATATATATATATATATATATATATGTTGTGTGTGTATGTGTGTGTGTGTGTGTGTGTTTTATCAAGGGTGTGCCATACGGCTTCTAGGCTCATTTCAAACCTTGTTCATTTTGGGGCTCAGCCACCTCGACTAATCAGAAGATCCATTTCTTTAACACGAGTAACAAGACGGCGATCCCGTTGCCATTTGACAAACAGATTAATGCGCTTTTGTTGATTTTACGGCGCTTTCCACTTATTGAAAAAGCCACTGCATAACCATTTCAAATGGCCCCACGTAGTGTAGTTCTTCGTTCGTGGCATGATTTGAAAAGACTGTCACGGCATTATTTATGTGCAAGGTTATTGGAGGTCGAAGTAAAAATTCAAAGTTGTCTCGACAGGCTAGACATTCGACTGATTCAGATTGTGCTTCTGGTCAATTATAATAACTGATTAATCCTTGCTTTTTAATCATAAATCAACGCGAGCGATCACATTTTCTGTTAGGTGTATAAAAGACATGTCAGAGTAATAAACTGAACTTATAGGCAATCTACTTAATACTCCTGACACATTTGAGCTATGATTCTTGGTCTGACTGCGGGTTTGTTCTGCAATGTCCGCCTAGCAGTCACACAATAAGATCGGACGCCGACTCTACTGGTTTAAAGGCCTTCAGCGATTTGTCGAATGGCCATCTACGATTGCCAAGCTCCTGTCGCAACTGGTCGTGTATCTGGTCGTGCGTCTGGTCGTGACTTGTTACGACTGGTCGTGACTGGTACGACCGGTACTGACTGGTTACGACCGGTCGCGACTGGTTACGATCGGTCTTGACTGTTCGAGCAGATATACTAAGTGTTCTTGCCAGACAGGGTGATTAGTTCTTGAGCGTAGACAATCTTGCTGCTGTAGAAGGCACAATTGCAACCTCAGTCTCATCATATGCTGCAAAATAATGGTAAAGCGCATAATAAGTAAAGTAATCTTATTAAAACACAGTAAAAGTTCATTCCAGTGAAAATACAAGGCAACGAATGAACAGAAACAACCACATGCAACCCTCTTGGTAGTATGGCATAAACCGTTATGATGTGGATGTTCACTAGAGACTTAACACTTCAATCAGAGAGGACTATGAGTGTGAAAAAACAAAGTGGACTAGCAGAACGGACTTAACGCTTAAAAACTGTAGAATGAATCCTCACCCCCCCCCCTTGTTATAACAAACAGCCTCCCTATCCTTCCTACCCCAGGATAGGAGAGGTATAGGTAATTGTGGATCTAGCGCACTCGCGCAAATGGTTCCCACAACAAGACTAATGAATCGCCCACTTACACTAATGAATCCCCCCACTTCAGCATATTTTAGCCCAGTTCGACTATTGATTTTCACCGAGAGGCTCATAATTTACGGGTAAAAAACGTACACTTACACTAATGATTTTTTAGTCGAACTGGGCCAAAATACGCTGAAGTGGTGAAATTGCGTCCTTTTCTGTATTTTTAGCCCAGTTCGACTAAACACCATTAGTGTAAGTATACGTTTTTACCCAGTTCGACTATTCATTTTCAGCCTCCTCCAGCCCACAGGCCAGCCTCCTCTAATCCACCAGCCAGCCCAAGAGGCCCCCCGGTGGCCACAGAAAGCTTGCCTAAGGTCTCCCACTCCCCAAAGAGCTAGATTCTCCGGACAATAGACTACAAGCAGGGAGCCTATCGGCGGGGCCACGGGTTGCAGGAGTCCACGGGGGTCCATGGGGAAGGCCCACGAGTCGCAGGGGCCCCATTTGTACAGGTAGACAAAGTCGAGAATATGGCCTGTCCGGGCTGGTTCTTGGAAGCTTGCAAGATATATTTGTAGAAAATCCTTTGGTACCTGGTATCGCTCGTAGATGCCAAACCCAAAGAAATCTAGAATCTCTAGCTCTCTTTCGGATAGAAACAAGTGGGGAAACGTCTTTTCTAGCAGATCCCAGTTCTCCGCTCGTTTTTCGAAAGATGGTAGTGCTGGGCGGTCTTGGATAGTATTTGGAACACCAAGGGGGGCTATTCCATGGATTTTTGTGGCATTTCTCCTTTGCCGCGCGAACAGACAGGGCTTCAGACCTTATCTCGGTATAGGCTTCTCGGGGTAGGGTGGATCTTGGCATGGTGTACTATGTACTTTGTATGTGACATCATTTCTCATGACATGATCTGCATTGCATATCTCTGCAACGCCGATAAAAGATTTGATTCATTTTTGACATTGACAGAACCTCAATAAACCGAATGGAACGCAGATACTGTTCATTTATGACGTGAAAACATGTCTGATCTATCTTTAAGTTATGTACTGTATATGCTACGGCATATAATCTCAGGTATTATGACATATAAAATTATGCCCATGTGAATGGTCTTTCATGACCACCCGGCGTATCACTTGCATTCGGGTTGTCGTCACGTGCTCTTTGGGGATATAAAACACCATGCACATGAGCAGTTATGTTCACACCATCACCTTAGCATTCCTCGCAGGCGACATTAACCTCTTGCATCTAAGCAACAAAGAAAAGCGCTAAAATGCATATTGGAACTTGGAATGTTTCTTTGATGCGTTCGTTACCGGAAGTAAGTTTAATACCATCAGACCCATCTTATTGATTTTAAAAGCGAGTTGGAGTGGTTTTTTTATATGTCATTCTAAAGGTTTACAATTGAGTTAAGCTTCAAGAATATGCGATCATTCACGCAATCGAACTATTATCCAAGGCGATATTCATGATTCAAGAATTTATTATTTTGGATGACCTTGATTTTAGTTTGATGTCAAGGTCACAACAAAACCTCTCGATTCTACGTATTATTGATGCCAACCTTAAATAAATAACGAAAACATTGTGACTTGCATCGCGAAACAAAAACAAACAAACAAACAGACAGACAGACAGGACAGACATACAGACAGACAGACACAGACAGACGTACATACAGACAGACATACAGACAGACAGACAGACTTAACATACATACAGACAGACAGACATACATACAGACAGACATACAGACAGACAGACAGACAGACAGACAGACATACAGACATACACAGACACATACAGACATACATACATACAGACAGACATAACAGACAACATACATACATACAGACAGACATACAGGACAGACATACAGACATACAGACATACAGACAGACATACATACATACATACATACATACATACAGACAGACATACATACATACATACATACATACATACATACATACAGACATACATACATACATACATACATACATACATACATACATACATACATACATACATACACATACATACATACATACATACATACATACATACATACATACATACATACATACATACATACATACATACATACATACATACATACATACATACATACATACATACATACATACATACATACATACATACATACATACATACATACATACATACATACATACATACATACATACATACATACATTGTGTTTGAGATGAACAAGGCAAAGTCATATGAATTACTTTCGCGTAATCATCATAGCCCGTCGCCAGAGATAGCGTCACATATCATCTCCTAAATGCTCACAGGCAAAGGCAGTTATGGCCGAATTGCTTATTGCTCGCCAATACAATTTGTGATTCAAGCTGAAGTTGAACTGTACTTAAGTTCACAGCCAATAAATGCAGTCAATAACACAGACTCTCGACGTCCAAGGGTCAGCAGAGATGTTGTCCTTAGGGTAACTCATTTATGAACAACGGTTAGTGGGTCAGACGGAAGTCTTTGAGGTCCAATGCCTCGGCCACAACATCATGTCCTCCCAGCGTGTGCCATCCACCTGAATGGTTTAAAGATTTATGTGACGATGTCATCTTTGGCCAGGAATTCTATATGACATGTGACTTATCCTCTGACCGGACTGCATATAAGCAGCTCTGTTCAGCATCTCACACCATCCTTAACTGCAGCATCTAGCTACATCCTCGCTCAGTCTTCAGATCAAGATAAAAGTAAGTATATTTTATTATTTGTGGTCTGAGATGGTCGATATATGTGTGACTTCATATTGATGCTTATTGACGACGCGTTGACAATGATCCGTATTTCAGAGCACCATGACTCTCACCGACACTCAGATTGCAGCCATCAAGACTCACTGGTTCCACAAGGTCAAGGGCAACCTGCAGATCACCGGCAATGCTCTGTTTTGCAAGTGAGTAGATAACGTTTGTGCAAAAGGACAAGTTGCCTGAATGATGGAAGAAAAACTTACCCAAGTGCCACGTGAATCAATAAAATGAAGCCTCAAATGCAGCATCGGTAACCATTCATAGTCGAGTGCATGTCTAAAATGGGTTCTGTCTAATATTCAGATACCTGAGCCTGTACCCAGAGGACCTGACTTTCTTCCCCAAGTTCTCCGCCATCCCTCCAGTGAGTCTATACTCCGACAAACACTTCAACCAACAGACTCTGACGGTGATCAGCTACCTGGATAAAGTGGTAGAGGCTCTGGGTGTAAATGCGGGAGAGATGATGAAAGCCACAAGGACAACCCATGAACCCATGGGGATCACAATCATGCATCTCGAGGTAGCTTTCCGATGCAATAACAATTATGATTATAATTAAAAGAATGAATAAATGGATAAATCTAATATCACTTGCATTATATAAGTCCTGATGAACACGACTGGTAAATGTGAACTGATCTAAACCTGTGAGGGTTGCTTGCCGTCTATGCAAACCATTATCAGTTACAGGTAGGGGCTTATCCGTAATTTTTTTATGGTTTTTATTTTGCAATAAGCTCAGCTTTTTCCTTGTTTCAGAAAATGTTGAAGTTGATTGGAGAAGTGATGCACACGGAGTTTGATGCTGACACCACAACGACAACCGCCTGGAGGATGGCCGCTACTGACCTCATCACGGCCATGAAGTGATCATCTCTGCGCCTCCAAGCCCTCAAACGCCACCATGCTCTACAAACGCCTTCAAACGCTCACATGTATATGGCTCATTACTGCTACAAGTAACGGACAATATAAACAACGATTACTAGCTCACGGTGTGATACCAAATCATTTTGGTTCCGTGAATGGCTCGCCGGGTATTCACTTTGTAGTAAGTAACAAAATGGCTTTGTAGCGAAAATAAAAATCAACGAGCAACTTGGTTTTGGTTCTTGTATAAACAAAATCCTTCATTTTCCCGGTCTAAGGTTTATGTTATGGGTATATTATCGGCGACATCAGTCTCACCTATTAGAGCAGCGACGCAACAAGAAACTTTGTTAGATTCACAATTAAATTGCTACCCCTTAAATACTACGGGCAAGGCGTAATAATAAACCACCTCGATGTATTCACACTCATACGAAAGCTTTTGGTGCAGTTTGGGTGTATTTTGTCGATTAGATAGACAATAGTAATGGACTTGATTACTGTGTGATTAAATACTTGGCTCCTCGGATCTACATTGCATCGACCCAGACATACGTTAAACATTCACCTTTTAATTAACAAAGCTAGTAAACTGAAGGATTCAAATTCGTAGTACAATTAATATATTGGTGAATCTACATTAGCATATGTCCAACCAAAACCGTACATTGAGCCATATATCAACCCTCTACACCGGGTCTGGTACAATAACAATGGTTGTCCGAACATCAGTACCGGCAGTAAGACAACTAACCAGAGTAAAAAAGATGAACGTTTCCCAAGAAAAGCAGACCCCCCTCACTGCCATAAAACATGCTGGCGGCAGACGGCGAATGGACAAATCGATGTGATCCAAATTGTTGTCATGTGCTCGTTATATTTACACTACACTTGACACATGACAGTTCTGTCATAAGGACCCCCAGCAAAGTTCAGTCAATGACTCCGCATATTGTTTTACAATTATGAAATGTCGCCATCTTGTGGTGACAGGAAGCTCGCCGCATATTAAGGCAGAGTAGGCCCGCTTAGCGCAGCTCTAAACATTTGATAGGTCCATATTCTTCACCTCGGAGAAAAGTATTACGTAATTTGTTCACCTGTCCGTGCTCATGGTGACACTGCATTGTGTGACCCAGGTTCCTTCCGGTTACTAGGTCCCATTAATGAAGGACATCGCGCCGACCCCTCCGTTGTAAGTGCTACCAATATTTCCCTCCACAATGATGGTGTCATGCTAATAAAAATATCACCTGCTCTTTTAAGTTGCCATGCGATCACCTGACGTCGGGTCAAACAGGTGCAACGTGTGTTTAGATCAGTGGTAGAAACGCCAATTATGTGAGAGGTGATGGCAGCAGCAACTTTAGATTAGTAGTAGAAACCAAATTAATTGAGAGATGATGACACAAGGTACTGAGAAACATCACAATCGGCTCGCTATAGAAATGATGGCGTGGATGCGCTGTTTAGCGTACTCGCTTGTCAGAATGTTCATATTCGTAAATGAGGCAGTTGCATTTACTGAACTCTATAGGACTAACATGTAAAACTCAGCGTATAGCTGTTGTATGCTGTCATAAGGATTTGGACTAAAATGATATAGGTGTATGTCGTAGGTTTTACTGTTCTTTGAAACAAAGTCACGATCAAAAAATATTCTTTCCACCCCGTCACAGTTTCACACTAGGATCATTGACGTTGCAATACTCTAGTGGAGTTTAATGGCTTGATGGCCGTGATCAGGTCGGCAGCCTAAATATCCTTTACGCGCGTTTAGGTGCCCAACACGAAAATATTGGATATTGTGAAACGTTACTTCCGGCCAGGTTACCCATCTCTGTCGTTTGCTAATCATACAGCTGCCAGACACCATTTCTGTCACGATTCGACGCGGCATCTTCCGTCTGTGAGCTAATCAACATTCAGTGTAAGGCTCAGATAGGCACAAACGACTGATTGCCCAGAACGTGTGGGGTGTTAACATGTAGCAATTCATAATGCATCATGGAAGTATGAATACTATGGGGTTTTATTCATACCAGACTTCAATGCATACAAACTGGACTTTTATACCTACTGGAACTTGACACATACTCGGATTGATGCGTCCTCGAGTGAATTAAAAGTAAAAACGTACTGGGAGTTAATGGTCGCTGGAAGCTATTGCACCCTGGGAGTCCATACGTGCTGGGAATCAGTACAACTTGGTAGTTGATGCATACTGGGAATTCATGCGCACTGAGAAATAATACACGCTGGCAGTTATCAAAAGCAGTAAGCTAATTTGCATTTGGCGTTGATGTACTCAGAGATTAATTCGAACTGGGATTTCCTGCTCAGACGTTATTCTTGATTAGACATTTTCTCGAGACCTAGTGAGATATATATCGTTGGATGTATATGCTATTCATGTATAGCTACCGGTGCACTTCACTGTTCACCTTCACTAAATACAGTGAAGACCATAGTTTTACTAATTCAACGATGACTCGTGAGGCGGCTCGTCATGCAAATAACCGTTTCTAAGAAAACGACCTGGATAACAGTCTAACTGGTTAACATTCATAGAAGAACCAAACAGTCGCCTTTTTCAAGTACCATTTGGGCGTACTGGTGCTTTACCCTCAGGGTTCTTGCATTAACACGAACTCCACAGAACCTACACATGCTGTTAACAAGCAATGAGATGACAGCTATTGACTAATTCGAGCTGGGTAACATAACGGTTTGTGATGTAAAACCATATCAGTAAGTTGGAGTCATTCCGGAGAACGACAACAAACAAGCTGGGAACCTTTTATGCCTTCTTTTGTGTGTTTGTAAGGCTTGTCCCTTGGAACTAACCATTATGGCTTGAATGGTGTAAGCTCGTGACCCGCAGAAAGATACATAAATTGTATATTTTTTTATGATATGGTATCTTATGACTCCGAACTACAAAGCACCACAAGGAACTGTGACATCGCAGCTTTTATGACGTATCTGCGAGCAACGTAACCATGGAGACGTAGATGACTAAGGAAGTGAAGTCACGATAAACAAGTCACGATGTGGCTGGTTTTGCGATGAAGGTTTCGTGAAACAAGATGCGGCTAGCTGCAAACTCACAATGCGTTCAATCTCAGATGAAATGAGATTGTATCGTATAACAGCATGTCATTCATAATGAATCATTATGAGTTCCCTGTGCCCCCTGTGCCCTGAAGTATTTACATGCATCGTATATGAAGAATTCGCGCTCGCATTACAAGGATAATCCTTTAGGATATCGTTGTTAAGAGGCAGAGTAATTCTAGAAATGAAATAAACTCCGTGTACATCACGTCTCCAATATACTTCAACATTTTCTGCTACTGGGAGCAAAGCTCAGCTTAAAGATACGTCAAACAACAGTATGACTGCCGCTCAACATTCAAACTCACAAGATGACGACCTAAGCATGATGTGTTTACCAATCGTCACTAGGTTAATCCAGCCATGCTCATCATTCGGTTAGGGACATATGTGACATACTTAACGCCCAATTGTTAATGCTATTGTTGTTGCAATGTTTGATACCGATCTAGAGATGTATGGTAGTGGTTCATGGGTTATCTTTGTGGCTTTCATCATCTCCCTAGCATAGTCACCAAGAGCCTCTACCACTTTATCCACGTAACTGATCACCGCAAAAATCGATCCATAGTCAGACAATTTAAAGCAACAACATATTGCCGTTTGCATCGATATGGTTCAATCTAGCGGGTAATATGGCAAATATTCCTAATCACAAATGAACAGCTTATGGTTACAACAGACTGTCACGTATGTTGTTGGTTATTTTAGAACAGATGATGCTTCAAACGAACAACCCTGGACAGGTAAGCTGCTCAGGTATAGGCAGGTAGATCGCCCCAGCATAAATTTACTCACTTTCATTCGCTGGAGAGGCAAAGTAAGCCGGTTTTTGACAAGAGAGGGCGTACATATGATGAAGAGGTGACACAGACGCTGTCTTATAGCGTTAAAATATCCTGTACGTAAATAACAATGACGTCATTGCTGTTTTATCCCATCCACGGAGAGTGCTCCGTCACGTGGGCCGGTGTATCGTCTCTCATTTGTTGCCCACGCCTGGACAGTGTTTTATTATGACGGGGGATTCTACCAGAAACGTGGATTTGTCACATGAGATAATTTAATATTTTCTCGAGGCAAATCATCGCGCAGGAGATAAATGAATTAGCTTGAGGGTGACTGAATTATCTCACGATGTATTACTCATGTGGGTACAAAGATTTAAGTAACGGGAGATAAATTCGCCTTTGCAACCCTTTCTCTGCGGGTGTCGCTTGTATTTGAAGGCGTATTTGAATGGTTTTGTTTAAGATATCGCGTTTATTTAACAGCTTCCACGGTGGCCATCATTGGGTCAGTCCTTTTCGCTGTGGCAACTTTTGAATGACATGTTATTACAAGCTACACACATCCAATATGGGTGGCATGCTGTCTTCAATGTGCGACATATTTTCTAGTAAACATTTTGTCTGAAGGTAAAGTCAATTTAACAAATATGTGTGTGTGTGTGTGTGTGTGTGTGTGTGTGTGTGTGTGTGTGTGTGTGTGTGTGTGTGTGTGTTTGTGTGTGTGTGTATGTGACCAGTGTGTGTGTGTGTGTGTAGTGTTCCCCGTGTGTGTGTGTGTGTGTGTGTGTGTGTGTCTGTATCTGTGTCGGTGCATTTTCGTCAGTATAAGACCAGTATGACTGTAGCATTCCCCGCGAAATACATAAATTTGTTTTTGGGAACAACGCCCAATAAGTGCGCCAAAAATTGTCTCTCCGTATGATATATATATATATATATATATATATATATATATATATATATATATATATATATATATATATATATATATATATATATATAGATATATATATATATATATATATAACTATATATATATCTATATATATATATATATATATATATATATATATATATATATATATATATATATATATATATATATATATATATATATATATCTATATATATATATATATATATATATATATATATATACATGGTTGCGTGGACCATTTAAGTACCATTGCTAGGACTCTGCTTCAAAAAGTATACTACTGACCAAAGCCAATGCGTTATCGTGTCATTTCATGCGTTTCATGTCATGTGCTCCTGAGGCACGTGTGCAGTGACAGGAGTATATTTGTTTACTGTGATAATGAAAAACAATATTAACAAAACATATGCAATACAGCTGTTACTGTTCCCCTACTTCACTCAGTCTGTTTAATAAAGATGTATAAGCAATTGGTTTAACAGCATGGGTCGCTAGTTTACGTTTAGCCTAAAAAACACGGGTTGAGATCTGCTCATCTGGGGATGTTTGTCTGAGCATGCTTCAATCAAGGTGCTGCTTGGCCTTATCGCCACGCGTGCTATGACTACTGTTGAGTTATTTCACAGAAGCTGTCACATCACGGCGGCTATTGACATGGTGATGTACCAACTATATTGTGCGTTTCGTTATATAAAAATCGTTTCGCTGTAGACAAGGCAATTTCACCAGAAGCCGAATATTAACCAGATAATCACTATAAATAACCTCCATAATAAGCCAGTCCTGACACCTTGCGTGATTAAAGTGATATATATCCATGAAGGGAACACAGTGAGCGGTGCATTTACAAGCTTATCCCAGCGGATGTCATGCAACATTTCTTTATCCGGTAAACAATATATATCGCATTTACCACATAAACAATCTGTATCGCATTAAGCACATAAACAATCTGTATCGCATTTACCACATGAAGAATATGTATCGCATTTACCACATAAACAATCTGCAGCATCAGCATATTGTCATCAACCCTTTATCCTGTTCATCTACCATTTCTTTTACCTTTAGCGGATACACAATCGAATGCACATTTTGATTCGCATATTTATAACGCAGTATATCAGAGACAAGTTTAAGGAAACCCCTCATCTTCTCATATAGACCAATTTATATAAAATGCAAACATATCTTTGACAGTACATGTTGTTCTTATCTTCTTTTACAGCAGCACTTCATATTTGGCTGATTAAAATAATTAAACATTACATACGTTATGGAAATAATCACACACTATATGCATATTATCTGATAAATCATTTTCGATCCCAGTTGAGCTGCGTGCGATAGACCATCGGGTCGGTGGCATCAATGGTTATGTGGCGGTTTCCTGGTTACAGAGGTTGCAGATTGAGGCAGTCTCAGGACAATTCGCATCTAGCCAGGAGGTAAGATTAGTCTGACCTAGTATAATGTTTCCCGCGTCAAACCCTTGCTGAGGGGTACAGAATAACATATCAAAGATGCATTTTTCGGTGACTTTTGAGCAATAATCATTTTGTTTCCGTGTAGTTGCTAGGTTTATGTCTATTGCAACCGTTGGTTCGAACATTAAAACAGCAATACGTTATCGATATCAGTACCTTGAAAAGAACTTACCTTTTTGCATTTATAAATAAATGCAAAAAAGTAGCGAATGGGTAGAGTTTGCACCAACGTGCAATACCGTTATTCTCTGGTTTTATCGCTCAGACCTCGTATATTTCTGATGATCAACTGCATCTACAGTGTGTCATGTTCGGTCTACTCTTCATGTCCTGTCGGAAATAAGCAACCTGACTATACAAAGGCAAACATAAAACGAATCGGATTCAGGACTTCAGAGATACAAGCAGTAGAGCATAAATCAGTGAAGTATGTTTCACCGCAGAATTTTGCTGATTTGTTGTGACATTTTCCTTCACGCAACACCTACGTTTTGTTTAGGAGAATGCACTAAATCATCTCAAGGTGAACTGCGAGATTCAAAATGTTATATCCGCAGCTATAGTATTTCGAGATAAATATACGCTGGAACTCAAGAATGGCCAATTATATTATACGCCTAAGAGGCTGTTGCTTTTGTACAATACGCTATATTTTGCTTTTATGAGTTTGAGGATATTCCCAATAAACATCTAAGGCATCAGTTATTAATCCTTCAAATAAATACGATCAATACACGTGAGCGCTTTCCTTCT
The DNA here is from genome assembly GCA_034190875.2 of Urechis unicinctus. Lineage (NCBI taxonomy): Eukaryota > Metazoa > Annelida > Polychaeta > Xenopneusta > Urechidae > Urechis > Urechis unicinctus. Next base: position 22,870,988 of record CM067356.1, read on the forward strand.
ACCATCAGCGTGATCAACGTGCAAAGCAGGTTTCCTAAATTGCTGGTTCGATATAAGTTAATGCAAATGCAGTTGTACATGTATATCACCTGGCCTGTTTGTGTTGGCTTTGTAACACTGCCAGGTGAGCGTCCTCTCATCTGCTATTCATTGCATTCATTCTTGTCACGATTGTACTGCTTGAATACACCTTCTATTCGCATGGGACGTGGTACTATTTCAGTCACATTATGAAGTGTAGTTCATGCGCATTAATCAGCGGTTACAGTAACTGCGTCCGGGTCTTCGTATGTGATAAGATGAAGGCCGCAAACTCTAATTATCGAGCTCTTCTCCTTTGCACAGCAGCATGCCTGCCATCTTCCCAAATCTGCTTTCCCGGAAGGTCGTGTCCTTGAAGCAATCATTATCGTCATCTGACGCTGTTAGTTATTACACTAGAAGCATCAATGCGTTATTACCCTAAACCAGGTATAATACTGTGAGCAGTATAGTGCTGTATTTTGTTAACACTTCTTCAAGGTCTGACCCTGACACGGTCAGAAATAACATGCAATTACCTTGGTGAATACACTGTCATGATAAACATATCCGGGGGTATTTGTCCCTCTCGGACGACAACCGTTCATCCGAAGGTCACATGATTTTGTTATCAGATCTGCCAACGTAACACAATTATCCACGCCAAAACATGATACGTCATGATTCAGTTTCCTTCGAAGTAAAGGGGGTTCGTTTTCCATTGTTCTTTCGATTCCATATATAACTATTATCCACGTCTGTAGTGTTCTTGACGTCGTTAAACCATAGTTCATGTAAGTTCAACGGTGAAATCATAACAGCAGCGCGAAACATGGATCAGGTTTTGTCGGTGATTATGTCCGTTAGCGTACAAACGCCACAAGGTATGTAAAAGTGAAAATGGATATAAATATCGGTTTGCATCTACAAATAAATGATAGTGATAGTTACAATGCAGTCTTAGCATTATAAATCAAGTGTTGTAACTCCGTCCAGCGTTACATCACAGGACGCTTCTTATTAAGTGCAAAAAGTTGATGATATGCCTTAGCGATTGATATAGTAAGCTACGCAAGCATTTGGATTTCTCACAAACGCAAGTTTAATATCTTGAAATGGACCCAGTAGCAAATGTATGGGATTGCAAAACTGCTTGTTAACATGGTGCTGCAGCACTTATAGTGGACCTGTGGGTCGACACCGCAATGGGAACATGTTTTCCCATACACAAAGTGATATAATTTCACGTAGGAAGCGGATATTTTGAATCAGTCTTTCTTACTTGAATTATTTTTTTCTTGACAACAAAGAAGCAACGACAGAGTTTCTGGCGTGAAACACACGGAACAGATCAATGAATTAATTATAATAGACGTTGGGTATGTAACGTTGTGTTGTTTATGCTTTTGGGTCAGGTATCGCTTTATTTCATCTGTATAGAATTTCATTATTTATGTTCATTTATAATGTGTATATGCCAGCCGAAGCATTTTGGAGAATGGAGGATAAGCCCCGGCTATCTCCACGATCGCGTTCTCCGCTCAGCCAGAATGTTCCTCTGACGTCAGAGAGTCTCTTCAGATGGCAACGCGAAGAAACAAGTGACTCTGGATCATAGAATATAAAAAAATTGCGTGATATTACGAGCTGTCCGCTTACATTCAAAAACTTGCTTATGCGTCACATTATGTGTATTGAGGTTTTGTCTATGTGGTGCACGCAATCAATTAAGAGGTTTATCTATATTTCCCGGACACGCTCCCTACTGCCAGGCCCGACAGCATATTGCTGTGTAGCTCATGCCATGTCAAATTATCTTACTCGAGCATTTGCGTTAATTGAATATATATATATATATATATATATATATATATATATATATATATATATATATATATATATATATATATATATATATATATATATATATATATATATATATTTAAAAAACATGATGTGCATGTGTCTGTCCGTCTAGCTATCAGTCTGTATGAGAGTCCAAATTCTCCTCTCAAAAGACTGCACCAAGCATAAGGCAAATTGGTCCACATTTACAGCTTATCACGAGTGTACATGGCAGTTTGTAAGATCTTCACGCCAAACACTTCACATTTTTATAAATGGTTGAGTCTGAGTGGGGACTAGGCTGGTGATCATAGTGGGGCCGGGGTGGGGATAAGAGTGGGATCTCTGCAGGGATATGGGCACCTCATCATCAACTGCCGCGCTTTGCCAAGTAGCCATATTTAATATACCTCCTGTAACAACGATTCATGGCCAAGTCATAGCATATTTCAAACTGGGCGACACTAGCTCTTTCGAACTAAGTACGGGAGTATGCACTCCCTCTTAGTTCTGGCGTCCAACGATAATTCCCGACATAAGTCAACGGAATTATCAAGAGTTCCGCTGCTTTACCTAGTTTTAGCTAATAAAATCAACTCACCAAACATTTATAGGAACAGAAGCTGAATTTCAGCAACAACAGTATCCTGTGAATTAGTAGTTTGGCCTAAAACACACCAAACGGTAATATCTGAGCCCGACTTGGCAACATGGCGGCGAGGCGGCGGAAACTAACCAGCGGGAGGATACACCAATTGGAACATAGGCGAGACAGCTCACAAGACGCGGGTTCACAGGGACCATTTGTGGCACGAAGCTAAAAGCTAAAATGACCTTGTCTAACATGTAGAAAAGGCCATTAACATTCACTGTCGCACAAATATCACACCGAATCACGAAGAAAGCAACGAAAACCTGGGGAAAAGGCGACAGGAATTATTAGCAATAGTTTTTGCCTATGTTCTCACCGCCTTATTTACATCGGAAGTTTCTGGGGCTGTCTGGGATATCGTCCTCCGCGCTTGTATTTCGGAAGAAAATATCACCGGTAAACTTGGAAAGTTATCGCAAATATAGTTTTCCGCTGACGATAGGAATATGAAACATTATCTCGAACCGAATTAGATAATAACTTTCGACACTGATCGCCCGAAACTCGTCAGAACATGCATATTTCGTGAAAAAAGTGGTGAGTTATGGGTTGATCGAATGCATCGACCAAAAAATTTAGCTCTATCTGTTGGACCGACAAGGTGATTAATAGAACCTGACGTTGGTCTTTTGGGCTAGGCGACACCGAAAAGTCTGCGCGTATGAAATTACTTTGACTGTAGCATTGGCTGGGGTTGATGTAATTAGGTCCAGCTCTGATAGCCACATCCCCAGATCTACTACTGTTGAAGGACAGTTCTTTGTAAATGCAACAACACCGACGTTTATATTTATTACGCTTTTGTCCTAAAGTAGGTCTATTGCTGTGTACGTGACACTTGAGGGTGTTATTTTGTTAACGCCTCTTTTGGGTTGACCCTGACACATGCAATTATGTTGGTGAATTAAAAACATATCCGGCCATTTGTACCTCGTAGACAACAGCCATTTATCTTAAGGTTGTACTATAATCCCGGCCACAACACAATACATCGTGATCATTCGTTTTACAGAGCTAACGAAATGACAGGGGGTTTGTTTTCCTTTATTCATACTATTCTTTTCAAATCAAATCTCTCGCTCACAAAAGCTTCCCCGCTACACAATGCTCAGCCAGCAGTGATAGCAACTGAGTTTTTATTAGCGTTAAACTTAAGACCATATAAGATTAGGGGTGAAATCTTGACCGCGGCGGTGATCGTTTGTTACAATGCCGCCATGTCAGGAAGGATTCATAAGAGGATTCTTCGGCGTAATAAGCTGTTGATGCGCCTTGACGAATGCTGCTCAATATTACTTAAACCATTGGTCTTCTCATGAACGCAATTAGATAGCATGAAATCGCCTCAACACAAATTATTTTTTAACGATGCAATAAATTATCCTTACGCTAAATGACTTGGATTGACCGAGAAGTTGATTGTGGCGGTGAGATGCGTTGGGGTCAGATGGGTTTCCTTTGTTACTTATTACAATAGTTTCATTTTTTTTATTTTCCCTCTTGATCTACATTACTGCCAATAAGACACCATTTATAATCTGGAGAATAGAGGATTAATCTGGGATTTCTCCACACGGCCAGAGCACTCCGTTGTGGTGTCTCCACATGACAATCTGATAATATGGTTCCCCGCATGATGAAACGAAAAATGAATAGACATGCATTATCATTATCCCTGGATGTCTGCATTGATGCTTGGTCGCAACTGCATCCATCATATACCCACTCTTATTGTGTAGGCTGTAAAACGGCCTCGCTAAATAAAGCTGAATATACGCCATCTTACTGATAGTAACAACACTAGCTCCGCTTCTGCTATTTCAAGTTTATAAAGTCAGTCATCTCAAACGAAACAGGTCGTGAGCATCCAAGGTACATTGAAAGGAAGCCACAAGCAGTAAAACATGAACCTGAACAAAACAGTGGTAATACAGCCAAAGAGTTTATAGCTACGCTAAGAAGGTTCACCGCGTCCAGCTGTGTGGTGATTATGAAATTACATGAAGTACACGCCCATCATCAGACGACGAGACCATGAAATCAACAAAAGCACACGGGATTGATGATCCAACATCTCGGGGCTCGGCGGCTGTTAAAGATATGGAGTCATCTGATTGGTCGAGGCGACCACGCCTTCGAATGAATCAGAGAATGTCACTTGGTTTTAAGAGACGCTATTACAAAGCAACACGCAGATCACAGGTGACATCCTCATTTATCGTATGGCACCCTACTCTCAGCCAATCAGAGCTCGAGAAAAAGCTCGGTCTTTTTCCCATATCACCTCAAACGCACAGTTTGCCATGCGATAACTGCAACCGTTTCGATATATCACCGAGAAACAACTTCACTTGAGATGGCCCCTCACAGAGCACCGCTGCTCTAGCATTGCAACACTACGGAGGTTCTTAATATCAGGCACACTTTACAAGTCTTAAAACGAAGGTTTTCTCAAGAGTCATTTGCTTGCCAGCCGCTAATCTGGTTGCGTAACGCTCATCGGGAAGTCACGGTATTATCTCATCTCCCCGGAATCATGCTGAGGCGCGAAATTGTCACACCTGCCGAGCCGTGCCTACTGCGCTACAGGGTTGCTAACATCAAACAACGGCGAAGTCGGCGGAGCTCTGATTGCCGGAGTTGGGAAGGTTCAGCAAGTTTTACACAACAAACTATCGAAGCATATTCTAATCAAATAAACAAACAAGTATAGAAAGTAAAGTATTTATCTAATCATCACTAAAACACCGGCAGCTGAGTCCGAATGGGGGATTAACAGACTACCTGTCATATTTACAGGTCCCAGGCAGATACTTTACATAACATAGGTTCACGCTAATTATCATTATTAGGAGACAGCGTCGTGCTTGATTATCGCGTGTAGGTGCCATCCGCGTCCTCGTGTTCTTTCCCCATATCACCAACGTGACCATGCGATAACTAACACATATTTTCTCTGGCGCATGCTTGAGTGAACACTCTTAGCGTAGTTATATGCTCTTTGCTACAGCTATTGCAGTCATAACTTCGTCTGTAATTGCAATAGGACTAGCTACATGGGTTGCGCTGAGCATTCCCATGCCTGTGCGGTGTTTTTAGCTATAGCTGACGATCTAATAACTGGCTGAAAAGGATCAGAATAATACTGTCGTTTCCCTTGTATGTTTAGCCAAACTTCAGGATTGTTCTGTATAAATGAATACCTCACGAAACATGACGCTGACATGACGGTTTTCGCAAGTGGTATCAAGCGTCAAATGCACGACCAGCAGCATTGCTCAAGTGGTGATATGCGTATGTGTGCGCTCCAATTCATCTCCTGCATCCATCCATTTCCGCGGCCTGACGTCACGTGAGGTGCGTTTTCCGGTAGACCAATCCAACAGGTGCTCTCATCATGAAGGCCGTTGCCATGGTGATGTGTTGGCTACATCCCGCACCTCGAGATAGCGATCGGCATTTCGCAATAGAGAGGCTCAATCTACAGTAATAGTTCGTGAGCCGAATATTCACCAGCAAAGCCCATTGAATAATCTCCATGGTTAACTTGTCATGGCATATTGCGTGTCTGAGATGATATATCCCTTAGGGAGCACTATGGGCGGTGTTTTTTTTCAGAAATACCCAGTGGATACCAAGCCATATTCCGTTCACAATCATATAAGCAGTTAATTGTTCAGCAAATTGCATCGCATTTTCGATATCTTGTTTTTCACCCAGCACCAAAGTGTCATTTTCCAGCAGCACGCATCTTCAGCACACTCATCAAACCGCATGGCTGCATGTCCCCGGGAAGTATGAGGCCACGTGAATGAGCATAGTGATTGTGGTCACAGTGAGAATTACTTTCTAATAGAATTTGTCGAGGAAATCCAGTTGGACGAACGTTTGCTTGTTTGCTGGTCAGACACAATGGTTTGCAAAATAATTTACAAATCCGGATAAACAAGCTCTGATTCGTTCGCCAGCGACATATATGCGATAAGCCCGATTTTCAAACTGTACACTTATTGTGTCGCCAGATCATACTTTTCCTATAACGATAAAGAGCAGCAGTGGACAACATTGGTTCCTTGATTGTCTGACTTCCGCAATCATTCATATTAAAGTGCATTATTAATTTTCATTGATGATGTGTGTTTCAGCCACCCTAAGCATTTCAGAGAATAGAGAATAAGCCTTGACGTTCTCTTCTATTGCGTTTTTCTGTAGGGCCAAAATGTTCCTTTTACGTCAGAGCGTCTCTTCACATGACAGCATGATTATCTGATGGCTAGATGAATAAAGGCGAAGTGTCTCTGGCAAATCAAACATAAACGAATCAACCGTGGTGGCGCCCTCTGGCGATTGCACAAATGAATGCCAGCCAATCTTGGAAAATCTATTGGTCAGATTGATTCACAATTGGCTACTTGTTTGAATATCACTTCTATTTGAATATCTGCCATGGGATTCAATACAAAAAACAGTATTTCAAATAAAATATACTAGGTAAGTTTTATGGGGGTCACCTCTTGTCCAATCTTATTCAATTCCATTGATCACCAATCTCTGCCTTCTGTTTCTGAGTCAATCATTTATCAGTGCTAATACCCAGCCACTGATGCCGTGGGCCGTATGTTTTCTGTCTAGTGGGAAACGCCTTTTGAAAGTCTAAATAAATAACATCTGCAGGGTACCAGTTTAGTAACGTCCTCTATAAATTACCATGCTGATATTTGTTCAATAAATTGTGTTGAAGTAAGTGTTCTGTTAGTTTCTTTCCATTACTTTGCTAACCGCGGATGTTAAGCTATCTGGCCGGTAATTGACTGGCTGCAGACGATTGCCTTTTTTGAATATAGGTGTAACATTGGCACATTTCCAGTCATTTAGAACCGTTCCGTCGTAAATGGACCGGTTGATTATGATAAAGAGTGGAAGATCATTTAGAAGCCGTGGGAAGAGTTTATCTGTTCCGTCGTAAATGGACCGGTTGATTATGATAAAGAGTGGAAGATCATTTAGAAGCCGTGGGTAGAGTTTATCTGAACCAACGAGGTTAACAATTGAAGGACTTGTCCAGGCTAAAAGGTATTCTCTCTAATTATTCCTCATCACCACCGTTGAATAATCGAATTGGTTCCTGGAGTCCTGCTATCTCGTCTGTAAATACTGATGCAAAGTAACCATTAAGTCAATTTTTTGCCTTCCGAAATGACATGCCTATACTTTCTTAAGTTTTGACCTGACGTAGACGTAAATTGCCTTTGGGTTTGTTTTATATGATTAGTCTGTCTTACTTCAAGAGCTGATCACCTGCAAGTGTGGTGTCAGCCTCTCCAATACAACCATGTTTCCAGCTCTCAATTATACCAACTACATCAGGTGAATAAGAACAAACTGCAGCTCCGGCATCCTATTTATAGCGCTCCGCGCGTTAGTGTCAAAACTACTTTGAGGCACCCAAGTCAATTCATTCAACGAGTGTGTTCGGTGTCGCCTGACTGATGTATATATATCATTATTACATATGTCACTGTCGCTCGTTGAATGAATTGACTTGGGTGCCTGTGTTCGCATCAAATCCGTCGGGAGAGCTACAACTCACCAACCCCCGCCTTCCTTGTTTAAAGGAAGCGGTCGCTTGTCAAACTGACTGAGACAAATTGTTCCAGTACTGGTGCGCCCCGAGGAGTGACGTGCAACCTGTCCCTAAACACGTTCGATTAGTCGATGAAATAATTAGCTTGCTGAAGATCTTTCAATAAGATGCAAATGAGGATAAGGCAGTCTTTATAGCTTCATGAATATGCATGATCATCATCCCTGGATCGCTGTGCAATGTTACCCGGACGCAATATGCCTCATTTATTCTCCCTCTGTGATTGTTAAGGCTGCTTAACCATTTTGCTTAATGGAGCCAAATTTGCCGTGACAGTATAGGATAAAAGAATTCGTTATCGAAAGTCGTGTGTAATAAATAAGCCTTAAGTTTCGTTCCCGTCATTTTGAGACCTAGTGTCTCTGTATGTGAGGAAAACATGTGCAGCTTCGTTTGTTTATCTACACAATGAGTTGACCGGTTAGGGTGGTTCATGAATAATAGGACAGAATGTACTTTCCCAATGAGGGATTGAGTGCATGGGGCTTGATTGCCTGCTACACTTGGCTCTGATGCTGAGCAAGCCGATGTCAGGCTTTCTAGGCGCCGAGTCGTTTTATCTCTGACTGAAAACAGGATGGAGGCGTCATAGCGCATCTCCAAAATGAGGCATGATAATTATGTCGGACCTAACGTAGTGGTTTGCAGTAATATACTTTAATAACGCATCATTGATTTCAACTTATGTACTAAAGACAACAACCAATGACCTTCTACACCAAGAGCTATATGTAGTTGTCGTTATACGACTGGGGGGAATGCGTAAATACAAGTACCCCACGGACGCATCATAAAAGAGACACATCAAGACAATCCACGAAGGAATGCGACCTGATAAGTGAGATTGACAATTTGAAAGACCAATCACTAGACGTCCAAATTGAATTAGAAAACGTGCGAAGTATGCTGCAAGAACAATAAGTCATACACTTCCGCGTCGGAAAAAATGGAAAAGCTACAAGAAGTAAATCGAACACTACGCGTACAAATAAGTATGTTGGTAAGGATTAAAATTCGTACAGATCAATTGGGAGACCTCCAGAATAGCATTACCCAGAACAGTCAAGCGTCAGTTACAAGTGTCATGAACGGAAGTCACGGATGGAAATCTAGAAATGATGCACGGTCCCAAATGTGCGCTTACTGTAATAATGCTGGTCACACTATATCTCATTGCAGGTGTCGTAATAAAGACTATTGTTACTGCTCATGTTTGTTTTTTTGTCATTCTATGTCATTAATGTTTGATAGTATTGCATCATTGATCCTTTTTTTTTTTGTATGATGTATTTTTTGGGAACGATTTATTCTAGACTTGAGACCAAGTCTGATGTGTAGGAGTATATTTCCATATTGTCTCGAGCGCAGGCGCGAGTGAGCTCACTTATCGTATTCATATACACTTTTTGCTTTTAGTACTGGCGGTTGTAAATCGGCAGGTCGACAAGGTGCATCAGTCAGGATTATTAAATCAAACACAACTATCACGATATATGCTAACGTCAAACAGCAGATTCTACCCCAACCACCAGATTGGCACGCATTTTGTTTGAATAACGGTTCGAAGTTTCGATGGTAGGGCTTGTGTACTTGACTATGACTTGCTTTATTCTGTCGTAAATCCATTATACATAGTAATTACGAAACGACAATAGACATGGTGATTCAATCAAATGTAACGAAATAGCATCTGATACATTTGACAAAGTGTGTATTTAAGAATTTTGACTGTTTAAGATGCATGACTGTGAGTTGTGTACATAAAGGATATCATTCCATCATATGGTTGTGTGTATGGTTGCTGTGAATGAATCTGGTCGCCCGGAAAACAAGTCGTCATATCTTAGCTGAACCATTTACAAATGTTTGCATAGAAAAATTCAATTTTACTTCATACTATCTAGTCTTGGAAAATAACCTCACCGAGTTACACACTGGTTGATATTAAGATTGACTTGATATTACGAGCATTGTGCATCATTGTACATGATCGCCTGGCTCATATTAATGACACTAGCCCAGCTCCTGTAGTAGCAAATTCATAAATGACAAAGTGAAATAGTTTCATTTTAACATCCCATGTGAGAAAGTGATTGATTTGTATACTGCGCAATAACCAAAAACTCTTAATAAACCAGAGCCAAAAAGCTGCAACTATCGACACCAAAATGGCGCAGATGCAATTGAACATCGAAATGACAACATTGGTTGCGTTGATCAGTCGTCAGCTATCGTTGGCGAGCTCATAACTGGCAGAAAAGACCAAGATCCGATCATTTGTACTGTGATTGAAACTCCACGACTGCTCTGAATAAGAGAATGTTACAGGTGATAGCAATATCTTGAAATTGGACAACAGTTTAAGCCTAAGCACCATACGATTGCCATGCCTTCATTTCTCTCGTTGACATTAAGTCGGAAGGAAAATACTGATTAAGGAATTGTTCGCGCCAAGAAGTTAAGTTCACCTGTTCTACAAAGCGCACAGCTCATGTCGGAATTTATTTTTGCGCATGCTCCAACCTATCTCTACTACATATGTGGTGTGTTAACCATGCTATGGTGAGTTCATTCAAAGAGGCTCTCACTTCATGACGGTTATTGATATGGTGATGTGCCAGCTATATCAGCCATCTCGTGATAGTGATCACAATATTGCTCCAGATAGGCCCAAAAACTCTCCCTATCTACAACAATAGCCAGTCAAAAGCCCCGAAACAACCAGCCACGCAACATCAATAATCCCATTGTAAAATACTCATGACATCTTGCGTGACTGAGATAATATCGATCCGATAATGGAACATCATGAGCAAAGTGCGTTAAGGAATATTCAGTGGGATTTTGTAGCTAATCCTTATCCAATCTGCACCGCATTTAGGATAGCCAGTTTAAATCCAGCACCAAGATGTAATGTTCCAATAGCACGCAAATTTAACACACTCGTCAAATGACATCGCATATCCAAAGCAAGTATAAGGCCACGTGAAAATACAGGGGCTTTTTTACAAGCACAGACAGCATAGCACATAGCAGCATCTACACAGCGCTATGCCATCGCCACCTTCATGGTTACATTCGTGAGAAATTGCTCCTGATAGAATTCGTCGTGGAAATCTTTAGAAACGGAACAGGTGAAGCGCACAATGCGCCGATTACAATCACTATTGCCACCATTAATTGGAAGATGACATTTCTGTTCCAATGACGAAGTACATAAATTCACCACATTCAATGAACGACTAAGAGAGGTCAGATTGTCACTATCGTATAAACCATGGCTCGGTTGGCGGATCTCAACACAGACCAGCACGTGATGTAGTTCCTTGTCAACTATCAACACATCAGACACGGTTATAACGCAGCCAGTCAACTAGATCAAGTGTCCTTGCCAATGAAGACAGAGGGGTCCTGGTGGAATAATGGCTCGTGTGTTGGCTGAGAAGGTGGGCGTTAGCGATATATGACGCGCTGCAAGTGGCGCAGGGCAATACATTCTTATGTTAATAATGAATGTCAGTACTTGTAAGTAATTTGTAAGTATATTTGACTACTTGCTATGCAAAATGTCTTTCAAAAATTATTGAATGCCAGTATCTGTGGATTTCGGTTGGTATAATGGCTACATGCTGTGGAAAGGTCATCCGTATGGTTCGTTTTATGATTGCAGCCCTTTATGCAGTAAGCATATTATCAATTTGTAAAGGATGAATCAAATTAGATTGCTCGGCCGAACTATGTGCGACGTGCCACGGGCTTTGAGCATCAATGATAATGTGGCAATTTCCTGATTACGGCCGTTGCGGAATCCAGCAGGCCCAGGAGATGATCAATGAACAATTTGTCAGTGATCCGATTAAAGGAAAATATCTTCAAATAAGGTAAAACGTAGTCCCCCGGAGCTTCAGTCATCTCAACGATAATAACACGTATTTACTAGAGGCCATGTCTGGTTCCCCACGTCATATGAAGTAGGGTTATTTTGGGCTGGTAAGCAGGACCCTAGTCAAGCTCATGCTCTCTGTAATGAAGAGCAAAGCAAACTGAGCCTGCATTTTTAGCGATATGGTGCAATTTATATATTTTGTTTCCGTTTTTGTGAAGTTGCTGGAATGTCTCGATTGAAACCCATTTATGGAAAGCACCAAATCGTTGATAATCTGTCCATGTCAGAGCCTTCCAAAGAATCAGCCATCGTAATTTTCAAAACTTACCAAACGAGAATCGATTGTTCATGTGCAATTACATCATTCTCTTGTTTTTCCGCTCAACCACAATCCATTTTCTCCTTCGGATGTCTTATTGTGGTATCCACGTGACATATTTTTTACGTTCGTCATGTCCTACGCAAAACAAGCAACGTGACGTAACAAATGCCTAAAAATAGCATGGATCAGCAATTGAACTCATATAAGACATATATCGTTTTAAAAGTAGTAGGGAATTAATCGATGTTTTTTATGAACTTCGCCCTAATTAACAACCTCGTTCTGTTTTGCATGATTCACTAAATCAATTATACGCTTGCTGTGGTCTTCTTAACCAGATATTCGCTTATGTTGGAAAGCAGGAACACCACAGAGGAGTTGAATTTTTCACAAGTAGTTCAAGAGAATCCATTCTACTTTCAGAACAGGATGTTGCTGGCTTTGTGAAGACCATTAGAGCAGTCTGCCATAACCGTGCTTGTATGAGTTCTAGGATGTTCCCATTGTGATTCTGATCAAGTTAATCTAGGAAGCTGATCGTTTCCCTTGTAGCCTCCTGGTGAAGAGTTAAACAGCTTTCCATGACAGCTAGGTGGAGTTAAGTCATTTATCTGGCCACAGTAGTTGTAGCCAGTTTGGTAACATACGATTCCCCTGACTCGTTTGTGACAGATGTCATGACACAAACATGTTTAACAGAAAGCCTTCCTTGTGCTGTGTACGTGAAAGTACCAGGTTTTATTTTGTTAACACCTCTTTTGTATTTGACCATGACACGGGTAGAATCGATATGTTTTTACATTTGGTGACTGCGTCGTCATCATGAACGTATCCGGGTACTTATACCTCCTAGACGATAGCCATTTATCCGAAGGTCACGTAATTTCGTGTCAATTGTTATCAGACCCTCCAAAGTAGAACCATCATCCCCGGCGTTAGATGATATGCTATGGTTCTGTCAATATCTAGTTCTAAATCGCCTTCATTACGGAGGCTCGTTTTCCATTGTTCATTCTTTTCGTCATAATACTATTGTCGATGTCCGTGGTTATCCCTCTTTCACGGCGCATTCCGCTTGCCACAAAGGGCAGCTAATACGAAGTCGTGACAGCAACTGAGTGGTGGTCTTCATTTAACCAAAAACCATAAAGTCTAGGGTGAAATCTTGACAGAGTCACGAAACGTGGATCATGTTTTGGTGCGTAGATAATGGTCGACAGAGGTTTAGAAAATCTGCGTATCATCATAACGCGGCCGCAAGGTCATCTCCGGGGGCGATAACTGGTTTCAGGTTTATTATATTACCGCTTTCAATAGGCAGACATCCAGGTATTCACTAAACCTGGCGCGTATTGTAGTTGAAATACGCTGATTTGTGTTTAGCAACCTTAATCATTTTAAAAGGATTAGCCTGGGCTTTGTCCTCAATCGAATTCTCTGCTCGGTCAGAGCTTTCCTTTGATCTCAAAGCGACTCTTCACAAGACGTGATTACTTGAAGTCCCGGCGAAAACATTAATAACGAAACGGCGGTGGCGCCCTCTGACCATTACGAATACAATACAATAGCCGAGTAGCTGGAACTGCATTTCTTCAGCAGCGGGATTAGTAATTTGTTTCACAAATTGCGACAGTGATAAAGAACACATCAGTTTGGATTCGATGTTTTAGCTGTACAGGAAACAAATATATGAAGCAGTATTTCAAATAGATCTTACAAGATAAGTGTTAAGCGACACCATATTTATGAAAAGAGTCACTTGACTTCAGCATAAATTATCCAGCGCAATAACTAATATAGCTAATCATCGCCGCTTTGCCGCAGCTATCTATGTTTTTCATCAAAGTTAGAAGCTATTATTATATTGTATGTTACTCCCAAAAGCATACATCCGGTCTGCGCTCTGTAAACACAATACGATCCACGAACCCAATAATATAGCCCTAGATATAGTCGTTGTTCATTTTAAACGTGAGCGATTTACGACAATCTGTAGCCCTCTTTGTAAGATGTAAATTGTAGCTTCATGAATATGCATTATCATTATCCCCGACTTGCAGTGTATTGTGACTCGGCTGCAATATGAAAACGTTGTCCTCCTACTGTTAATGTCAATGCAGTTAATCCGCCTAGCTTTTTCAAGATGAATTTGCTGCGCCAGCATCGGATTCAAGAATTTTTCATCTATAGATTTGAAATTAATAAATCGATATTTTCATTCTAGCTGATTTTAGCCCTACAAGACGTCAGTAGGTATAAATTCATGTTACCGTTATGACCGGAGCTAAGCTGATTTAAGATCATTGGTGCTTCTATTGGTGTGGTAAATTTGTGCAGTTTCGTTTGAGTTGAACACTTAAAATGGTTCGATTATTAATAATAGAGCGGGTTGCTCTTACCAACGTGAGGGATTAAGTGGTGTGCAGCTACAAGTACTTGCCGCTTGATCTCAGTATAGTAACTTTTACATATACATACGGATCTAGCAACTGATGTAAAGCATCATAGCGCATCTCCAACTGCGGTATGACGTGTCAAATGTCATAACGTTTTCCATTCATGTCATAAAGAATGACCTATTTTCACGCCATCTATCGAATACTTGGCCAACTACAGTTATCAACAAAAACAAAGAATTGACGGAGTTTTAAACCATACAATTTTCTTTGATTTTAAGTGCTTGAATGTTGCATTAAGCCGTGATTGATGTGAGATACAAATAATAATGTCGGCCGAATCTCCCAGACGCAGCCAGCGGGCTCAGGGATCCGTCGTCAAGCCCCAGCCCGTCAGGTAAATTTGCTTTACTTCGTCAAATTGCCAAACAGTCACATTCATGACCCGATGGAAATGTCAATGATTGTTCTGAAATCAGCTGACACGAACGCGCCCACAGCCGCCCCAGAATACGATATTGGTATCCTTGATACCGAATTACTTGTTTGATAGTTTTCAGTACCGCGCTCATCCGCAACTACGTCATACAATTATATCACACATCATGAAGTGGTACTCCAAATTCCAATTCTAACAACCAAATGACGTCTGACTACATTTTGGACAAATATTCATGTCAAATTTTATTCTGGTGAACCTCTTTTACTCCATGATTTAACAATAAAGATTGAAGAACCAAACTATTCCTCTGGTGTGTAACCTCTCTGCACTACTTGGCCAACATAGCCTAGGGCTAGGCATAGCATATAACTCCAGAAAAGATCAATGACAATGAAAAAGACAGACACTGTAAAAAAAAGTGTGTTTCGGTGGTCGAGGACACTTTCCCCATTCATGGAGTGCAGACTCATGTGATCTTCATTGACATAAGAGTGAAAATAGCACATCACTAAACTGGATATTCTCTGCTGGATAGAAAATTGTTACTATGCTATTCCACCTGAGCAGCTACATGTTAATGAAATCAATTGCTAAAGCACCTTACCAATGGTAACAATCCCATTTAATAGTGATTTTATTGAGGTAAGATAAGAACACTTTAACCTGGATAAATTGTATCCATATGATTAATAATAAAGAAAGCATTAGAGTAATGTTCAAAATGGGTGAACATAAAGCAATTTTTGCAACAATTTCCACATGTGCAAGAAAATCATTCACCCTACATAACAAATGCAATCCTAAAGTGTGAAGATGGATACAGAAAATGTATAAAACTGTATATCTTCGCTCTAATAACACTAATATATTGACAGATTTCACCATGCAAGCATGCTGCAGACTCTACATTAATTTGGACCTCTAAAAAATTATCTACATACTTATCACATACAGCTGATACTTTGAAGAATATATTTGGATAAGAAACCACTGCAGCTGTGCAGTGTACATTGAGGCTCAATATGACTTGGTAGTTGTTTTTGATGTAAATATCTGCAGAGTATTCTTATGCTATATCATCATTTTCATTCTTATTTTTTTTGTGAGAGAGTTAAATATTTCTTTATTGTTATATTCCAATACCCTGCTACCTGATTGTTATTGCATTTGAGAAGCTAAATCTAAGCCCAGATAAATATCATTCCATATCTCATCTCATTCGACAGCTACCCTTTATTCTGCTATTGCATCTGTAGCTATCTGGTTTGCATTAAGTAACATGTTGGGATGTTTTGTTCCAGTGACAAAACGGTAATGGAGAGTGTGGTAGACTTCATACAAGATGTGGTAAGTGGCAAGGTGTGTGTTGGTTTCTTGGTTCTGGTTCATTTCATATCCCATCTTCAACACTTTGTTCTACCTCGTTAACACCTGCACGTTTACTACCTGTATATTGACTTGTACCAACATCAATAAACAACCATGCTCTCCACTGAGTAAGGGTATTTCACACCAAAATGTACAAATGTTGACCTGACTGTTTGGAATGATGCATGTTGTTTTCTTGCTCGTCACTGCTTCTTTGTGATTGTTATTAATATTACATGTAAGAACCTTATGACCTCACTTTCTCTCCTGCTACAGAAAACACTAGTGCACACAACCCAACCATCCAATCTCACTGCGTGTTTATCACAAGGTGCTAATCAATTCTTTAAAACATTACCACTCCCCATAGTAATAATTTTCCACTTGATAAGCAAAAATTCTCTGTTAATTTTGATTATTTAGGAATAGAAACATCTCATATTGGCATTTTTACATCACATATTGGCTTGATAATTAAATATTTCTGCTTCATAACTAAATGACAATGTGCATCTGTAATTAAGTACTGCATTTGTAGAAGACTCATGTTCCCCTGTAGAGTGGGTGTTGTAGATGCAATCTATATCCCTCTTCTTTTTTCATTGTGATTAAGCTTTCTTTTATTAGCTTAGGATGGATTCACTTGCAGTCAGTGTCGATTGCTGTGCTGTGTTGTTGTCTAAATGTGAGTGTTGCTGCTGAATGACAGGCATACAGTCACAACACAGGCAAGATGGAGGACAAGGAGAAGATACAGTGGGTTAAGTTTGAGGAAGCTGACATAAATGGTAAGTAGAGTGGAAGCTCTTCCCACTTCCTCACATAACCTCAGCATCCCCTTCTTGTTTTTTATCTATTATAAAATGCATCACTGCATTGCAGTTGGACAATCTCATTGTTGTTGGTATTTTGAATTCATCTGATCATTGCCTTAGCTCCATTTGTCTCCTCCAGATGTGACATCTAATGCTGAATACAATCCGTGTACTGGTAACATCCCCCCTCTCCTACTCATCCTTGGCTACTCCAACGGCATCCAGATCTGGAGTGTCGCTGTAAATCACCTCCGCTTTTTTTGTTGATCATTTTTCCCAAATATATGCATCAAAAGAAAGACACCAGCTACAGTAAATTGAGGTTGTTATCTTGTGTGTCTGTATTGCAGGGATCAGGTGATGCCACAGAAATACTGTCCATCCGCCAGGGACCTGTCAAGATTGTCCGTGTACTTCCTCAACCAGTGGATGGTAGGCCAATAACTACCTTGTGTACTGATACTGCCTGGTCAAGGTCGCAGTACTCACAGGTCATTTGTTACTATGGTGACCACATGAGGCCTATAATGATGTCAGTTGTGACCTCATTCTCCTCCTCTAATTTCAGTGTTCGGCAGAAGTGATACATTTAAGACCAAGCGCCCTCTAATTGCTCTCTGTGATGCCTCCAGGTAAGTCACTTTGTGGACAGACACACTCCTTCATTAATCATTGCCAATTTCTTCATCCCAATCCAGTATAGACTGAACCTATTGAGTCAAGCACATGAAACAAATACACTGACTTTTTTGGAGGATTAAACGTCCCATACAAAATTATTATCATTGTTATTATGTCCAAGAAATTAACATTTATGAATACTTATGCAGTGTAAGTAGGAAAGAGTGGAGAAAAAAATGATGTTGGTCATAGTATACAGATTACACATATCTGATTGTTGTGGGTGATAGCTAATGCCCCTTGTTTCTTGGATGTGCTCTTCTGTCTCTCTGTATTAATGTCTCCCTTTGTTTCCATCACTGGATGTGTTCTTCTGTCTCTCTCTGTATTAATGTCTCCCCTTGTTTCCATCACTGGATGTGTCTTGTCTCTCTCTGTATTAATGTCTTGTTTCCTTCACTGGGTGTGTTCTTCTGTCTCTCTCTGTATTAATGTCTCCCCTTGTTTTCCTGGATGTGTCTGTCTCTCTGTATTAATGTCTCCCCTTGTGTCCTTCTTCTGTCTCTCTCTCTATTATTGTCTCCCCCATCACTGGATGTTTCCATCACTGGATGTGTTCTTCTGTCTCTCTCTGTATTAATGTCTCCCCCTTGTTTCCATCACTGGATGTGTTCTTCTGTCTCTCTCTGTATTAATGTCTCCCCTTGTTTCCATCACTGGATGTGTTCTTCTGTCTCTCTGTATTAATGTCTCCCCTTGTTTCCATCACTGGATGTGTTCTTCTGTCTCTCTCTGTATTAATGTCTCCCCTTGTTTCCATCACTGGATGTGTTCTTCTGTCTCTCTCTGTATTAATGTCTCCCCTTGTTTCCTTCACTAGATGTGTTCTTCTGTCTCTCTCTGTATTAATGTCTCCCCTTGTTCTTCTGTTCCATCACTGGATGTGGGTGTACTTCTGTACTGCTCTGTATTAATCGGATGACTTGTCTTGTTGACCTCACAGCAGTGGCCAGCCCTACTGCTCTGTCAAGTTTATGTCACTGAGAACTGGGGATGTGTTCTTCTGACCGTCTCTCTCTGTATTAATGTCAGACAATCTCTCGTCAGAATGTGGAAGGGAATGTGGAAATATCCTATCACTCCTGTTTTTATATACCAGGTAGCTTGTTTTATTATTGATAGGGAATGTTTCTGGGTGTATTGTTTCAGTCTGATTGTAGTGGCTTTCTCGGAGCGTATTGCCGCATTTGATGCCTGTCAATTCAAGGAGCGATTCACCATTACATGGGGGTACCAGTTTCTGCTGTTCTTCTGTCTCTCTATGTACCCTTAATATCCTCTCCCTCTGTCATTGCCAGGGTTTAACACCCGTCCGCCTGTCACTGACGGGTAGTGTTCAATCACACGTCCGGCCGACGGGTCTTTTCACTCTGTATTACTTAGTGTAGCGAGACAAATCAGAGAGCGCCGTGTTGTTTGACAACGAAAGCTGTTCTTGGGAAAGATCACTGCTTGGATGTGTTTCTATTCAGCGATTGTATGTCTGATGTTGATGTACTTTTCTTCACATGTATTACTAGTCTGTCATCTCTATATGCTCTTTAACTCACTGGACTTTAAACTACTTTATTTGAGTCTGTCTCCAAGATCTCTGTCGACGTGTATGGCACGACTCCCCATTGTTTCAGTTCATAAAAGGATGTATTCTAACTGTCTGTTTCTCTGTATTAATGTCTCCCCTTGTTTCCTTCACTAGATATGAAGTCTTTCTTCTGTCTCTCTCTGTATTAATGTCTCCCCTTGTTTCCTTCATAAAAGATTACTAGATGTGTTCTTCATTATTAATACTTTGATGACTTTATTTAACCTCGGGGGTTAGGCACATAGTATATGAATTTGTTTAGTCCAATTGCAACATATGATATCAATCCAGGTTAACGCGTAAATGCTCAATCCTCAATCAGGCAAACACCCCTACCACCCCGCTTTTACTCACTTTTCCCTCTCTCTGTTCCCCCTCTCACACACGCACACCTTTGTAAAGTTTATAAAATCGGTATATCCTGTGCGTTTTGAACTTCCTTCCCCTCTTTTGCACACGAACAACATGATCACTCAAAGACCAGATCAAAAACCTGTTGCTTTTGTCGACGAGCTGTACCGCGCTTCTCTTTTTCTAAGAGCTAGCAAATTTCAACTAGCAGTGCAGCGGGGTGTGTGGTCATTTCTTACCAAATAGCATTTCGTCCTCAGACTGTTACTCTGTTACTACAGAACACAAGATCGCTGGTACCTTGTGCTCAGGGGTGATTTATCTATACTGAAACATTATTCATTTAACCCGACGACTATTTTTGTCTCGAGGCTAGATTTCCCTCGATGTTAATTTTGTGTGTAGCCCTGGCCTAAAAACATTACTTATACCATATTATATGGTTATTGAGTTATTAAGACTGCCTGACTGTTTGCTATTATTAAAAGTTGAATTTGTGGAAAGGTGAAGCTAATGGTGTTGCCAACCCCATTGAATGGGACAAGTGCAGCAGCCTAAATACTAATATGGATATGATGATGAATGAATGAATGCTGTATTGAGAACACAACAAAAATCTACATAATGAGTCACATTTGCAATATTAAGGTCCATATGCTAAACCACTCATGAAATTTATTTTCTTTTGCATGCTTGTTAATGGTAAATTCACCAATGTGTTGGCTTCATCAGTGTTGTGGCTTCATCAATATTGTGGCTTCACCAGTGTTATGACTTCATCAATATTGTGGCTACACCAGTGTTATGACTTCATCAATACTGTTGCTTCACCAATACTGTGACTTCACCAATACTGTGGCATCACAAATGTTGTGGCTTCATCAATGTTTTGGCTTAACCAATGTTGTGGCTTCACAAATGTTGTAGCTTCACTTTTGTATTATATCCCGTTGAGATATATCAATCACTGGGGCTTAAAAAGACATTTTATGTCTATGTGTCATTGTTGTTAAAACCATCAGAATGACAAAACTGACTGAAACAATGAGTATTATCTGTATTTGTTGTGTGTGAGTATGGCTCCATCAGTCTGGTTAAGTAGAAGTTTTATATCAAAGGTTCTGTTTACCCAGTATGACTGCTTAGCTCCACCTGGTCCTGATTGACTGTCCTGCAGTTATAATGTATGCACCTGTGTATAGTGTCACATTGGTGTACACTTAATCTGCTTTGTATTTATCTGCGATTCATATCCCCTCCTCATCACCAGCCCATTGTGACACTAACCTTGGTTCTTATCACCAGCCCATCGTGACACTGACCTGGGGTTCTTATCACCACCTGGGGTTCTTATAACCAGCCGTCATCGTGACACTGACCTGGGGTTCTTATCACCAGCCCATCATGACACTAACCTGGGGTTCTCATTACCAGCCCATCGTGACACTGACCTGGGGTTCTTATCACCAGCCCATCGTGACACTGACCTGGGGTTCTTTATCAGCAGCCCAGACACTATGGGTACCACTGACCTGGGGTTCTTATCATCGTGACACTGACATCAGCAGCCCAGTATGTCACTGACCTGGGGTTCTCCTAACATGGCATCTTTTTTGTTTGGACGGGTAGAATCTGTTAAGGACAGGTAACATCTCCTGGCCACCCGTCATCAGGACGGGTGGCCAGGAGATGGTCATTGCACTCTTGTCAGTTACATTTCAATGTGTTGCACAATAATGCGTTTATTGCTATTGTATTATGGTCCTACTGTATGTAGTATATTGAATGTGATCTTGTGACTGCAGCTTGCTACCCGTGCCCTGGGATTAACCCCAACCCCATCTGTCTTGGCACCAGGTGGCTCTCCTATGCTGACAAAAAGGTGACCTCTCTGCATGCTCTCAGGGTCATACCCATCGGCTGTCGCCTATAACTACTGATGCTTGAGTCTGCACATTATGATCCAGAAATATTATCATGATCATTAATGCAAGCATGTATTGTGATATTTTCTGTGATTTTCTCAACAATTAGATGTGCTTCAATTTACTTGCTCTCTGATCTCTAGGATTACTCACTACAAATGTAATATCAACATATTGGTGTCATATGCTAGCTGGATAAAGTTACTCATGGATCAGTCATATTCAATGACATATTTTCTTGGTGCTGCTTATGAATAATTTCTGACATATATTATGAAATTCAATCTGCTCTGATCTTTTGGTGTTCCAGTCTCCCTCCAAACTTACCATATTTTGGATTTTTTCTGATTGCAATGATAGTTGTTAATGGCGTATGTTTGATGACAGTTGGTACCAGTTCACCAGTCATGCGGGGGGATGACTGGTGATGGCTCTCAGTCCTACGCTGCCACCGTCATCAGTGCTGCTAAGGTATCTGTTCCTTGACATGTGACATGTGTACTCTTCCAGTCATGACCTTGTGTATTGGTGGATATTAGTTGTCAGCATATAATGTTCATTTTACCAGTCATCAATTATTTGTGAGATCGATTCCCACCATACACAACTTATTGAACTCGGGTGACTGCTGTGTGTATGCCATGTGACAGACCATCTCGAAAGGCCTCTCCTATTTTGGTGAGACAGTCGCCAGCAGTCTGACCGGGTCTAAACCTGCCTCATCATCACAGAGTAAGAAAGACCTGGCTGTTCTCGACTGTAACGGCTGGCGTCCTGGAGTTGTCACAGTGATCGACACGCAGACCGTCCAGGAGGGGCTGGTAGGACATCTGTTATTATCATGGGGAAGAAAGGGGCCAGGTTGTTCTCGAAAATAAGAAAGTCCAACATACCAGGAATTTAGATTGATTATATTCTTCATTCCGAGAGGGTGGGGAGAATTAATGGAATGAAAAACTCATTCATATTATCACTGATATATTGCTAATGATGAATTGTGGGAAAGAAATGACACCTATTACTAACTGATTTTATTTGCATAATATTTACAAGTGTGCATCAAACATAAATAATTCCTCTCACCAGGTGGCTGTGAGTGATTCCTATGAGGGGGCAGGGCTTATTGCTCATTTTCCTGCCCATGCCACTGAGCCAGTTACAGCCATGAACTTTGACCCCACTGGAGTCATGCTGCTGACGGTTGACCGACTGGGTCATAACTTCCACCTGTTCCGCATCATGGTGCACCCAACAAGCTGCTCACTGGGGGCGGTACATCATCTCTACACGCTGCACCGCGGTGACACTCCAGCCAAGGTGCGCTACAGGAAATTTTCTGTGAAATATCCTAGAGAAATAAGACCGTCTATTGAGTATCTTATCAATCATTAGTCTGTCAACTAACCCAAATATGACAATACTGATATGATATGTGTTACTGACCTTTTGAAGCTGGGCATTTAATGGTGAACAATGCAATATATTAGTGAGGAAGTTTCTCTTAGTTAGTGGTAGCCCTCACCTGTTCAGTAGGTTAGGGCTATCACTAGTGGGATACTAGATGCATATTCATTCTGTTTATGGATTGGTGAGGAAGTTTCTCTCAGTTAGTGATAACCCTCACCTGTTCTGTAGGATACTAGACACATATTCATTCTGTTTATGGACAGATTCAAGATATCAGCTTCAGCCAGGACAGCCGCTGGGTTGCCGTGACAACTCTACGAGCCACTACACATATGTTCCCCATCACTTCATATGGAGGTTAACATACCATGATGACACTATCTTCTGTGAACATGTTACAATGATTTATTCTGTTAGATTCACATATGCACCAAAGAGTTTATTAGGAAAGTTTTATTGAGGTTGTATTTGTTGGATTGCAGGTGCAGTAAATGTGCGGACTCACACATCAGCCCAGGTGGTGAATCGAGCGAGTCGTTTCCATCGTAGCGCTGGATTGGAGGACATGAATACACAGTCCTCCAGCAGCAAGGACACTCTGTCTAGTAGTCCCTCATCTAGTCCAGGTGAGTAGAGCAGTCCTTCATCTAGTCCAGTTGAGTAAAGCAGTCCCTCATCTAGTCCATGTCAGTAGAGCAGTCCCTCATCTAGTCCATGTCAGTAGAGCAGTCCCTCATCTAGTCCAGTTGAGTAAAGTAGTCCCTCATCTAGTCCATGTGAGAAGGGCAGTCCCTCATCTAGTCCATGTGAGTAGAGCAGTCCCTCGTCTAGTCCTGGTGAGTAGAGCAGTCCCTCGTCTAGTCCTGGTGAGTAGAGCAGTCCAGGTGAGTAGTCCCTTACTTTGTCCAATGTGAAATGTTGTCCCTTGTCTAGTCCAGTTGAGAAATGAGGTCGCTTGTAATTGAGTGAAGTAACCCTCCTTTTGTAAACAAAGTAGTAGCTTGTTTAGTCTTTGTGCTTCATACAATACACCTGAACATTTGTCACATTGTTTCACATTTGTTGCAGTGTTTTGTGCCATACAGCTGAGCTTTTAAACTTATGTTTCAGGCCATACAGCTGAGCATTATCGCCACGTTCTTCACCAAAACGTCCTGAACAATAACATGCACAACCCACGCCTCCCACCCTACCCCCATCCCACCACTGTCTACCCCCTCAGCCAGATCAAACAGACGCTTTCCATCCCCGGACTGGGCAGCTCAGGGGGCGGGGTGGGGAAGGCGAGTGGAGGTCAGGGACAGGCAACAAGGGCATCAGCTGATTCAGTCTGTGTCGTGGCTTTGTTTGCTCCATCACGTGGATGGGTGGCCGGAAGTCCTAACGTATCCCGCGACAGATCCGGTAAATGATTACCATTCATATACATAGGTATTCAGCTTCTTGGGTATGTTTCTGATCACGTGCATTCCTCTGGTGGGCGTTTCTAGAGGAGAAGCGAGCAACTGACTCCCTCTACATCATGGATTGGACTGGCACGTTAGTTGAACATGTCCTGGAACCCCGGGTCAAGTCAGGTGTCGACAAACCAACAGAGGAGTCACCTTTGGAGGTCCACACTTCAACAAGAGCACAGTGGTCTCTGGCGCGGTGAGTATCAAACAACGCTTCATTCAATACTAAGTGGTTCCTGGCCCGACAAGTTTCTTAGAATGCTTCATTGAATACTTAGTGGACCCTGGCCCAGTGAGTATCATAGAATGCTTCATTGAATACTTAGTGGACCCTGGCCCAGTGAGTATCATAGAATGCTTCATTGAATACTTAGTGGACCAAGGCCCAGTGAGTATCACAGAATGCTTCATTGAATACTTAGTGGACCCTGGCCCGGTGAGTATCACAGAATGCTTCATTGAATACTTAGTGGACCCTGGCCCGGTGAGTATCATAGAATGCTTCATTGAATACTTAGTGAACCCTGGCCCAGTGAGTATCATAGAATGCTTCATTGAATACTTAGTGGACCCTGGTCCGGTGAGTATCACAGAATGCTTCATTGAATACTTAGTGAACCCTGGTCCAGTGAGTATCATAGAATGCTTCATTGAATACTTAGTGGACCCTGGTCCGGTGAGTATCATACAATGCTTTATTGAATACTTAGTGAACCCTGGCCCGGTGAGTATCACAGAATGCTTCATTGAATACTTAGTGGACCCTGGCCCGGTGAGTATCATAGAATGCTTCATTCAAAACTTAGTAGACCCTGGCCCAGTGAGTATCATAGAATGCTTCATTGAATACTTAGTGAACCCTGGCCCAGTGAGTATCATAGAATGCTTCATTGAATACTTAGTGAACCCTGGCCCAGTGAGTATCATAGAATGCTTCATTGAATACTTAGTGGTTCCTGGCCCAGTGAGTATCACAGAATGCTTCATTGAATACTTAGTGGACCCTGGCCCGGTGAGTTTCACAGAATGCTTCATTGAATACTTAGTGGACCCTGGCCCGGTGAGTATCATAGAATGCTTCATTCAAAACTTAGTAGACCCTGGCCCGGTGAGTATCATAGAGCACTTTATTCAATACTTGGTCCACTTTCTTCCTTTGAAGTGCTCGTCTCTGTCGTGACAGATCCATTACATCGCTGGAGGTGCGACCCCCACTGACACCCACCAGCCCGCTCATCTTAGCTTCAGATGCAGTCATGAACCAGACGGCCTCTGGTAGGTCTCTACTTGTCAACTTACCTGTATAATGTATTATTTTACTTATCTAATCGTAAAAACTCTGCCTCTGTGAATATCAAGTGTGGCCTCTCTCATACATTACGACCATCTGTCTGTAGATTCTCAACACCAGGGAACTGCCTGGTCTAGTCAACGCCGAACCGACAACCCGCAGTCAGGAAATGCTACCGAAGACAATGAGTGGCTCTCACAGGTAGGTGCAACGTGAAAGGCCTCTCGACCTCAAGCTGCTTGAGCACACGCCTTTCAAGCACACCCCACCAGCTTACCTCCAACCAACATACCCACCCCCATCACATCCAACCCCAGCACACCCACCCCAGCATACCCACCATAATCTTACCCACCTCTAGCACACCAACCAACAGCACACCCATCCCCAGCACACCCACCATCAGCTAATCTACTGCCAAATCAGGCACACCAAACCCAGGCACACCAATGCAATCACACAAACACAATCACACCTAACAAATACTGCTACCTGTTCTGTGTATGCCTTAGTGTTTTTCCCACTAACACCAATAATATTTTAATTAGTAGCTGCATAACTTTTTTTCCTGTGATTACTAATTGGTCAGGTCATGAATGTCTCTCAAAATAATTGTGACCTTTGGATTTGATCTCCTCTGACATTAGCCATGCCATGAGATTTTAAGTAATTGCTCAATTCAGATCTATCAATCCATTAATGCCCATCATCCGTTATGACCTTCATATCATTACTTTTCACTTTCGTTATGACATCTGTCACCAGGTGGAAATCATCACCCATGCAGGACCTCATCGCAGACTCTGGATGGGTCCTCAGTTCTCCTTCAAGACCTTCCAGGGCTCCAGTATGACAGTGCTTTCCTCTAACTCCTCCGTACTTCACTCGCATTCCCAAGACACGCAGTTCTCATCATTCGACCTTGTCAGTGATGACCTTGACCTTCACAATTTAAGGTAGAGGTAGTGGCATTACACTGTTCAAAAGCCATGTGATACACATTAGTCATTGCAGGATAGAATATTATTTCTTGACCCTTCCTCAACAGGCATCTGTGTTTGACATGGGTGATGCCCAACAATGTGTGCTGGTATAATGGACATCATCAGTATGCTAATTGGAGTAAAGTTAACAGTGACTTCCCTGTGATGATGCGCCAGGCTTATCTTAGCCAGCTGTCAGCTTTTCAATGTTTGTTGTAGGTTCTCTATGTGTGTGTGTGTATTTCACCAGGTTGGCACCGGGGAGATCTAGCCCTATGGCCATGCCTGGTTCAGGAAGCAAGCGTAAGCAGCGTCTGTCATCAGGGGACAGTGACACCGCTCGACCTTCCTCCGGACCCATGCTTATCGAAGCAGGTGATTAGAGTGTCAGGTGTTTGACTGGGTTGTGTCAGGTGTGTGGGTCGGTTGTGTCAGGTGTGTGGGTCTGTTGTGTCAGGTGTGTGGGTCTGTTGTTACAGATGTGTGGGTCTGTTGTGTCAGGTGTGTGGGTCTGTTGTGACAGATGTGTGGGCCTGTTGTGTCAGGTGTGTGGGTCTGTTGTGACATATGTGTAGGTCTGTTGTGTCAGGTCTGTGGGTCTGTTGTGACAGATATGTGAGTGTATTGTATCAGGTGTGTGAGTCTAATGTGTCAGGTGTGTGGGTCTGTTGTGTCAGGTTTGTGGGTCTGTTGTGTCATGTGTGTGGGTCTGTTGTGACATTGTGTGGGTCTGTTGTGTCAGCTGTGTGGGTCTGTTGTGTCAGGTGTGTGGGTCTGTTGTTACAGATGTGTGGGCCTGTTGTGTCAGGTGTGTGGGTCTGTTGTGACAGATGGGTGGGTCTGTTGTGTCAGGTGTGTGGGTCTGTTGTGACAGATATGTGAGTGTATTGTGTCAGGTGTGTGGGTCTGTTGTGATAGATGTGTGAGTGTATTGTGTCAGGTGTGTGAGTCTAATGTGGCAGGTGTGTGGGTCTGTTGTTACAGATGTGAGTCTGTTGTGACATATGTGTGGGTCTGTTGTGTCAGGTGTGTGGGTCTGTTGTGACAGATGTGAGTATGTTGTGACATATGTGTGGGTCTGTTGTGTCAGGTGGTGTGTGGGTCTGTTGTGTCTGGTGTGTGGGTCTGTTGTGACAGATGTGAGTCTGTTGTGACATATGTGTGGGTCTGTTGTGTCAGGTGTGTGGGTCTGTTGTGTCAGGTGTGTGGGTCTGTTGTGACAGATGTGAGTCTGTTGTGACATATGTGTGGGTCTGTTGTGTCAGGTGTGTGGGTCTGTTGTGTCTGGTGTGTGGGTCTGTTGTGACAGATGTGTGGGTCTGTTGTGACATATGTGTGAGTTTATTGTGTCAGGTGTGTGAGTCTAATGTGTCAGGTGTGTGGGTCTGTTGTGTCAAATTGGTGGGTCTTTTGTGTCCAGTGTGTGAATCCATTGTGTCAGGTGTGTGAGTCTCGTGTCAGGTGTGTGGTGACACACTTGTAAGGGTCATGTGAAATGTTTCTGTTGACAGTTGGATCAGTTCTTTTCTCACTGCATCTCGTCTTTATTTTGTCTTGTCTTGTCTATGTTCCACTGTCTTCTCTTTCTGTCTGATGTCATTTGTCTCTGTTCTATGACTACACTACTGCATTTGCCTTTGTCTTCTGTATCTCCTGTGTATGTGTCACCAAGCTGGTAGCTACGAGCAGTCGCCTGGTGTACTCATAGAGCCGGCAGTAGGCTGGGCGGGGGAGGGACCAGTACCGGGCGAGCTGGGAGATGACGAACTCAAAGAACATTTGGCTGAGGCCATGCATGATGTGCCTGACACACGCCGCACGCTCCATAACACGGGTCCGTATCTCGACTGCCTCATCACAACTTGCATTATCAAATCATCCCAAATTATCGTGTCTTCATAACGTGACATATCGTCATAATGTTTGGTGTGCCGTCAATTTTATGTCTTCGTCATAATGTGTGATAACCATCATAATGCCTGTATGACATCATAATGATTCGTGTTAAATGCATCCTCGCTTTGACCTTTGGTGTTACAGATCTAGAGGAAGGCGTGTCCCTGGAGAACTTAAGCACCAGTTCTGGTTCAGCCAGCAGCAGTACCAAGTTGGGATACCACTCCATCGATACACGACCTTCACCTCCCCTCACAGCTGATCACGTTCTGGTGTTCCCCAACGCCAGCGGCTCTCCGGACTCCTGCCACTGATCCACTCCTCACCAGTATTTCTTCATTGTTAGGTTTATTGTGTGTTATGGGTATGAGATTAAGGGAGTACTTTGTTGACGTCTTTAAATCCATATATATATATATATATATATATATATATATATATATATATATATATATATATATATATATATATATATATATATATATATATATATATATATATATATATATATATATATATATATATATATGCATATACATATTCAGAAAGTTCAGAGGTGAAAGGCCAGTGTGGCATATGTAGATGCCATATTTAGGGCACATCATAGGTGATAATTGAGGCTTAGGTCAGAGATCAAAGGGTGCAGAACCGTACCCATAGTTACTGTTAAATGAATCATTGTCAGATGATGCTCTGGCTTTGTCAATGAGGTGGTGGGTGTGAGAGATGGCAGGTGTTGCCTGCTGAGGATAACTTGTTGCTACCGGCAGCCAAGTGCCATAGTTGCAGCCATGATCCCCATCAATTAATAGGCCTTATCTGAACTCCATTGATCTTCCATGCATCCTGCTCTCACATCTTTACAGTAGTCACTTCCCCACCCTGCTCTCACGTCTTTACAGTAGTCACTTCCCCACCCCATACCTCATATTCCTCTCCAGTCACATCCCCTCAGCAACACCACCCCCAATCCCTACCTCCCCTGTCACCTCTCACCTCACTATAGCACTCAAATGTTTTGATCTTCAAGCAGAATCCTGACCTAAAAAGAAGTATTCTAATGTTATATAACGTGTGTGTTGTTTTGTGAAACTGCACAACTTTTTAACCAAGTTTCAACTTTATAAGTATCTAGTCTTCTATTAAATGATGGCGTATGTATTGTTTCCAGTAGTCCAGTTGCTTTTTATTTGGCTCACAGTACAAGTTAATTTGACCGGTGGATGTCATTGGCTGGTGGTGTGCCTATATAGGATGGGAATCTGGTGAGAATGTTTGTGTGACTGTAATTCACTTTTTAACAATATATACCATGTGGAATGTCTTGTGTTTGACAGGTTTTCGGAAATCAAAGCCTGACTCCCATCATGGCATGGGTTTCTGGTTAAATTCAACAAAAGACCTCAACATATATTGACACAATGATGGTTACTTTTTCAAATTGCCAGTGTTTGAACTACAGGTCTTGTAGCCATTTTGTCGCTAAAACAATGTGAAATGAGGGGTTTTTTTTTCTATTGACCTGGTTAATTTCCATTTTTAATGCTGCTCAATTTTATCCCGTTAGCCTGATGTAATAGCTCAATAAGTGGGTGCATGCTTTGCATTAGGTAATGGTTATATGATTTGAGAGGTGTGTTAACTTATGGTGTAATGATGTGTACAATTACAACCTAGTACGTTATTGAAATAATTCTAATAAAAATGGTACTAGGAATGTAGGCTTTGTTTGCTTCAGTGGACACTAGTGATGCTGCAGGTGGTTCAAAACGGCAACTTCAGATGGTAAAGATTGCCACCCAAACAAAAGATTGGCCTCTTCATGTCCTGTAGTCATAAGGGTTAAAAACAATAATTTTCATTTCTTTATTATGTATTTAAAAATGGAGATTAATAACTCATTAAGCAACGGGACCCCGTAATTGATTGCACCGGCACACATAAGCGCTAAAAATCCACCGATAAGTTCCCACTCGCAATAAAATACGAAGCCATCTTCTCCATGCCATTTTGCCTCAGATGGCCGCTAGGGGCAGGTTGCGTGACGTCACACTTGCTGCACGGCCTCCAAGAGAATTGGACGAAGCGAAGCGAAGCGAAGCGAAGATTTATGGAAAGTGATTAACGAAAACTTGCTCAGATGACGCGCTTATTAACTGATGGGCATGAAGAAGAAATATTAAGTTTATCTTAATCTCAGATGTATCCTGTATTTGGCATGTACAATGTAAAGGTGCGTTTCAATTGCATGTCTAAAAGGTATTAAGCGCTCTCTTAAAGAATCGATTACAGGACTGAATAATGTACAAATCAGCAGATACAGCATATGTACATGGACAACCAGCAAACTGTATGTACATCAAGTACGCCGTATACCTCACACATGACAAACATCCCAAGCCAGAAGGAAACCCGTCAAAATCAAGTTGCTGTACACACTGTGGCGGCAAACAATATCCTCGAAACAAGTGTCCGGCTGTCAACAGCAAATGTCATATATTTGTGCAAAGGTTGAACATTTTGCTAAGGTGTGTAAGAGTAAAAATTTAATCCAATTAAAGCAGAGGACCAGCATTCTAACAATGGATTGTTTGTTGGAACTGTTAACGCAAATATTCGTTCTGAAGTCATCACAAGCATTCCTGTTGTGACAAATAATCATCACACAAAGTTCAGAGAAGTCAATTTCAAAGTTGTTACTAGAGCACAAGCAAATCTGCTTCCCAGATGGCTGTTTCAAAATCTATTTTCTCATGGGTCTAACCTTGATCCATCTGACATTACACTAACTGCATACAGCGGTAGCAAGATAGATGATTTGGGAACTTGCAGATTATTCTTGAAAAGGAAGAAAATTTCAGTTGTCTTCAATGTCACTGACACTCATAATGATCTGAATGTATCACTGTGCAACAAGTAATACTTGAAAATATGTTGACACACCTTCAACAAACAGTACATGCACATGTTCCAGTGTAGAGTAGACCTATCAGTGCTTTTACGTATTATTGTTAGGTGATAATGAATAGAAAATTCACTAAATTCGGTACAGCCATATTCTTTTCTTTTTTTCAAATCAAACTGTAGGCATATGTTTGCATTGTTTACCCTGTGATATACATGCCAGTTGGTCAAGTGAAACTAATTGCAAAGAACAAACATTCAAAGAGAGGAGGCATTAATTGTATATAATGTTGAATATCACTATGTTATACTAGATATCCCTATTGTTCAAGTTTGACAAGTTGTCACATTCAACAAGCAATATACTTATTAATTTATTGTAGGGTTATCCTGCAAAGTGACTCCCTTGAAATGTTGAGCTGACAAGAACTAGACTTGTAAAACTTATTTGGTTGTTTCATTAATTGACTGAATGTAGCATTGTAATAAAATGGCTGAATCAACAAGCATCATGTTTGTTTTATATGAAACAAATATGTGAACACTTTTCACCAATTTCCTCTAACTATAACTTACTAGTAACGTATGCAATGACAACTCACTCCAATGCTCAATTGCATAATTGTGAGGTTTTATTGGTAATAAAACTAAAGCATATGTTTGCGTAATTAATCTGTCATTGAAACATTAAGGGTTTTAGGTGAGACAATTACCGGTAGGTGTCGCTTTTACTTTGTGCGATCACAATACTAATAAGAATACCAATGAAAAGAGTATAAAGGAACACTAGGTTTTGAATATTATTGCAATAGCGAAATGAAGATTTGATAAATGTTCAAATTATATGTTTTAATCGATTAGCAGCGGTATCTGCGGGTAATTATGAAAAGTTCGGACCAGGAATAAGCATGCATACGTTTGGTCGCATTGTATGATTACACATCAACGCATCGGTTGTATTGTGAATTCGATGATGAGTAACGCTGTGATGGCCGGTGTTGGCAAGTGCAATATTGAAACCTGTTGCCACGTTGCACATATCATGTGCAAATATGCATCAATCACCTGCAACATACAATGCAAAAGGAACGTTTGGCTTTTAAATATCAACAGCAAACATAAGGGCATTGTCACAATTGAAGTTGAAGCTTGAAGTTTAATTACCTGATCAGTGAGCCAGGCAGAGCCTTTTAAACTCAGGAAATCAGATGCTGTCAATGAATATGGCCCATGGCGAGCAAGAACAACATCCCGAAGGCCCTTTGCTGATATATCCCATATCAAAGGTTCTTGTAACATCATTAGCTGGACAAAAACAGACTTCCCTGTGTTAACTACCTAAAGTAAATTGTATTCATGTAAACATATGATTAAATATAGAACTCACCAAAATGAGCAAGCCTTGGTTTCTTTAGAAGACTGTCTGCAGATTTTTGAGTTGCATGCAGCGAAGTAATATTTGAGTATCAGTGTTCAATATTGCACATGCATGAAATACATATTTTGATCATTTGATTATCAGATTTATGTAGACCCAAGTTAAAGATTTACATCTTATACCTTTGTATGATTTGTACCAACTGTATAACCTTTGAAAGATAAACAATGGGTTAGCAGTGATGCAAAGTCACCCCAAAGTATGTAGTAAATGCGATCTACGCAATCATTTCAATTATAACTGTAACTAGTTACTTACTTTGGTAGCATGGTGTTCTGTAACATGTGTCAGGTCTGGGATATCAGCGCAACAGTAAACCACTGTACTAAAGGTATATTACTGTATATTGGTGTAACATTTTCAGCTGATGAGACAACTATATAATAATTTAATTGTTGCAATAAATATATGGTTCAGTTGCTTTATTTATGTGAAATAATATCTCGATTTATTTAAGATCCTGAAAAGTTCCTCTGCTCTCTGAGTATTGAGTTTACCTTCAAGGTGAGATACAACATCAACCCTCCTTCGTCTTTGAGAATTCTCAGTTTGTAAATCCAGCAAAAAGCGTTTGAAGTCATTTACATTTATCTCATTTGCCTGATATGAATAATGCAATATTACATATGGCGAAAACATATTTATGAACAAGTCAAAACAGGATTACATTTTAAATCGAAATGGTAAGAAATGGTCACAGATATAAAAAAAGTCCGGAGCAATCAATATAGGTTTTCCTCGATGAGGACAAAATAGACAAAGTGCTTTCCGGAATTCCATATGTGGCCATCACCAATTCGCATAAGTAACTCAAATACCTGATAAACCAACACTCGAATGATAACAGAAATAGATGCGGCATTCAAATATGTTGTAAAACTGAATAAATATCAGGAATCTTTTCAAAACTCAGAGGCATTTCTGACCTGCAAGTTGCTGTTTCCGTCACGAATCATTTGCACAGTGGCATCCTCGTCACTCTGAATCAATTCATCAAGGACCTTAAACAACTCCTCTGCAGAAACAAAGGCAACGCGTACATATGTAACCAAAATACAATGACCTAAAACTAAAATGCTATGCTATTTAGATTTATTTTGGCAAAGGACAGTTGCTCAGATACACAAAGACTAACCCATTAGTGCACCAATATTATTAGAGTGCAGTGCCCTCCAGATCATGTGATTTATTGGCGTCACCTAGCGGGGAGTTAGTCAGAGAACTGGATACATGGGCTATGATACGAGAAAAGGAGCTTGTCAGAATTTTCGAGACTTTGGTAAGACTTTTCTTTCTTATTAAGCTATCCGTTGGCTGAAGAAACAGACGAGACAGAGCTGCTGGAGGAGATATATGTTGCAATTGCTACCTTCGTGATATAGACGATGTGGAGGTTGAGGTAGCTCAGGGTGGCCAGCATACTCACTAGCTGTGAACACCACTCAAAGTAGTTTTAACAGTCACATTGTTATCTCATAAATTGACCATTTCAGCCTGAAAAATAACTGTCCTTCATATCGCCATTCACAAAATTATAATAATAATCGTACACACATCTCGTAATAAGTGGTAAATAATAGTAGTATCGGCACATATATATGTACAGCATAGGAATCGATGAACAATGGAATTTATCGATGTAACAATTCAATTTAATTTCTTTATTTCAGACGCAACAGTAAACGGATACAGAGGTCCATAGTGATATGCAAGGCTAACAAACCAAGGAATTATAGATAAGACATGATGTACATGTGATTCTTACAGTCCTAAAAGCACCTTTACAAATCAGTGTTATATCTTATTAAGAGATTAATGTTCGCGGGAGCTCAGTAAAACAGTTCATCAAATCACCATTGTATACCATAGTCATAAAATAACAAATGTAAACCTAGAGTCCTTGACGGACAAATATGCAATGTATTGAGCCTCAGATGGACCATGGAGGTGGGAGCAGGCACGAAGATGTCTCCTGCTGGATCTTTCTCCTGCAACGAATTTCTCCTTTGACTTTGATGTTGACCAACTGTGCCTCATCATTGAGTAATTGAATGAGTAGGTACAATGGCAGTGTTCTGTTTGCCTTCAGATTGAGTCGATGATGCCAGCCTTCTGGGTCATTGTTTGTCGCACTGGTTGACAAAAACACCGACCAGCTGCTCGGTGGCCAAACAGTAGAAAGAATCCACGTGGTGCTGATATAACTACGCAGGTCAATGAGGGCCGGTGTTTCTGCTTTATCCGAAAGATGCTGAAACATCTGAGGTATGTGTTCTTTGGGTAAAAACGGTAAAGCCAGCAGGTTCCTGGTGGACTGGTGGGTTGGTTTATCGTTCTCTTCCTATAACCCGTTGCCAATCCAAGATCCTGCACGTGCCGCCAGACAGTCCAGTGGAAGTAGCACCCATCCACTTTATCATCAGACATACGGTCTGCCAATGCCCTCCACGTGGCACTTTCGAAATCCACTGCAACCTAGAATAAAACATGACAGGATTCAATGTTACTAATTTATGCAACATTTGCCAGCCAGTTTTCTTGTTATAGACTAAGTTGTCATTCCGCTTCCTCTTCCCTGACATTAGAGCATACACCAGTGGAAAAGCATGACCTGAACAAAGCTGACTGAATGGAGCTAGCTCTCTCCGACTAGAACGTAGAGTCGATATACCAGCGGTTAGCTCGGCCGGCCAAGAAGAGTCAGCGTGTCAGGTGTGGCGAACACAAAGTGACGTCGATCGCCAACTACGATGTATTTTTGTAGAAAGATTGCAGGAATGATATTTTCTTGTAGTGTGAAATCTAGGTCCTTAGGATCAATTGGGCGCTTCAGTAGCCTTATACGATTTACCTGTCGTCCTTAGTTGTGTGGCGCTGACTTGACATGGGTTTAGGCAACATCCACCCCAGCTCGTGGGTGCTTGAGTGGGTTATATGTGCCTGTGCGTAGAAGTCAATTCTTACTCAATGCGTCAGTTCTTGATGGCAATGCGAATGCGGACCCCTGGCATATATATACCCACACTGGTTCACTCTAGCCTTGCAATAGCAGTTATTGTTGCGCCATCTGCTGATCTTTTTTTAACACCATAGATGAAGCCTTCCGAGTCCACTAGCATATGCTTGCCACTTCTAGACGCTGATGATACAACCTCATACGTTTTGAATACCCCACTCATGCATGAAAGTACTGCGTTATCTTACCTTATTTCTGTACAGAAAGGTAGTGTCACACTCGATTGCTATGGCCATGGGCTAAAGTATGTTTGTGATTATAAGCATCAGTTTCGATGGGAGGTTTGAGTAAGGTGCATTAGCGCTGTAAATGATTTAATCACATTGTAATGAGTGGTCTCTTCCCGAAACCGAAGATATGCTTTTGTCTTTGCATGATAATGAAGGAATTGTGATAATGCCAGTGTGCTTGGAATTGTGATAATGCCAGTGTGTTTTCTTATGGCTACACATCATAGTGAGGAAAAAAGAAATAACGGAAGTGTAAATAAATGGCATTGGGAACACAACGATAAAATATAGAGAGCTTGTAACTGTTACATTGCTAAGTAGCAGAGCTAGTACTTGTAACATTGCTTAGTAGCAGAGCTTTGTTACATTGCTTAGTAGCAGAGCTTGTAACTGTTTCGTAGAGAAGTAGCCAGAGGTGCAAATGATGCGATGTGAGCAAAACCTAAACTATCTGACAACATATAACTTTGAGGGTATCTAATGAATCAACGTGCGTATCGCATGGTGAGTGGTGAGGACATTGGTACCACCAATGGAGTGCGTGAATGTTATCCCTGTAGTTTAATAGAATTATTATTGAAGGCCTAATTTTCCAATAAACTTCACTGTGTTTTAGTTAGGACAATAGGAAGGTCGTACCATAAATACCAGCCACAATTACATAGGCAATCTGAAGAAATACCCACAGAAGGCCAGTTGATCAGTTGCATCACCATCCATTTATTTTGTGTTCCTGTTCTATATTATTGTAAGTTAACCATTGCTTTGAACTATAATATCAATCTGGACAGGTCTGTAGCCGGATAAGAGAGTTCGGTGGATTCGGAAGAACGAAAGCAATGAGGAAGCGAGGTCCACCCTAGCGCTGATAAGCGCCCAATACATAATGCAACTGGTTTGTTCACCACCTTTGCTCTGTAGCATTGAAGTCATTTATAAAGGGTTTTATCGCCAAAAAACTTGGATTATACTTATATTCCTATAAATCACACAAAGCAAGCACACAAGGGTACTCCCGTCACAAGGACGACAACATTTAATATGATATATTCTTTTATTACTATATTAAGATCGGTAATAAAATGTTGTTCATGCTGTTTAAGTTTCTGTGTAATAATAACAATGCATAGAACTTAACAACTCCAAAACTACAATTATTCACAGGATCTGATCTTCAACCACATATTGCTCTCAATATCAATTACTTCAACAAACGAACTTTTATAGTTTATAATCAGGACTGCTGCGGGAATGTATATATGTGTGAGTAGAAAACACTTGGCTCGGGAAAAGGAAACTACTAGAATCCAATCCATTAGTAAGGCTGCATCCCCCTTCCATACTAGCGTATCTAGTCCTGTCTGACTGATTGCTTTTTACTTGTTCGTTCTTACATCGACTGCTCTTTATATAGATCACTCAATCTGACCGTGACTCATGTCATATAACTGTGACAGATGACAGAAACTTATATGACATGACGCTCCGGGTAACACGATGCATAGCGATCTTCAAAAAAAAAAAAAAAAAAAAAAAAAAAAAAAAAAAAAAAAAAAAAAAAAAAAAAAAAAAAAAAAAAAAAAAAAAAAAAAAAAAAAAAAAAAAAAAAAAATCTTTCCACCGTGCTTGCATACATAGGTCACAGGAATGTCCGAAATATTCCGTGATACTTCGATATTCTATCCGGTATTCAGTTTTGTTTTAACAAATGGTATCGTCTCTTGTTGATTCAATTATGCTAACAACAATTCGAAGTTGAGATGCTCTTGACCAACAAATAGAACAGTGTCTCGGCTCTCTCGTCGCCATGGTCTATTTTCTAGCTTCGCGCTCGCGCAATAACTGGGCGTGCGAATTAAAATCATTACATACACTACGGTGTACGAATAGTCATTCCGTACATTATGAGCACGCCGGCGTGCGAATAGTCCTTTCGATAAAAATACGACATACCTACTTTTTAGCAAAGTTTGACCCAATCTGTACGACCCACTCGAGTCACTAGACATGCTGTTGTGATAAATATGTCACTTAAGAAGATCATTTTTTAACCTTTTTTTCATGCATAGCTTGCATGGATATGTACAAGCGTCCGCTCTGTCGCTTGTCCCAGCTGGCAATATAGATGTATGTGTGAGATAACAAACCGCTCAAAGACACAGCTGTCGGCCGACAATGTCATCTTTAAATGTTGCCATAAAATGTGTGAAATCATAACGCATTGGAGTTCGTCTTGAAGAGCGTCACCATGAAGAATATCATAACGAGCGTTATGATCAAGGAAGCGACCATAATGCCATGATCATTACTTCACCAGCTGCTCGCCGCTTGAGATGTGGGGGGGGGTTATTTAACATTATGATTGCTTCAATCGTTGCGTTTAAACTGCAATCATCACGTATTCTCTACTTCTCATGGGACAACGGCGGTTACTATATTATAAGAATCATAAGAATGACCTTTCCTGGAACGAGAACCGTTATGACGCCTTATTTGCTTTATTCTTACAAAAATATGCGTAGTTATAAATTGCAGTGTAAATTAACAATCTTGACTACATTTGTTGTTCTGTCTGTCATTCTTTGTCTCGAATAGTGATCTATGCCTCATGTTTGCTCACTAATCGGGACTGTGCCTAGTTCATGTGAATATATCTCATTCATCGTGACTATGGCTTAAGCTATGTCATACATCGTGAATATGTCTTATGCTAGCTCATACATAGCCACTATGGCTTAAGCTCATACATCGTGATTATGTGTTATGCTAGCTCAAACATCGACACTATGGCTTAAGCTAGCTCATACATCGTGACTATGTCTTATGCTAGCTCAAACATAGACACTATGGCTCAAGCTAGCTCATACATCGTGAATATGTCTTATGCTAGCTCATACATCGTGACTATGACTTAAGCTAGCTCATACATCATGACTGTGGCTTTAGCTAAGTACATACATCGCGACCATGTCTTATGCTAGCTCATACATCGTGAATGGCTTATGCTAGCTCATACATCGTGAATATGTCTTATACTAGCTCATACATCGCCACTATGGCTTAAGCTAGCTCATACATCGTGACTATGTCTTATGCTAGCTCATACATCGCGACCATGTATTATGCTAGCTCATACATCGCTACTATGACTTCAGCTAGCTCATACATCGCAACCATGTCTTATGCTAGCTAGCTCATACATCGCTACTATGGCTTAAGTGCTCATAATCGCGGCGTTGTTTTATTCTGCTAGCTCATACATCGTGAATATGTCTTATGGCTAGCTAGCTCATACATCGCCACTATGGCTTAAGCTAGCTCATACATCGCTAGCTCATACATCGCGACCATGTATTAAGCTAGCTCATACATCGCCACTATGACTTCAGCTAGCTCATACATCGCAACCGTGTCTTATGCTAGCTCATACATCGCTACTATGGCTTAAGCTAGCTCATACATCGCGACGTTGTTTTATGCTGGCTCATACATCGCCACTATGGCTTAAGCTAGCTCATACATCGTGACTATGTCTTATGCTAGCTCATACATCGCGACCATGTATTATGCTAGCTCATACATCGCCACTATGACTTCAGCTAGCTCATACATCGCAACCGTGTCTTATGCTAGCTCATACATCGCTACTATGGCTTAAGCTAGCTCATACATCGCGACGTTGTTTTATGCTGGCTCATACATCGCCACTATGGCTAAAGCTAGCTCATACATCGCGACCATGTTTTATGCTGGCTCATACATCGCCACTATGGCTTAAGCTAGCTCATACATCGCCATTATGGCTTAAGCTAGCTCATACATCGCCACTATGGCTTAAGCTAGCTCATACATCGCGACCATGTTTTATCCTGGCTCATATATCGCATTTCGTGATTGAGCTTCATGCTAGCTCACACATCGCGAATGAGCCATATGCTACGCCGTGCCAGCTCACAGATCATGTTCTTCGTTTGGGCACATAACGCTGCAATCTGCTCGGTTCCTCTTAATGACCGTGCTGCAAGACTTAACTTACATAACCAACACGTACAGATTGTAGAAGGTTTTAAAATGCAAAAAAAGTCCCCTTATTTAAATTTGCAATTTAAATTAACTTTACTTTAATTCGAGCAATTCGTCTGAAACAAATCCTGCGGCAAAACTTCCTTGTCACTTGTATTTGTAAGTCTCTCTGTGATGATCGCTGACATCCTCTGCTCCACATGGCGGATATCAAAATGGCGGCCTTCCCCGGTCGCAAAATCGCCCGGAGCCGTCTATGACGTGACCGGAAGTCGAGGATGAAACTCAGGCGCCTGCACGTTAACCCCAGGCTCGGCGGCGCACAACCACTGCTGTCTTCACACCGTATGTCGTTCGTCGTCTATATAAATTCTAATTGTTCGTTTGAAGCTCACTATTGTACATACTCACAACAATGACACAGATTGGTGTCGGCATTGTGCGAAGAGTAGCAGCTCACCTTAGCCCTTTCACCACCAGACGGCGTCCGCACGAAAATGACAGCTTGCGGAAAGAATTGTATTGTTGGTCATTGGTGGGCCATCAAAGTTTCATAGAACGGAAGATGTCCTAATAAGTCTCCCTAATTGCTAGCCTACAGTCTCTTTGTTTTAGATGCGCTGACACTGGCGAGGCACTGCGAAGGAAGCCAAATTGCTCTGACTTTATCATTAAGCCTGTGATGAAAGGTGGGCGACTGGGCGCGAGCAGGGCTAAATAGAGCCCTTGGGGAGGGGCAGATCTCTCCTCGTGAGGAGGAGAAGATGGGTTGGAGAGGGTGAGGCTGTGTTTGAGTTACGTCTTAGGTTGGATTGCGGCGCTAGTGTGACATGATGAGATTGGTTACTCTATCGGGAATGATTATCGCGCTAATGGTCATAATACAGCGATATGAATTGCAAATGGGCTAAACAAATCATGCGTCAAGAAGAGGGCTGAGCTGTGGAGAGTTTGTAGCAACTCGTTCAGGTGAACACGTCAACATCAGCATTAACATCATCATATAACAATCAACATCAGTATTAACATCATCATATAACAATCAACATCAGTATTAACATCATCATATAACAATCAACATCAGTATTAACATCATCATATAACAATCCAAATCAGTATTAATATCATCATCGTCACAATCAGCAGCAGCATTGTCACAATCAGCATGAACATCATCATCATTACGACGCACATCAGTATTAACATTATAATCGTCACAATCGGCATTAACATCACTTCATTATCAACATCAGCATTAACATCGTCACAATCAACATTACTACCAACATTAACATCACCATCGTCCCAATCAACATCAGCATTAACACCATAATCTTCACAATCAATATTAGCATTAACATCATTTCACAATCTTCATCACCGTTAACATCATCATCGTCACAATCACAATTAGCATCAGCCTTGATATCATTGTCATCACAATCAAGGTACCATCATCATTAACATTAGCGTAGGCACAATCAATATCAGCCAGCATTAACATCGTCACAATCAACCATCATTTACATCATAGTCGTCGTAGTAGTTGATTTTGGGAGAGCATCATCTATATTTCATACCGTCATCATTGTTGTAGACTTAATACTCTGTAGTATTTGTAACAATATAAGTAGTAGTAGAAGTAGTAGGAGTAGTAGTAGTAGTAGTAGTAGTAGTAGTAGTAGTAGTAGTAGTAGTAGTAGTAGTAGTAGTAGTAGTAGTAGTCGTACAGGTAAGTTGTAGGCGTTTTTTAGGTGTATGTAAGTGTCAAGACACTATATCATTCTCTATCGGGTAAAGAAAGTACGCCTATTGAAGCTCTGATCTACCAACCAGCCCCAGTCCCCGGTGGGGGGGGGCACTTAAGTGTATAGAGGTAGTATATATGTGTCGCGCGACGGGGTATGCTTTTTCGGCCTCTCGACTTGTACGACGGGTTTTTTGACCTCATACTGGTACGACGGGGTATGTTTTTCAGCTTCAATCTGTACGACGGGTTATACATTTGCATAATACCTTGTACGACGGGGTATGATTTTGGCCATTTTGACCTTGTACGACGGGTACGGGTTTTCGAGGTCCCGCGGCACATCCCTATCCAGAATAAGGCTAAGTGCCCCCCACGGGCCCCAGTCACGGTAGGTAGGAGCTCTCTCTCTCTCTCCGCAATTGTTATAAGCTAGCTTGAATAATGGGCCGTCAAAAGCTCATTTATTTTCCCCTAGGTGAAAAAGAAGTTGCCCTTTTTATCTTTTAGTCACAAATGTTGAACTATCAGAGAAGATATAATTTCAACTAATCTTTGTTTGCGGAAATGTGGTCAATTTATTTCCTTACCTTTTCATCCCGCGCTCGTTTGAGCACCTGGGGGACCACAATAAATTCTCTCCTTCGTTATCAGATTAAGGCATTTCGTTCTCATGAAAACTTAATCAATCAGTTTACAGACACTTCCTTAATCTGCCCAGTCTTAAGATTACATTTCAGAAGTTAAAAAGTAATGGTTAAAAAACGGAGCCATATCAAACGAGGTGGAGACACTGGGGTTGATGTATCCGCGTGGCTCACGGGAGCGGGACCAGGGGAAGGCTTATCCCCGGAGGTTTAAGTGTCGCCCCACATCGTCTTGGTGAAGCTGAAAACACTGCGAGCCAGGCTGGCTATTAGCTTGTACATCGTCGTTTTTCATTGATATTCCCGATATGATTTGATGTGAGTGGCCTTTGGCTGTTATCACGTCGTAATATTTAAACATTAGCCGTGTAGGTAAGGGTGACCTGGGCGATAATGTAAGCTGTGAGGCTCTTCTTATGAAGCCCTGTGATGGATGGTGGTGATGATAAGTAGAAATGGCTATGGAATGGCGATGAGGACAAAGACTTCGTCGAGATTTATGTCAATGACGATTTCATTGGTAAGATAGGCTAGCAGTGTTCGTTAAGCTAGCTGGGAGTTCGCGATAGTCAGCTTGAGATCTCGCCATCTTTAGGGTGTAGGAGAATGGCAATCGAGGGGCTATTACAGGCCGGGCTCGAACAAGGAGATTGAGTGACTCCCGGGGGAGATTCTTTTCAAATCTGTTTCACCTCCTAGATATACCGTAATACAATATTGCTCATTAAAAGAACAATAATTAACAATTTGCAAATGTATTTTCGCGAAAAATCTGATTTTCTTTTTGTCCAATTGTAATATGACTCGATTGTGATCTTGGCAATGGTTACCACAAATCGTGGAACGGCTCGAGTAGCTACGCATGCGCAATTTAATCATTTTCTGGTTGTTTAATAGTGTCTACCGCTAGTCTTATTTGGTATGTCAAAAATAAGCATTACAATTTGCCGGGTCATCATATTGGTCTTTACGGATACTATTGACTTAAGTGACAGCGTTAAATGTGAAGTTTTTATCACAGTTGCGTTTTTTATCACTTTGAACGACCTCAGTTAGGGTTGACCATTAATTCGTATTTTCAAAGCTATTTTACATATTGAGTAAATTGCACAGAAATGACACCACTTTCGAGCTAGCCAGTTCCTAGAAAATTCCACCCAATTGTCAATTGCCCGCGTTAGGGTCAGAGCGATAAGGATGGAGCCGACACGAGTCGGCCAAGTGCGTGTCGCCAGTGGTTGTGACGACAGCCATACGCAGCACTCTGAAAAACCAACGGATCTTTGATGACCATCATGATGTAAAACCAAACTGCTACTTTGACTGGCCTTACGAGACAATGTCGTGAGCGGCGGACGTCGCCATACAGTGTTCGCCTTGTGATCTGGAGCCTGCCCGGACGTGCAATGGGGGGGTCCGTTCGTCAAAAGTGCACTATACCAACGTGATTCATCGCGGAATTGCATGCGCGAGATTGGGGGATCCATCGGCTAAATCAACGCTGTAAAGTGCCAAAATGCGAAGGATATGGCCCGCAAGGCACTTCAGACAGGAAATGGAGGCCAGCTGAGAGAGAGGCTGGCGTCAGTTCGGTCACGTGGCCCGACGCCATCGTAATGACGTCATGGAGTCACTTCGCACGATAGGGCGCTGTAAATCTCCCGAGCACGCCCTTGTTTGTTTCACGACTATCTTGAAATTTCCCTTTCTATTTTCATTAGTAGTTATCCTATGCAGACAATGTGACTGAAAGTGACATCTATTCAAATACGACAGGAATGAGTATGGTTCCCATAGGATAAGCAGTTCAGCAGTTTATGTAACTGAAGCGTTATACACGCACACATACGCACACACACGCACACACACACACACACACACACACACACACACACATATATATATATATATATATATATATATATATATATACATGTATATACATATATATATATATATATATATAGATATATATATATA
The DNA here is from genome assembly GCA_034190875.2 of Urechis unicinctus. Taxonomy (NCBI): domain Eukaryota; kingdom Metazoa; phylum Annelida; class Polychaeta; order Xenopneusta; family Urechidae; genus Urechis; species Urechis unicinctus. The sequence continues at coordinate 22,915,934 of CM067356.1, forward strand.
TTTAGAGTAGAGATATATATATATATTTAGATATACATTTATATATATATATATACTTTGTATATATAGAGAGATAGAGATGTATATAGATATATATATATATATATATACATACAAACATATATATATACGTAAATATATATATATCTATATATATATATATATATATATATACATATATATATATATATATATATATATATATATATATATATATATATATATATATATATATATATATATATATATATATATATATATATATATATCTATATATATATATATATACACTAACGTGGATGTTGTTCGTTATTTTGTTTTCATGTAGAGCAGGATATGTAGATGCTTTGGCAGTTACATGGTTTGTAGGGACGACGGTATGTAAGTTTAAATGTATATAGGCAATAGCAGTTAACAGCTCAGCGAGACGAAATGTGCATAGCTACTCAGATCAGAAAAACTTACTGTCAATTAATACAATATAAAGTAAATAATTCATCCACTCAAATTTAATGGGATTTGTGAATCACCAGATTAGGATTTTTCAATGATAATTTTCGTTATATTTGATTAGACAGTTTTATTCTACTCTATTCATTGTTTGGAAATTCTATATTCTTTCGCTTTGTTTGCGAATGCAATGGCAAACAATCCTGGGTCGGGTTGTCCCCATTCCGCGAAAGCTGCGTGCGCAGTTCTATTCAACTCCACAAAGAGACACTATTCAAAATTTTGAATGGCCTTTGACGCTTGATTTGGAGATAATTTCTAACAAGAAACACTCCATAAATATAAAGACATTTAATGACCCGTTGACACGCAGCGAAAACCTAGCGTTGATGGTTCTATAAAATCACTGACCAGAGTCACTTTTTACTATCTTCGCAGATAGGAGGGTGAAATTTTCAATGAGTACAACACAAAATGCCCCCCTGTGGTCCTCAATGAAGTGCCTTATTATACTCGCATTCAATGCAGAAATTAGCGACCCGCAGATGCCGAAGTTCACACTGATTTATCGATCATTGCAGATTCCGAGAAAAGTCGTGTCCATTTCGAAGCGACATCAGGCGCCCCTGCATTATACCCGAACTGAAATTAGTATCTACGCGGGAGTGTAATGTCCGCTAAATCGCGCCGAGGGCTGCCCCCGCGCCGGAGGCCACGATGTAGGGCAGCCAGTAACAATGCGCAAGTTGTGTTTGATTAACCGCTGTCCTCTCGTAATTACATCTTCCTACAATAACTCATCGCTTACACATGTCTCAATATGCCTCCCGCGCGCTGCGCTCGCACCGGCAGACAATCTCGACCAGACGAGAGGAAATATGGCGGGAAATCCATGCTCGGTCATTATTTAAGAAATCAACATCCATTCCACGTCGCCATTGTGTGTTTTTCGTGCCCGTCTCATCGACGCAACGGAGACTTCGATGTCATTGAAAGCTATGGCTGTTTGCTTGGGATTTATTGGAAGCTAAGTATTTTTGCAGCTCGACAGTGGAAGCATAGAGTAAATCTGCTGTTTGCAGGGGGTTTTGTTAAAAAACAAAACATTTCAGAATTTTTGTTTGAAATTTGCAGATCAAGAAGTTTGTCTCATATCGACCAGTGATGTGGGCATGAGAAACACAAAAACAACAAGATTCATCAAAACTTCCACTGTTGTCTGCCGCGACTGCAGTAAGGTCTTGGGCATAACTCGAGCGTCTGCGACCTACAGCTAGGTGCAGCTGCAGCTCGGTTGGCATAAAATATAATTGTTGCAAATCAAGTGAACCACGATTTTAATGGTAAATTGAACATGCGGACGCTGACATGACCTTGAGCGGGCATCGGTCATCGTTGTATTTTGATAACTAATCTGTAACGCACAAGCAAGCGACGATATAACACTGTACTACACCCAACGAGTTGACTAATACACTGGAAATAATCTAATTCGTTAAGCCATTTGATATTTAAGTTGTGTGTAGAATTGGCCGATACACCGCCGTTCACTTATTTTCAGGCCCTTTCACATGTAACAACACTTTGCTGGTGTGAATATTGCAATGCATCAACTTCGACCGGAATCTTAAGAAAGTTAAATGTCAAATCAAGCAGGTATTTAACACCTAACAACAATTGAATATTTGGAAATTACCAAGTAATCTTACTGTACATGAATAAATATATATTCAAAATTAGACCGTTGGTTCATATTCACAAAAGAAATTGAGAGAATAAAAATATCACACACGTGCTTTGTGAGCACCGTTCAATATTAATCACACTACATATTTTATTTCACCTGAGAGAGCGCGTGCGTGTTATGCCACTTCCTATGACTTACCTGGCCTGTGACACCTGTTCAACCATGAGGTGCGGTCACCATGCTGTAAAACAGAGCCTACACCAGCTTAGCCAGTTAATTGCATGTGGACTTTTTTTGATCACTTAAAGTAATTACACAGAAATTTTACATAAAAAATAGAGCCAGTCGATCTTGACATAATCAGTCTCATGATGAGAGAGAGGGACTGATTTAATGGTCAAATAAACAACACAGATATGAAGTAATTACTATGGAAAGCCGACTAAAAGACACCTTTTTCAACAAGCGGACCATTTGCCTCCCTTCTTGTGCCGTAAACATGTGAAATCAGTATTGGATGCACGATTGGCACCACTTCAAATTTGCACCAAGTCATGTGGCTTTTTTCTCGTCGCAAACAATTACAGATAGGACGGATTTCCAGCCGTCATTGAGGTTCATTCTGGGAAATATACCCCACTATCTCACTACATCCGTTATCTTCGCAATAACAACAAAATTACATTATATATATTTATGGGGAGTACCAAACTCAGTGCGTGATGGAAGTGAAATGTTTGAACCTAACCTTTCCTGAAGCCACATTTCTTGCTGCATTCTAATGAATTTATATAGACGTAACTGCGGTAAAGCCATTACAAAGCCGGGACAAGTGATATCCCCCATTATCGCTCTTCCCGATGTGGTCACCGTGTTTCCATAGTGGAACGCATTATCTTTTCACCTTCTATTATCACTCAGTAGTCATCAAGGTGTTTTGTGGTCGCAACATGGGAGTCAAGAAAGGCTTTAACGAGGGCATACCTGGCGGAGTCCGTGCGGGCGTGGCGAGGGGTTCTGTCTGATTAGGGGACGGGGTTGTGGCGGGGTGAGGGAAGGCCTCGGTCAGACCCAAATGAAGAAACTGTGTTTCCATCTTACGTGAGACACTGATGTGATGTTACAGCAAGGCTATGGAAGTTGACAGACACGGATCCCATAACGCCTGTTCCAAATGGAATTTTCATTAGAGTGGCTGCATTCGACATAAAGATCTGCTCTCGTTGAGAGCTCGTTTTCCCAAGAGATAGCACGAGAGAAAACATGGCTGGTCGCGTTCGGGGCGTCCGTCTGGGGCCGACTCATTGCTGCCTCTGACACCACACGCACCGGGGAGCTCCGACAGCAAATGACGACCATACCTAATTGGTCTTTATTCGAATTTGGCGTCCTTAGAAAAACTTCCTCTAGCGATCCCAGCGGAAAGCCAATGATCCCCGTTCCGCCGTTCAGCGACGCGTGTTGTCTCGTGCATCAATTCCCGAACCAGCGCCTCTCACTGCCTTTCAACTGATTATCTTTCACCAAAAACATGAAAGTGCTTACATCCCAATGGATTCAGTTGAAATGTTTTGGGTGAATATAGGAAAATACGATTCATGTACATTATGACAGTGGTTAATTTGCAAATATGTTTTCACTGACAATTTCAATTAAATATCACAGCACTTCATGTCCTAGTTGGATTCGAACTGGCACGAAAGGGTATTATGGGCCTAAATGTAATTAACTCCCGTAACCGAATGGGTGACCGTCGTAGGTGCCTTTATGAAGCAAGCGGTGCCAGTTTCCGCACCTTAGCCGAGCTGCCCAGGTGCGCGAGGTACGGATTCTGCCGCTAACCTATCGGTACGTGTCAGCTAACCTGACGCGCAATAGATAAACTATTGAAATTAAACCTGCGTATCCGTTCGTATCATTGTTTCTAGCTCAGCTCTACTCAGAGATCAAGGGTCACAATATACCTCTGCTCAAAATAGCCTTTCAGCATTCAAAAATATGCGCGAGGTTCGCACGCCAATGGGCCAGGTAACCTGTGAAACCCTAGATATTGCAGGTGTCATGCTTGTGAAAAGCTTGTAACCGTATCCGAGCCATGTCGTGAAGCCCTCTCGCGGGAGGGACTCAAAGTGCCCCGATATACCCAGATCCACGCTCCTTCTTCCCGCCATCCGCCAAATTGGTCACATGGTCGACTTCCTCTTTACGCGCCATATGCTTCCCTAACAAAGGCTAAAATGGATATTATTCCACAAGTCCGCGCCACATTTAACTAACAAGCATGATTTCGCATGGGAATCAAACGAGGGGGGGTAACTTGCGTGCAAGAGCGCCCCTGAGGGAGCGTTTGTTGCCTGAATAGGAGGGGCATATGCTGCCTTTCGTCGCTATCGCGCTCCCTCAGCCCCGTCAGTGTCTGCCTGTATACGGGTAATTTGGTGGAGATTTCTGGCCACCTTCTCGCCAGGGGGACTCGGTGGCTGGTAGCTGCGTGTCACATGCGACGAGTCCTCGTAATGACCTCCACATTATGGTATTTGCATGACCTCCACTTGTTACCAAGGATAAGGTCATAAGCACTTCTAAAAACAAGCTGGATAATACGGCAATCATTTAGCCGCATAATCCGCACGAGCCATCGTCCATCCATCTGCCTCGCCGTGTCACTGTCACACCCAACAACTCTCCGTGTCACTGTCACAGCCAACAACTCGCCCTGTCACTGTCACACCAAACAACTCATCATGTCACTGTCACATCCACCAACCGCCGTGTCACTGTCACACCCGATTCTTCATGATCACTGTTAGCCAATAAAATAATAACTAACTCCATCGGTATGGCGTTGTAAGCTGGTATTGTGTATGTCATTGGTCATTGCGTGTCACGGCCATGACATGGGGTTTTTCTGTGCTCTGACAGACGTCCCCGTGGCTTGGTCTGTACTCAAAGACCCCAGGTGTCATTCGCAATCTCTGTGAGAACGTCACTTTTCCCTTCCTTTACGTCTACGGCGATTACCCCCGCTTGAGGCGCTCATAGCGAGCACCTGTTATCTGCTGAGGATATAATTACAATTGAAGCGTTGACAATATACGCCATACATATAGCACCAGCAGGTGGCCTCATATGATGCCGATATCAGAGGCAGACAAAGATACGTAGGTTCAATAGATATACTCCACACGCAATGAGGTTTCGTTAGCGCTAAGCCATTCACATAGAGAGGGTCAAATCACATAACGCGGACCGCATGCGCATTGATATTCATCATCAACCCAGATTGGATTCACGCCACCTGGGCTGATTGACAGCACCCCCGCGTATACCTGGGCGCGCAAACCAATCACCGTGTCTGTTTGATCCTATACAGACATCATCGGTGCCACGCGCTGTGGCATCCATGCGCAGCCCTACAACAGGTCAGGATACAATCGCCACGGTAAATATACTGACAATGTCCGCGTGCGAGACTCTGTCCACAGTGACAATGCGGCACAAACATTAAAACGCGGACGACACAACGACAATGACGCGCAAAGGGAGGCCACCATTTAGTTAGGTGCACACTAAGTAATTAGCATTGATCAGCAGTCCAGAAGATTGTAAGGTAATTATGGCGCTGATCAAGCGCTTTGGGCCTCCCAGAATAATTGGCTGAATTGAACGCAGCCGCTGGTAGAGCACACGTGTGACAGGATTCATAACGTATCACCACAGCGCAAATATTTTATCCTTTGTTAAACACTTTTGAGTAAAAAAAGGACATAATTGTTTATTTTTACTTTCAGTCTGAAGCATTAAAACATCCATCATTTATTAATATAACGAAGTGATTTCTGAGCCAGAATTGATCGATCTTACTGAGGTAAATGAAGCAACATAAAAGCGGAATAGAGCTTTAAAACAAGTATGTTGCAGAAATAGAATCGTCGCGTTTTGCTCATGGACTATTGCTTTGAATGCTGCAAGGAACTCAAGCGCTGTTTGCTCAATAAGAGTCTGGTGTAAATAAGATAGGTTTACCAATAACCTCCTTCCTCATGGGTTATTGAGGACGAGTGACGGCGAGCTAAAGTGAACGAATGAATGAATGAAATAATTGATTGAATTAATGAATCACTAATTGAATGAATGTATGGAAGAATTGATAAATGAATAAATGTGTATGTGGTCCTCATGCGCTAAGGCTACTGACTGACTGTGGTCCGCAAGCCCCGATGCTACTGACTGACTGTGGTCCTTATTACCTGATGCTACTGACTAACCGTGGTCCTTATTACCTGATGCTACTGACTAACCGTGGTTCTTATTCCCTGGTGCTACTGACTGACCGTGGTTCTTATTCCCTGATGCTACTGACTGACTGTGGTCTTATATCCCTGATGCTACTGACTAACCGTGGTTGTTATTCCCTGATGCTACTGACTGACTGTGGTCCTCATTCCCTGGTGCTACTGGCTGACTGTGGTCCTCATTACCTTATGCTACTGACTGACTGTACCAGTGGCCGTATTTGGGCTTGTCTTTTCAGCAGCTGCCTTGTAATCTTCCCTCATCCATCTCCCGTCGGCCCTTCCCAGCTATCTTCCTAACCCCTTAATTCCTCCTTCTCTTCCGCATCCCTCATTGCCTCATCACCACAACCTCTCCCATTGTCCATACCCTTACAGTGTGCTCATCCCCCTCCAACCCACTCGCCGTCAAAACTCCTCCGATATGATTGACCACCTCCCTTATATTCTTCGCGGGAAGGGAGGCACAATTGACAGATGCAGAGTGGCGGGTAGGGAGACACAGGGCAGCTCTGGCTACGATCCTCTCTCTAATTTGATGGCTCTCTGGCGCTTGTATCGATCGTGAAATGGACAGGTATCAATTTGGCAGGTGATATAGAGACGTCTGTCTTGATGAGGTGATGAAGGAGACGGCAAGTAATGTGAGGGGCTGAGACAGTGGGTCTGGCCAAGAACCATGATGTTTTTGATTATTTCATAGGTAATCATAATGTTCTTAAATATCAAACTATATGAATCAGGAGGGAAATCGTGGTCATGTGACAATTGTCGTCGACGTACGGATGGCGGCTAGTTCATGATAAGCCACGTGGTTGGTCTTTCATCATGCCAGCCTGCCTGGGCTGCTGAGGCTGAGTGTTATCAGCTGCAGGCGAGACACCACCTCACCATCTCCATCTTCCTCACTCAACCATTCTCTCTTTTAAGGGATTAAAGGGTCTCATAGGATCAGGGAACCCCAGTTCAACATTGCCATGACTCCCTTCCTCCGCCGACATTTGAGAGGATGTCCGTCTGTTCGGATCCGAGTGGCAGTTAATGAAGGTCCTCTGAGAGTCCTGCAGCGTCTTCTGTGCCCTCATAGATATGCCTCGTGGCACGAAAAGACCGGGTTCGGAGCTCCCGGGAGACTGTTTGATCCCAGCGGTCACCGACAGAGATGGATTTGTCCGGGCAAGAAGGGCTTCGTTGCCGACACAACGCCCAAAACCCATGTCCTATCTGCCTCACGCAGAAGGGGCAACACGTGACACGCCTCGGCTCTTTCCGTCACACTTCGGTTTAGGTCTCCATGGTGATTGGCGATGCAGCGTTATATCTCCCGGGGGTGTTTAGGAGACGTAGTAGACTGGTCATCAGGGAGGCGATGTTCTGAGAGAAGAGCCTTATCTCCTCTCTGCCAAGCGTCGCTCTCTTCACGCTAACGTTCGTGAGTCGGGGCTAATGTTTAATCCCGGTGAGATACTCTCTCTCAAAAGAAGCGTCTGCTCATAGTAACCGGTCCTCAGCATAACAACGTGACATATGGGTTCCATATTTGGTCATAAAGAGATTAACGACCCCATTAAAAAGTCGCGACTGTTACCAACATTAACCAAGCTGACGAATAATCACGTCGTTGACATAAGTCAGAATCCGAACAACATGCCGATTGACTCCACAAGCGCTCGCCTTGCACGCTTGCGTCACTGCTCTCCTATTTCTTAGATTCCATGCGATTCAATTTCCCCTTTTCACAGAACAAAAGGAAGATATTTACAACCCACTACAGTTACCCGGATTGTATTACATGTGGCATGCGAACATAAGCAGACGACATCTTTTGTGTCAATTTCTCTTATCGGAACGCCCCCTGTGTGCCTTACAGAAAATGAAACAATGATGAGGAAAAAGGAGCAAAATATTCACAAAGGCAGCGGTTTGTTGGTCAAAAACTATACACGATGTTCACCAGAATGTGATGAATATGTCGCAAAAGAGATCAAGTATTCAGCTATGGGTGGGATTCCCAGCCTCTGCATGCCACCGCCTAGGTCCTCTAGCGGAAGGCGCGGCGAACGCAGGTGGTCATTTCATGTAGTCGCCTTTGACATTTACAAGAAGGAAGATTTCACCAGCTGTGTCTGAATGGTGACAGGTATTGGCAGGTAGGTCGAGCATCTCAAATGTACCTGAGTAATTAGTTAGATTCAACTACAAACGGTGACAAACATCGCGTGCGGTTAATAAATTGGAAACGCTGACTGCGTAATCAAGTTACTGGCGAAACACGAACAGCCGAGAAGTCATTTCATGTAGGAGTTTCTTGCGCCATAGGGTAGCGTTATAGAGCGCGTGCACCAATAAAACAACATTAGTTGTGAATAAAGGGCTTGGAGGAAATATTTTTGTTGTTAAAGCTGGACCGACGAACTAGAAATAGTTAATTTTTTTTCAAAACAAATTAAATGTATTTGCTTTGTTTCGACTGCCATCTATAAGCTGGAAGTATATAGAACCAATCTAAAATACATCTAATTATGGCTTGTAAATGTATAATAAAAATTATTATTATTAACGTTTTTATTATTATCATTTTTTCTACTATTACCACAGTCAGTATGATACTTATTCTCTGGAACTTACATAAGACGAACACTTACTCAACCATTCACTCAACACACATCAACGCACTCACTCAACCATTCATTCCACCACACAACACGGTCAACCACACACTCAACCGTTCACTCAACACACATCAACGCACTCACTTCACCATTCATTCCACCACACAACACGGTCAACCACACACTCAACCGTTCACTCAACACACATCAACGCACTCACTTAACCATTCATTCCACCACACAACACGGTCAACCGCTCCCCTGCACTCCGCCTCTATATCCCGCTATATGGTGAGGTTTATTTCTATATCATACATCTCTTCTATCTGTACCCAGCCTCTCAGAGCCTCGTCATTCGCTGTCAGCTTCTTCCTTGTCAACCAATCAAACAACAGTACAGTCCCATTGATGGTAGCAGCTCAGCGGCCTCCTTGCGTCTACCCAGACTCTCTACCCCTTCCATACGTGATAAATGGCTACCGTTTTCACTGTTCAGATAAAGATGCTGCACAATTCGCCATAAAGCACATCCCCTGGGACCGGTTATAAGCTATAGTTGGCTGTTATGGTTTTAAAAGCCATGCGAACATATCGGTGTTTCCCCTAAACGCACTCCAAACATCAATCTGCCTGTCCAGTTTCCATAGAGACAGACTTCTAACAGAAGACGGCTGGTTAAATGTTTCACGACAATGATGAATGTCGTAAAAATGGTTTAGCGACAGCGAGACGGAAGGTGACAACAAAGATGCCTAATATCTGGCGGGAGATTTCCATGCCAGCGGCCATCAACAAGCTATTGGCTGACTGCCGCACGTCACATCGTTGGCACTAACTTTGCCTCCTGTTTGATGCACTACAAAGATGACACGGGACCTGACAATAATTCGCGTGTCCTGGACGGCAGGAACAATTTAGGTATTAAGAGAGAGGTACGACATTTTACGAGGATACAGCGTTCAAGACATGCGATTCTCTTCGCGTCTTGTCAATAAGCAATCGGTCTTCAATGTCTGCCAAGCCTTCATCCTATTGCAAGCGAGCTCTATTGTAGCCCCACAAAACATGTCGGCCTTTACCATTCTGAGGAGGTATGACACGGGGGGTCATGCCTTATGCTGTATAGTACATGAGGAATTTCATTGGTCATGCCGTATTCTGTACATTACACAAGGTCAAAGCGTATGTTGTACATTAAATGAGTTCTTCATGAGGGTAATGGCGTATGTTGTACATTACATGAGGGCTTCACGGGGGCCATGGCGTATGCTGCACATGGCATGGGGTCAAGGCGCATGTTGTACAATAAATGAGGTCTTCATGGTGGTTATGGCTCGTGCTGTACATTACTGTTACACACCCCAACACACCCACTTCTATACACCCTGACACACCCACCTTTATGTGCCCTGACACACCCACTTCTAAACACCCTGACACACCCACCTTTATATGCCCCGACACGCCCACTTCTATACACCCTGACACATCCACCTTTATTTGCCCCGACACACCCACTTCTATACACCCTGACACACCCATCTTTATATGCCCCGATACACCCACTTCTATACACCCTGACACACCCACCTTTATATGCCCCGACACACCCATTTCTATACACCCCGACACACCCACCTCTATGCACCCTGACACACCCATCTTTATATGCCCCGATACACCCACTTCTATACACCCTGATACACCCACCTTTATATGCCCCGACACACCCACCTCTTTACACCCCGACACACCCACTTCTATACACCCTGACACACCCACTTCTATAAACCCCGACACACCACCTTTATATGCCCCGACACACCCACCTATATACACCCTGACACACCCTCCTTTATATGCCCCGACACGCCCACTTCTAAACACCCTGACACACCCACCTTTATATGCCCCGACACGCCCACTTCTATACACCCTGACACACCCACTTCTATACACCCTGACACACCCACTTCTATAAACCCCGACACACCACCTTTATATGCCCCGACACACCCACCTATATACACCCTGACACACCCTCCTTTATATGCCCCGACACGCCCACTTCTAAACACCCTGACACACCCACCTTTATATGCCCCGACACGCCCACTTCTATACACCCTGACACACCCACTTCTATACACCCTGACACACCCACTTCTATAAACCCCGACACACCACCTTTATATGCCCCGACACACCCACCTATATACACCCTGACACGCCCTCCTTTATATACCCCGACACGCCCACTTCTAAACACCCCGACACACCACCGTTATATGCCCCGACACACCCACCTATATACACCCTGACACATCCACCTCTATAAACCCCAACACACCCAACTTTATACACAACACCACACCCACTACTATATGTCCCGACACACTTCTATAAAACCCGACACTCCCACTTATATACACCCAGACACACCCACCTATATACACCCAGACACACCCACCTCTATTAACACCAACACACCCACCTCTATGTATACATCCCGACACACCCACCTCTATATAAACATCTCGACACACCCACCTCCATGCACCCAGACACACCCATATAGATCAGACGGCTCAAATAACGCTACTTGTGAAGGTCCTCCATTAGTCAACTAATGATATAGGGACAGACACAGGGTTGTATGATATCAGATCAGTCATGAAAACTAGTTACGACGCACGTCGCTTGTCCTGGTGCGCGTTCCATGCGATGTTGCCATGTGCCGTGCTATGAGAGCAGCACGCAGTGTGAGCCACTACACCCCATCTGTCTCGTCGATAGCATCTTGATAAGAGGAGATGATGAGCACCATGTCTTCTTAACGAGCTCCCCATCTCTCTTGTCTGCTTGTATATCTAGTGAAACGGTATTCATGTGATAACTGCTTGGCGTCTAGTCACCCCCGTGACATTCAGGATCAACCACACACCCACCCCACATGGCCCTGTTATCCCAATGCTCTCATCTGGTGCACTCTACACGCCCCACCCCACCACACACACATGTATATATATATATATAGATATATATATATATATATAGAGAGAGAGAGAGAGATAGATAGAGAGAGAGAGAGAGAGAGAGAGAGAGATAGAGAGAGAGAGAGATATATAGAGAGAGAGAGAGAGATCTAGATATAGATAGAGATATATTAGAGAGATCTCTAGATATAGAGATAGATCTCTATAGAGATAGATAGAGATATAGAGAGAGTATAGAGATCTATATATATCTCTATCTCTATCTCTCTCTATATCTATATATATATCCTATCTATCTATATATATATATATATATATATATATATATATATATATATATACATGTGTGTGTGTGTGGGGGGGGGGCGTGTAGAGTGCACCAGATGAGAGCATTGGGATAACAGGGCCATGTGGGGTGGGTGTGTGGTTGATCCTGAGTGTCACGGGGGGGGGGGGTGACTAGACGCCAAGCAGTTATCACATGAATACCGTTTCACGAGAGATATATATATATAGAGAGAGAGATATATAGAGATATAGAGAGAGAGATAGAGATAGAGAGAGAGAGAGAGAGAGATAGAGAGATATATATATATAGATATATATATATATATATATATATATCTATATATATATATATATATATATCTATTCATATATATCTATAGAGATAGAGAGAATCTATATATATATATCTATATATATATATATATATATATATAATATATATATAGATATAGATCTATATATATACTATATATATAAATACATAAATACGCATCTATATATGTATAATATATTTAATTATACATACATATTCATATATATATCTATGTATGTATATATATGTCTATATTTATATATAAAAACATATATACATATTTACATACATACATATAGAGAGATAGACATAATATATATATATACATGTGTGCATATATATATACATATATATATATAGACAGATATATATATATATATATATATTATATATATATATATATATATATATATATATATATATATATATATATATATATATATATATCTATATATATATATATATATATATATATATATATATATATATATATATATATATATCAGGCTTATTGCATGACGAAATGTTTTGGGTAGGGATTCCAATGACTATTTGTTGACTAAAGAAGGTCGTTTTTGAATGGATTTAAGACATTTCAGCTTGCAAAAATAAGTTTGCTAACACCAACGATACAGAATACGATGCTGAACCTGTATGGAAACGAACTAGCATGATACGGAACCATTGTATGGAATAGAACCATCTCAATAAAGAAACTTCACTGTATAAAACAGGTGCACAATAGAACCAGAACAATCCAGAACCTACGCAGCATAGAACAATGTCGAACATCCATGGCAATGGACATTTAAGGTTAAGAACCTTCGCAGTTTATATTCACAGTATATATTCTATAATTGGTAATATAAACGTTAGAGACCTTATAGTGTATAGAATTTGCACGGCACAGAACCAGCACCGAACTTGCACCGTACCAATCTTCCAAGGTATAGAATGTCGACAATACAGCCATCACACTCGACACAAGCTTACCGCGGCAATTTGGGGATTTAAGTTCCAACAAGCTCGTGATGGTTCGTATCGGACAGATACTGAAGTCGATGGTAGCGGGGGAATTGTGCCCAAGAATCATATTCACGTTTACGGATGGTGTTACGTCTATGAATGTTCTGAATCGCTGTCTGAACAAGCAGCTGTACTTCGGTGGGTCTGTCAAATAAAAGGATGTTATATCGACATAGAAAAACAATTCGTCAGTTGACATAGTTCTTGTTCTAGAATGAATATGAGGTACGGCGTGATGGGTTTCGCCGCCTATGCTGTTCCATTTGTTCCATACATCGCCTCCTGCTAATGCCATTTCTCATCTGCACGCATAGCTCAATGAATGAATCTTTCTGGCGGTGACCAACTGACTTCAATAATTCTTATCATGTGCATATGCTGAATTTCTTTAAACGCGCGTACGACTTGGATGCAGGTCGTTGGCAAGAAGGCCGCGGACAGTCGTCTGCAATAGAAAGCACATGATGGCGATGTAATTACAGGTTTCCATTCCCTTCGCTCCGCAAGAAGATAAACGACGCTTAACAAGTATGGCTTTCAAACCTCAAATTACAAGGTATATGTCCCTTTTGAGATTTGCTCATTTTGACAGGCGCGTAATCGAATCCTACCATTGGCCTATTATCGTCCTTTGTCAACATGCGCTGTTAACGTGAGTCAATGACTTTGAAGACAACAACTTGGACACGAGGCGATACGGTGACGCCCGCCATTCAGAAATCTGCTTTGATTTCAACCGGAGATTTGTCTGTAAATGTCTGATTCCGTAAGCTGGGGGCGGACTGTGGGTTTTGGTTTGATGTCACAGCGGGCGAGTTAATTTGGGGTATAAAGCTATTTTGTTTTATACCTAGCTATTATGAAGCCGGGGCATTGCATGTGTTTTCCATGACATAAAATCCCTCTCACTTTTCGATGCTCGTCGTCGGTTTTTGAAGCAGCCCCGCGGCATTGTTGGTCAGGTGAACATTTCTCTCCGCATGTCAAGTGCGATTACTTCCGGGTGAAGTGGCGACGACGCACGGCGGAGTGATTCTCACTGGTATTATCGCCCAACACCAATCTGCTGGCTTTTGTTGAGCTGTATTGTGCGTAGCTCTGGAGGAGCCACAGAAGGGGATAAGCCCCCTTGTTAACTTTTCAAAATCATTACCGACTGTTGCCTGCGTAAGCAAGCACCCCCTTCGGCCTTATTGGCGCATGAAGGGGGCTTATTTCTGGCGAGCGCGCATTTCAACAGGAAGCTTGAGCTCTGTGTGTCTGAAAATGGACATGGTTTTTATCCCCTTTTACGACTGCATGGCTCACTTTGTTAGAAGCATTATTTTGTCCGTGCTTCGTAAAGAACACTGCTTGTCTGACTGTCCTCACTCAAGGTGCACCTTATCCAGAAAGCGCGCTCGCAATCTCTGTGATTACTGACACTGTATAACAACAAGAGATTAGATTTGAAAAACAGGAGGCGACAGGTAGTGGTTGGATGGGTGTGTTTAGGGGTGACAGGGATGGGGTCGTGGGGTCGGGGGAGCTGACGACCGATTTCACACGTGGTGAATCTGTCTGAATAGCTCCGTGGGACCGCAGTTCATTTGCTAATCTGCACGAGCGAGTGGGGTATTTATTCATTTAGAAGTGGATCAATAAGAAGCGTATGGTTCTCATGGGGAGTTTAACCAGGTACTCAGTTAGGACGGATGAGGGGATGAAAGGCTTGAGGAGTGTTTTGTATCCATCCATCCATCCAGGGGCAGGGCGAGATGTTCTCGTTTGTAAGACAGAACGAGACGAGAGGACGCGCGAGATCTTGAGAATGACACGCGAGCTGCTCTTGACTCACACAGATCCAAATGAATCCAAGGGAAAATGTGTGAGCCTGTATATTCTGTCGTATATAATGCCAGGTGAACAGATGATTGTATGCTATAGTGTATGACAAGTCATACTATCTTTAGATGATTGCTAATGACCTGTATAAGATGCAAACCTTACGAGTAGGCTGCTTGTTTTTTAAGCCTGAATTTTAACAAACAAACATACTGATCACCGCATTGGGAGGCGCCATCAGATGACAAATGGGGAGTTCATTGTTGCAAGTAAAGACAGTGTTCCTCATTAGAAGCATGCCTACTATGAGTTAATGAAGCCGCTCGTGTAGTGACGTGATCCTTCCTGTGAGTTCACTGACGCATTCTCATCATTATTGCTTTACCAAAACATATCATGTCGACATAAAACAAAACCCGGCATATGTCCTCGCTAGGTATACGGCCTTAAGTTTCAGGTGAGCTTTGTCTGCGCGTTGATTAGCGAGGCCTACCTGTCAATATGCCCCATCGCATTGAAGAGCCCTTCCGCGTACTAACAAGTTTCCTGTCGGGAGAAAGTGAATCTGGTAGAGAAGAATCTCGCCTTCTAGTCATTCTTTAAACAATGAGTGACAAGGTAGGTCCTGATCCCGGAAGCAGCCTTTGTTTCGGCTGATACGTCAACAGGAGGCAGATCTGCGCGCGCCAAATCTTCACCTTCCTCATCTTCTTCCTCCATTTCACATATATAGCAATAGGATTGTTCCTTAGAGCGTCACGGGTAGGGGTTTGATGATAAAGTGCCTTTTTTCTCTTAAGCAGCCTCTCCCTTCCGTCTGTCATTTCTTCATTTTATCTCATTATTTCACCCAGTCTCACTCTCTCATTCAATAATCCAAAACATCGCAAATCTCTCTGTTTTTTTCTCGCTAATATGTATATATACATATATAAATTTGATAAATACTTATATATTTTTTCTCTCTCTCTCTCTCTCTCACACACACACACACACACACACACACACACACACACACACACACACACACACACACACACACACACACACACACACACACACACACACACACACACATACACTCTTTCTCCCCCTCACATCCCTATATCTGATTTCACTCTTGCTATATTTCTCTCTATACCCCCTCTCCTTCTTTCTTTCCCCTTATCTTTCGTCATCATCACTTATCTCCCTCCAGGCGTTACAGCGGAGAGCTGGCTCAGAGGAGTACAGTGCCTGTGTGTGGGGCGTGGATTCGTCGTGATTCTTCACCCCTCATTTAACACGTCATGTTTGAAGTCTCAAACAGCAGACCTCTTACATAGGTATTGCGTATGTCTGTTATAAGAGGACTTTGAGGGCGCTCCATTTATAAAGTAACTCAATGGAATATCTTTTAATCTATGTTGGGTGTGTTCCGTCAGAGGCGGGCCACACCCCGACTCGGCGGACCGATTTCATTGCCCACATCCCCTCAAACCGCGCCTATACATCTCTCCTGTGACAAAGAGGTGTCTGTTTCCCTCCGTACGCTCCACGTGACATCAAGCATCTTAGTAACCCTCTGGTGTCAACTTTGTCCCCTATTCTTGTGAACTCCTCCGGTAAATGGTCACTGATGCAGCAAGTCTTCCATGCCTCTACCGCTGAGGTCCCACAGACCCTCACCCCTCCTGCTTCCTGCCCCCCCCCCCCACTCCACATTCACCACTTACCCTGTACAGGTAGCGCTACCCAATGCACCCTTTCCTGTCCGCAACTCAGACCCTCCTCAACCCCAGTCGAGCTGCGAGCCCTCCAACTACCTCCGCCCTGCGCCAAATGACCGTGATCCGGTTGGCTTTCCTGCTTCGAGCTGTAGGTAGTGGCAAAAAATGGCGGCCCGAGGGGAGCGAGATTTGACGTGCGCTGCGAGATGATAGCGCAATATCACGCGCGATGTCAGCGTGATTTACACGCAGAGGGTGCAGACAGAGCTGTTAGCCTTCCGGTTATATGGGTGTGTCAGTTTGTTATCGAACAGGTCGAACGTTAAGTAACAATGCCGCAGTATGTTTTCAATGTTTTTCTCCTAAACCCTGATCGATGAGCGACGAATCATCGATTAGACCACGCAGACCGCCCATTGATCAACATAGATCAAGTTACATCTCTAACTTTATGTTATTGACATCAACAACCCCGAAATAAATGTCATAAAATATGGATATTGTCCAAATAATAACTGACAAATCATGTCTTAGGTGAAGTCGGCAAGTCCCATTACGATACAGCCCGAAGTGGAGTCGTTCTGAGATGATGTCGGCCTAATATTTTTGTCAGCTCCAATGTGGCGTCGGTCTGAGATAACTTCCGTCCCATTGTGACGTCGGTCTGAGATGACGTCCGTTCCATTGTGATGTCACTCTGAGGAGACGTCGGGCTGAGAGGGTGGCCTTTGTGGGGGTGAGGGGGTTGAGGGTCAATCTCCAAGGCGACGTCGGTCTGCGGTGATGTCAGTCCCATTGTGACGTCGGTCTGAGGTGACGGCGGTCTATTAATGCTGGAAACTACCGACAGCCGTAGTTAAGGGAATTTCGCGCGGAGTTAGTTGCAACAGACGGTAACACTTTTTGTCATAACGTTAAGCCCACAAATCACACATGCATCATAATGCATCGGTCCATTTTCTTGCCAATGCTTTCGGACTAACACCAGTAGTGACGTCATGTTAGTTAGCGCAGGTCGTGTTCAGGTGAAGCGTAGTTAGCTGATGTCATTTGCCAATTTGTTGACCCTGCATGAGTAGTTTACTCTTACCCAAAGAAGAAAGCCGGCTATGGTCAGGAAAGAAATGTGGGCGTCTGCTAGTGATTAGCATTCGTGTGCGCTCGGCCTCACTCGTATACAGAGCTCTCCAACGTGCGTCACTCTCAGCTTTGATCATCACACGGCGCGGCGCGTCCCCTAGTCACGCGTTGCTCGGCCTGCACCCATGGTTACTGTCAGTTTCCTCAGCTCTTTATTCCCGCTTCTGATCACCCGTTCTCTGACGAGTCTCAGCCCAGTGACATGGCGGAGCTGTCAGTGGCCTGGGGACGGCTCCCCGCCTCTGTACGTCCCTAATCTCCCACGTAGACACACAATCTGCTCGAGAAATGCAGCGGAAAATATCGCTTAATGAGGGGTCGTCAAGCAATGCGCAGGTTGTGAGGTGTGCTTTGAACATTTCATCACGAGTGTCTTGCCTTAAGGCTTTCAAGTGAAGACACTTTTGGTGGGCGGTGAATCTCACTCTAAGCCTTAATAGGTAATGGAACTTTCCAGGAGTCGCAATTAGTCATTCCCTGTTTGTTCACCTGTATATGACAATGTGAACAGATATGGTTGCGGACGTGACTGGAATCAGTTGTATGTGGGTTAAGGAGTTCCTCCAACAACCTCGCGCGACTTAAAATTGTAAAATAAATTCGACCTGATGACCGAATATGATGTCATCAGATGTGTCTAAGCTCTTCCCTTTACTGAGTACATTATCGCCCAGCCTTTTGATGTCGTTGATACTCGGTAAGCTCTCGTGCACGTACGTGAGCGTGAGGACGTATCGTGAGCGACCTAACCCCTCCTCCTACGTCACCTCGGCCCCGACGACGTGGAAAAGTTGAGAGGCCTACGCAACGCATGGCGCACGCTACGCGTTATGTCTCGCGGGCCTGCAAATTAGTTCAATTTGCGGGAATTGCGAGTGAGCATGGACCGGCGTCTTCAGTTAGATATATATATATAAGCCGATCATTCGCCTAGAAGATCAGCGCCCTTCCTGCGCTCCTTTTAACTATACCAAATTAGGCGTTAGTGTAACTCATTTGCCTGGCAGATATACCGCAATGAAGTGCTCCAACCACAGGCAAGACAAGTTGGCTTCCGTGATGATTGGCTTCATTTGGTACTTTCCGACATTGACTCCATCAAGTGAAAAGCTCGTGGCCAGGGTGCTGCACACTACAGAGGGCGTTTAGGGCGTGGCTGCCCCCTCGACGAACTGCGGATACGGGACGCTGAGGTGGGATACCGAGGCGGATGGCCAGCGTAGGTTTCATAGGGTGTTGTGTCTCGGGTATGAGGGGCGTGGGTGTCGCTGGGGCAGGAGGGGGCCGCTGGTTTGCGTGACGTCCAAGGCGCAGTGGTCCTGCAAAATATGGAGGCCTGTCGCTTTGCATCAATATCTGTGGATAAGAGGCGTTGGGGCAAGACACGGCTGGAGATGCCACTATCACCGCGTGCGTGCTTACGGTGTAATGCGATCTCATAATTGAAAAGAAATCGTCATTACATAGTGTAATTATGGAAACGTGATCCGACTCAAAGCGGGACAAGTCGGTCTGTTCCAGTGCGACTTTGTCTTTCAACAAATCTCGATGCCTGCCGTCCGGTCAAAGCGACCATCAGTGCTGGTCTCACCGACTTAATCAGCGACTCCGTGTGAGACTGACGCTCGCTTGTCACGTCTCACGCAATGTCACACAGCCTGACGGGCTAACATTCCATGGACCGTTATTTCATTCCGCACTTTTACTGCTATTACAAGAACATTTTCCTAGGAACAGGAGAAAAATCCCTAATAATGATGTTTCAATAATTTACTCAGACGGGTAAAAGGTAGAGGAAAAATTGCGAGAAATCTCAGCATATTTGCGAATGGAATTAGGTTGCTCAGCGCCTAGCCACGGGACCCGGGGCGACAGCGAACGTCAGAAGACCAGTCAAAAGTCGCGAGCCACCCGCGCCCAGGCCGGAAACGTCCCCACAATGCACTCCTAACCCAGTTACTCTCGGCACCCAATCTCGAAAAGAAATTGTCTCCTAATAAAATTACGACAATAATAAGATTGCGCCCCGTTTTGCGACAATTACTGTCAACGGCCTAAAAGCTTTAGGCGGTGAAATATCGGATTAAGATGAAGCTGGAACGAGACTGCAGCGAGGTTTGGATAGGTGGGGAGAAGACTTGAACACGATTTTGTACTTGACCTGGATTTGAGGGGTCACCAACCGGGGCAAACATCATGCCGTACAGGGCAATACCTCGTGAAGGCTCGCCACATGGCGTATAATTCTAATAACTACTAACAATGAATTTAGTGTAAATACTGCGTAGAGAAAATATTTACATGTGTTTTTTTAGTGCAGTCCTACATGCATTAAACATTATTTATCATAATTAAAGATTTTCAAATCCGGTCGGATATAATCCACATATCGATGTCAATTCTATCCATTATTCATTCTTTGTATATCCATTTCACGATCATGACACAAAACAGTAAATTCAAATGGCACAGTGTAGAGGGACATCATGTGTCGTATGTGGCCTGTACAAGACCGTCTGCTGTTTTAACTCAGTAGCCTGGTGGAGATAACTCTTGGCATTATATGGCATCACATTTGGTAAACATCTGTCACAAAATGGCGACCGAAAATATTAAATTATATGTAACATTAGGCACTTAAGAGCATTTTGCTTGACAATTTATAAAATGCCTTCTTCTGAACAATCTTTTTTAATGCACGTTGCTGAGATGGGTAAAGTAATGGGAGAGATTGTGGGTGAGGTAATGTGAGAGTGTGTAGGTGAGGTAACGGGAGAGTGTGTAGGTGAGGTAATGGGAAAGTGTGTGGGTGAAGTAATTGGTGAGTGTGTGGGTGAATTAATGGGATAGTGTGTGGGTGAGGTAATGGGAGAGTGTGTGGATGAGGTAATGGGAGAGTGTGTGGGTCAGGTGGTGAGGTTATGGGAGAGTGTGTGGGATAGATGGGTGAGGTAATGGTAGAGTGTGTGGGTGAGGTGGTTGAGTTTGTGATAGAGTGCGTTGGTGACTTGGTTGAGGTGGTGATAGAGTGCGTTGGTGACTTGGTTGAGGTGGTGATAGAGTGCGTTGGTGACTTGGTTGAGGTGGTGATAGAGTGGGGAAGGATTAGGAGAATGTGCTGGGTGAGGTGGCTGCGTCCATAGCGGCCGTACACCGTGTACATCTGTGTTTGACGGAGTATTTATGCCCCCCAACAACCCCCACCGACACCCGCATTTACAATATTCATCCTGACTTGATTTCTGCAATCAACCTCGACTTGAAAACCCCATAACGAGTACTGTGGCGGCGCTTAAACTGATTCCTTCGGGATTCGACTGGAATGTGCCATATCATGTTATAATGAGATTTGTTGGTGAGTTTCAGGACGAATCG
This sequence comes from Urechis unicinctus, assembly GCA_034190875.2. Classification (NCBI taxonomy): domain Eukaryota; kingdom Metazoa; phylum Annelida; class Polychaeta; order Xenopneusta; family Urechidae; genus Urechis; species Urechis unicinctus. Next base: position 22,937,649 of record CM067356.1, read on the forward strand.
CAACTCTTTTTAAGCGCATACAACCACGCCACACTCGAACCAATGGTCTGTTAATCAAGTCGTTTCTATAGCTCCTGATTGGCTCATCCGGGCGTTTACGTCGCCCACTTCCGGTGACAGTAATTCAATTGGCAGCAAACTGGCGCGCTAAGAAATGCCGAGCTGTTTCTTGGGACAGTTCATCTCTCTGGATCTGAGCGCTGAAAGAGTTTGGCACTGTTAGAGTTTATTGGCAAAGTGTTATACAACGCGTCGAGAGGGCAAGATGCGACGAAGATGCGAACCGTCGCGAAAATGGCTTATTTTCAATGGGGACTGATTGCGATAAAGGGGACAGCGTGAAACAGAGTGGATGTGACGGCTGTGGTGTGCAGACTCACTCATTCATTTACTCACTTATCCATTTAGTCATCCATTCATTCACCCACTATTCAATGATTGACTCATTCACTTACTCATTTACTCATTCATTCATCCACTCACTCATTTAGTCATTCAGTCACTAATAATTCACTTACAAACACTCACTGAATCATTTCTCTCACTCACCCACATCGCATACCGAACCTTCGCCTTTGAAGCGTGCATCTGACGGCTGTTTATCATGGCAACCTACCCCAGCTACCATCTCTACCAATTATCATGGCCGCGCTACAGCTCATGTCACCTCCGTTATCTAACAGATAGCTACATCCCCCATAGCGCACACACGTAGATATCTAGCTAGCTGCTGCTGATGACAGTAACGTGTTAAGAGATGTCCGCGGTTAGTGCGTAGCGCTCAGACCTGCCCATCACGCCCCGTATCGCCACCTTATCTCCACCAGCCTGATATCGCCGGCTTGGCGACAAGTGCGTTACGTCAACTCCCAACTACCGGTGCCAGAAAGCACTTGAAAAGTAAGAAGATGGCCGAGTTTTATTAGGATTAAGAACGCTAATCCGAGACTGAACGGCACCGCGCTATCTGCCCGGGCCCAGCTTCTGTGGCGTGTATCACTTGATGAACCAGCGCCCTCCGTAACCCCCACACCCCACCCTCCACTATAATCCTTATACCTTAATGCCTTTACTATATAATAATATACCTTGCAAACCTAAATAGCACTTGTACGCTGAGCCGAAGGGATCTCTCAAGTGCTGGACTTTACCTGCGCATGCGCTGTGATTGGAGTTGGGGTAGGATCAGCGGGATTTGGGATACGCAACACTTTGAAGTTTGGGTAATCTTGACTTAGGTGCGCTCGCGTCACGACTCCAATCGCGTGGACAAGATGTAGCGCTGATACGAGAGCATACAAACCGATCCTAGCCAGCCATTCTCAGATGTATGAGTAGTAACTTATGTTCAAGTGGTTTCATCGCGCTCTTCCTGAGATTCGGATGCGTTTTGAAAATTCGAGCTGTCCTGAGCGCAGATTTAGGTCCGACTGACCACGCGTCGTTAATTTCGTGGTCACGTACACACTCACGCACACACAAACTTACGCACGCACACACTCACACAAACACGCATATATAAATGTATATAAATATATATATATGTTTGTGTGTATGTCAATACATATATCTACACACACACACATATATATATATATATATATATATGTGTGTGTGTAGATATACATATAAATAGGTACACATAATTATATATATATATATATATGTATATATATATATATATATATATATGTGTGTGTGTGTGTGTGTGTGTGTGTGTGTGTGTGTGTGTGTGTGTGTGTGTGTGTGTGTGTGTGTGTGTGTGTGTGTGTGTATCTAGGGTCATATGGTCTTAGTGCAATCCTATAAATGCCGCAATGTTTGTAACAGGAGCCATACCATGGCAATCGACGAATTGATATTATACATGTAATTGGGAAAGACCAAACTTTTATTAGTATTTTCGTCTTATGATCTAGAATTAATTATCTGGGAAGCAATATCCATTGCGCAGAGACGTTATTGAGTGAAATGATGTCCATAGAAAGTTACGTCGACTTCCGGCGGCCACATCTTACAGCGAGACATCTGTAACATAGGATTCTATGGTCAATATGGTTCGGTTTTCTCATAATTACTGATGATTAATATGGCGATCAGGTAAACTTGACATGAACCTGTTGTCTGCATTCTGCGATACGGGACACTCGCCGCGGCAGATGAAAGCCGCTATGACTTAAGTCACATAATTGCCGGACTAATAATCATCTTCAACATATTTCATTTCATATACTCAGCGCTTTGATTCATAACTCGATTACAACCATGTTTAACTAAATCACATTACATGAAATATCTTGTGAATTATCTTCTGAAGCGCGCCGACTCGCGGTTGATGCCATGTTTGGTTTCGTTGAGTCCCGGGCCGCTATAGGGTACGACTGCTTTGTGACGTCACCGATAGATAGAAGCGTGCGATGGTGAAGTGATGAAAGTGGCAAGTTACGTCTCGGCTTGTAATAACGCGTCGCCTTGACTCGATAAGCAAGCCTCTTATCGATAGCATGTCTACAGATGCACCCGGCGATTTACAATCACTTCCGATCCTTATATATATATGGCGAAATACGATCAAGTTCTATTGCATTTAAAAGTCAGTTGAATTTGATAAATTGTCTGCCTGTCACTTGACGAACTGTTCAGTCATCATGATTGATTAAGCATCGGACGCGTTTCGATCGTGCCGTTTGAATCCTAGAGGTGACATGCCCGTACGTAGTCTGATCCAATCGGCGGATTAAGCGACGGATTCACCCCCCGAGGCGCTCACTAACTCATTCGTACCCCCCCCCCCCACCCACATTCGTTTATTCATTCATTGACTCATTCGTACCCCCCCCCTCCATTCATCCATTCATTCATCGACTCATTCGAACAAACCCCCCACCCCCCATTCGTTCTTTCACTGACTGACTCACTGACTGACTCACTCACACATTCCCACATTCATTTAGGCTTAATTATATACATCCCATAATTGTCTGATAATATACCGACTTCATGCAACAGCGTCAATCAGAGAGGTTTACCGAATAATCCCTCATCCTGTGCCTCAATTGACGACGTGCCTCCGAGCGGGTAGTGTGCACGATTCCTTCGTGACCATTTATCTGCTGCTGACCGCTATATCCTACACGCGGATCAGATGAAAGCGGACAGCGGTCAGTTGAGTGACCCACCGCACTCGGCCTGTCAAGTACACCCTCAGACTCCACGTCTCCACCAATATTATTACAAGCGCCTCTTGGGATCACAAGATCCAGTCTTTAAAAAGCTGACTCAGTCAGCGGTAACGCGATCACGAGGTACGCAGGCGGGTGATATGTTGACGGTAGAGTTTGGGATGAGGTATTGAGGGGGGTCAGGGTGGGCGGAGGAGGGTAGGGGTCGATCTATCATAAACATTGACGCAGCGATTCATTCGTACATAACATACATATACATATAATTACATATACTTGGTCTTGGAAATATTTGTCTGAAATGAAATATTTGGTTTACACCAGAGTAAGTTTTCAACGATCAATATATATAATGTCCGACCGAATTATTGCGCTGTCATCAAGTAATAAAATCGAGCGAAAACGATGTGTTTCGCACAGTGACTTGTCATAACGCGCGACAAAATGATCCTTGCTTTGCCGCTAGAATTCACGAGTTAAATCATTTTTAACAATTACCCAAGAAATCTTCGCGTTAACTTTGTATTCTTGTGTATCCAATCAACTGTAGCACCCCCTTGCTTCTACAGCTGCGCTGTCGAGATTATGTGAATAAAATAGTGGTTTACGTACTTGTAAAAGTAGGTGATTTGGAGTACATCTGTGGTTGAATGTACATAAATACACCAGAGAATATGGCGTATTCAGCAATATTGTCAGATGTCATTAGACTAGTCACTGCGTATATTTGACTATGGGTCTGAAAAAGTCGATTTGCAGGAAACGTCCATTTTATGTTTGTCACACAAGAATGAGTATTCTTCATTTGACGTCGCTGTCTATTGTATGTGCTGACAGAGTAAGCTACAAAACATGAGTTCCATTATAAAACATTCCGCTGATAATGCCCGCGGTTTGCGAACTGACCCAACCAGCAGTGTGTTTCTGCCCGTCATAACAGCGCGCATGTGCGGATGTTGGGTGCATCAGACGAATTAGCGCCCGTGCCGTTTGTTTAACGGGCCGACCGGGACGGCTCCAACGGGTCTGTGGCGTCCCGTCACCGGCAAAAATAAAATCAGGGATGTGGACACCCTCCGTGGGTAGGGCGGGTGTCTGAGCGACCGCTGTCCGCCTCCCCCGGGCTACTGATGCAGTCACCCCACAGCTCTAACGTCCAGGAAGCCCGTCATTCTGGCGACTTCATCGATGCTAAAACACATAAAGTTCACGACTGGACGCGGTATGGTAAAAAACACAACCCCAAAGAATAAGGAAAGAAATATGAAGACAGCGAGAGAAAAGTTGCAGGCTGGGGAGCCCGTGTGTCTAGCCGCTACTGACCTCTACAGGGCGCCGCGTCAACTACGCAGCGAACACATCACGACTGGTTTCCTGTGATTGGCTTACGCATGCACTGTAAACCAATGAACGCCATCGTTACATCGTGAGTGACAGTTCGCTGATTGCTGATAGGGCGGGACTGGGGGTGTTATTGGAAGGGGTTGTGGCGTATTTTCTAGATCCTTTGGCGATGGCTCTCGAGAAATTTCTCAAGGCATGGTGCGAGGTTGCACAGCCGAGGGAGTTGTCGACGATAGCTGGTTACACAGGATAGAGGCAAGGGATATACACTAGTGGGATAGCCAGTGGTATCCCAGTCCGAATCCGAGCGCAGAGCGCCTCGCTTATAACCAGGAATTCTCCATCTTACCAACAATGTGTCTGTTTGGGACATCTCGTGTGCATCTGATCAAACATGACCTGTAGAGCGTTTAGTGGTTCAACAAAATGACAGATGTCGCATTGGCGGTGCTGAACCTCAATCTATAGGAACGGGAACAATGGCGTTCAGTCCGTTTTATCTGCAGCAGCGACTAAGTGACCACAGTATTAATACCATTCTCACCGCCACCGGACAAAACCCCTTCTTCCCCCAATCCCTGGGACCGTCTGTCCCCCACCCCGGATTCCACCCATCTCTCTTCCCCAAGCTTCACGGGGGTCGGTTCCCGGCTGGAGGATTCCCCGGATCCGACCTCTTCCTTCCGCACCACCTCACCGGAGTACGCCCCGGACTGCCACGCTGCCTGGAACCAGAACCGGACGTCCAGGATGATCCGAAGGTCGATCTGGACGGCAAGGAATTATGGGAAGAGTTCCATTCGCGAGGCACGGAGATGGTGATTACCAAGTCAGGCAGGTAAGGCACACTTATATTGGGAGAGGTTCATTCAAATTAACAGATGTTTACATTGACGCACACAGGTCGCCAAATGTCCATTTCACTGGATTTAGTATCGCGTCCAATAACTGCCAGCCCGGATCACTGTTACCGCCAAGTGATGCTGGGTCACACCTGATAAGGAGATAACGACTTGCTAACAATGGTGTGAAAGTCAGAAGATATTTCCTTATATCTAGATAGTATGGCTGCTTCCAGAACGACCTAGTCCTGGGAGCTGAATACGATGGGCGCAAATAAGTTTATACCAAATCCTAACTGTCAAAACTGCAATCCTGGTATATCTGTGATTCGCTCATTCAAGTGTTTTCAGAAACATTGATCTCTGAAACCTCGCCTAATTCCGAGCAAATCACCAACAAATCAGTTTGATGTCTACTTCATGAAATAACTACATTCAGTATAACTGGTGAAGAAGCTTGCTGTGTTCAATAACACACATGACCTATTACACGTTTAAACAAATCCATATCCACATGTATTTATAGCTTCAGAATCCGCCCCCACCCCGTGTTTGGGGGTAGTGCGAGTGTATTGTTGGGGTTGTGAGTGGGGTTGATGGGTTCACGGAGACGTCTCGATTGGATTCTGCTGTCCAATTTCCACTAGGTCCCCTGCGCACGTCAAGCCGGGCTGGAAGAGTGCCTTGCTGTTGGGGAGGTTTTTATATCCGTCATTGGCGACATATTGACCACGGTATACGGCCAATGTTGTTGTTGTATAACACAGGAATACGTGAAGTACGAAGCGATGGGCGAATGAATGAACGGATCGCGTTTTTCCCGTCATTTACAGGTTAAAGTGAATGGAAACCTTGAACGTTTAGGCCGCTTACGCAATATAAGCTCCCGATTAGTTCTATTTGGTGAGTGGGTCCAGAGAACTCTTTGCGTGCCTAATAACGCTTATACGTCTCCTCGGCTTAATTGAATTATACCTGCGCGAGATCCCCCGTGCGAGTACCTTACACACCAGAACACCCGTCTGTACCAACGCCTCATCCACAGGGCGCCATTCGTTTAGGATCTACCCGATGCCAGATATATATATACCCCATTCTCAAATCCACCAAACTGGCGGATACATTTCAAGTAACAGTTAACTAATCGCGAAATTGAAAACAAAATTATTATGCCAAGCCGAACATATTCAAAAGGGGTAATAAGCAACTTGTGAATTAAGAAACATTAATAATCAATGGAGGTATAGATTTTGTTTAGTTTGAAGCTTAGGTTATGATGATCATCGAAATCTGAATAAATGTGCGACTATAGAGTAAGTATGGAGTGCGAGAACAAACCAGCTGTTTGATGGCGGCTTGTAACTCTCAAGTTGTGTTTTAAACACTTGATGACGTCATTATACCATTAACAACAACAATTGAAATACAAACGACGCATGTGTGTCGGCTGAAGCCTAAACGAGAGCAGGCAATTCATGACGAGTAGAGCGCATGCAAACGACACGCCATTATACTAGAACCTATCGTGGAAAACTCGTTCTACGCCGATATTTATCTCCGATACTGTGTCATGGGGCAAGGCAGTACTCAACGCGTGATGCTCTTCACAAACTGTGAGGTTGTTGAATTAGGCGAAGTCTGATCAAGACGGAGCTGGTTCGATCTATATATAACCGAATTTCGAGGGTCCTTTAGAGTATATAAATATATATATATATATATATATATATATATATATATATATATATATATATATATATATATATATATATATATATAGATATATATATATATATTTTATATATTTATATATATATATATATATATACATATATATATATACATGTATATACATATATATTTATATATATATATATGTTTATACACATATATATGATATATGTATGTATATATATATATATATATATATATATACATGTTTATATATTTATATATATATATATGTGATATATATGTGCTTATATACATGCATATAATCATGTATATATATATATATATTAATATATATATATACATACATATATATACATATATATTTATATATATATGATAACACGCATATATATATATATTTATATACATATATTTATATATATATATATTTATATATATATGTGATACATATATATGCCTATATATACATGCATGTATATAATATATATATATATATATATATATATATATATATATATATATATATATGTATATATATATATATATATATATATATATATATATATATATATATATATATATATATATATATATATATATATATATATATATATATATATATATATATATATATACATATGTTTGTGTATTACTAAGTGCACGGTGTGAGTTACGAAATACACATATATTTATTTCCAATTTACGTTCCGCTTTTAAGACGATTAATATGAGGTTTCTTGTGATAATTTTGATTGAATTGATCTAGAAAATCATTAATAGTCGAAGTTGAAGTAATTTGGCAAGATCCGCTAAATGTTCTATCCCTATTTCCACGTCCTATGGAGTTTTGCTGTAGGATAGCTGAGCCAGCTACCTCTGGCTACACGGGTCGCATCAAACGAACCTCCCTCCTGAGCTCTTATCGATACGGCTTCCCTCGGGACGATTAATTCGCACTTTATTTTCCTAAGATAACTTACTATACGGTATGCTCACTTAGGAAAATGTTGCAGAACCACCAGCTGGCTTGAGTAATTGCCACCCCCGACCGAGTTGAAAACCACTGGCTTTCATAATCGAATCCCAGGCTTAATTAGCGCGCCTGATAAGTCAATTACCACGTCGCGTAGCAGCACCCACACGGGAGCGAAACAGACAACACTTCAAAGACACCAAGTTTATCTTGTGTTTGTTGCTTTTGAAAACTACAAGCACCAAGATGTTCTGGTTGCGGTGTATAGATGTATATGTATATATTCACCTGAAGTTTACGAGATCAACTTTGAGATAACTATCTCACGTGGAAAGAGCCCGCCCCTCCTTCTCAAACACTCCCGCGGCTCACCCCAAGGGACAAAACAAATTTGAGAATTCTTCATAAGCCCAATAACAATATTGTAATTAAAGAGCGCAGCCTCTTACCGGCAGAGCTGGAAGTTTCTTCAGAAGTTTGAGACCGGCCTCATTTGTAGGGACCTTCTGGTGAGATAGGTCCAATTAAAATGGTCAGTTAACATAAGTATATTTTATGGCGGATGATACCCAGTGTGGCTCTGTGGGAAAAGTGAATTTACCGCATTAAGCCCGCACCAACCGGTCAACGCCCTCTGGGTATTGAAAAGCGGATTTTATCGAAATTGATATGAAGCAGACGAATCGTGTCCGTCCGTCCGTCCGCCCGGGGCCTGCGGCGGCCATATTGCCTGGGAATGGGAGGGTCGCGGATAACTATGATATGTGATGGGGAGGTGGCGGACAAAGGGGCTAGTATATTATGTTACCGACAGCTTAGGCAGCCAACAATGGCTCCGTATGGGGTCCAAGGTAGGCACATCGGCCCTGTGTCTGGTTAAGTTGCTCTCATTGTTAAGATGCTCCTAATAAGGGGTGTTGATGACGCGGTCGTCCCGCTTTCATCTGCTCTGGCCGGCGGATATCTGACAGGGCATGGCCGTGGGGGCATATGGAAAGGGGAAAGGGTCTCCGAGAGGGGGCAAGGTGCGCGAACTAATGACTACGCTTAATCGCCCCTGCAGACTATTGCCATATGTTTTCATGTATGTGAGTGGAATGAAATGTGCTTCAAATTCCCCTGATTGACGGAAATAGTGATGAATTGCGTGAGTCCTAAAGCGAGGGGGTTTCCAATGCATATATCTATAGATGGTATAAATTCCCTGACGTCGTCATCGGAAGCGATGAGTACCTGGAATACATACCAGAGACGCGTCAGTCAACTCGCTAATGAATGTATGTCACATGATCGAGTCAACAAATCCGCCTATTTACTCAATGTCACGTGACCACAGCGAAGCTAAGTGGTAATTAATAATCTAATTTGTATAATGTGACGGTGGCAACGGAATCTGTCGTGCAATAAACGACCCCTCCTCGCCCCCTCCCAATCATTTACCAGTAAATTGGACAAGAAATGTAGATTACCAGATTTTTTTTATAATTGGTTGTTCGAGATTTTGTCGAATTCTAAGATCATCGAAATTGATTACTATGACCTGCATCACATTAAAATTTCCGTTTGTAACAGACGCATGTTTCCCGCGTACAAAGTGAAGATGTCTGGCCTGGACAAGCGCGCCAAATATATCCTTCTCATGGACATCGTGGCTGTCGACGATTGTCGCTACAAGTTCCACAACTCTCGCTGGGTGGTGGCCGGCAAAGCAGATCCCGAGATGCCTAAGCGAATGTATATCCACCCGGATTCACCAGCCACTGGCGAACAGTGGATGTCCAAAATCATCTCCTTCCACAAGCTTAAGCTCTCCAATAACATCACGGATAAACACGGTTATGTAAGTGCAACTTGTTCATTTCTATACACTTGTCATTCACTTCTAGTATATTTGGTATGTTTCCCGATATGTACAACCTTGTGTTTTCACATTCCTAATTCAAAGACCTGTCCAAATTATGATCTCAAATAACCGGATCAGCGATTGTTGTTTAGCGTCGGATGGAAATGGTCCGATGGATATGGTCATAGCAACTGATTTGAATAAACGAAAACGAAAGGACGGTTGGAAATACGTTATGATAAAGCACATGACATTATGATGTCCTCATTTGGTCCACAATTTAGAAGTGACTTCAAGTCAACAGTGATATTTTTTCCCGAGACGAATTTTCGAATCGAGATCGATGCACAATCACCGCAACAAATTGGATGACAAATCCACAATGGAATCTCGAGCTATGATGAGACGTGACAGAACTAGCTAGCATTACTTCTTCCGCGTGCTCCAAAAACCTGCGAATAGACGGCGTGACTTGTTCCTCTACTTGGGACACAGCTCGTTAACAAATGAGAAGTGAATCGTACATCTCGACTCGAGACTCAGTCGGCGACTACTGTCGACCGGTGTGGAGCCACTCGGTCTGGTCACGTGACGCGGTCAGCTGCCGCAGTGCCATCACGCTGCTTCTTTATGGCAGGTTTTTTTTTTATTTCGTGTGAATTTGCTATTTTGAGGCGGGTCGGCGCTTCCTTAGGGACGGCTATTGTTAAAAATAGGACGATCATATGGTGTTTGTATTGTGTGAGGGGTCGAACACCCAGCGAGTCTCTAGATAAATCATATATTGATCTGGAAGAAGTTCACAAATTCTTCTAGTTCACGCCAGCGGATCAACTAAATCGGATTTGGCAGCGCTCCGTTGCGATTGGCCTTGGCTCTAACCTCGTCATACTGACTCGAGCGAGTCCCGGTACAGCAGGCTGACAGCCCTCGCGCCACTTTAGATTGCTGAAGTGGACACCATGTCTCTTTCATCTGCCGAAGCTTTTATCCGAGCGTCCATGTAAACAAACTGGCTCAAACGAGACATTGTTTTTTCGCCGTGATTTGATAAGCAGGTGTTTGTATTCCGACCTGTTAAGAACTCTATTTGAGAAATACAAATTCATCATTCCTAATTCATGGCGGTAAAATAAATATGAAATGAAACCCAAGTTGACAAGTTGATTGAAATGCCTTCCATATACACATAGAGTAGCTGTTCCTATCAGATCCCATTTAGCGGCAGTCCAACGCACCTAAACGAATGCCGGTCAGAAAATACCGGGTTTGAAGTATCAAAATGTAATTTAAACGCTCTTCCGCCTGCGTGTTAATTTCATCCAGTGAATGAAATATATTGATGTATGACTAAACATGGATGGTACTACATGGCACCCAGATGTACACTGATGACGTCAACAGGCCGCAAAAGTACACCCACTCGCGTCTAATGCGAGGCGTTATTGGGCGAGCTGAAATCACGTCTGGAGAGGCCAATCACTGAGAATCAGGAGCCGATGTCTGAACGGGGTTTCGATCACTGAGCTCGCCTAACCAACAGCCCAAACCACTGCAATCCAGTGCATTGCTGCCACAAAACAAGTCTATTTGAAGGGGTGCAAATTTAATGGCTGACGAGGTTTTTTTCGTTTATGGCAAGGGGTTAATAGGCATATAGGGTCCCCAAGTGAAGGTGAACTTCCTCCCAGGGCCAATCATGGCACGAGTTGGCGCCAATCGCCAACACGCACTCCGCCCCACCCCACCCATCAAATGCGGACCGCCCTTACCAGCCCACCTAACGGATTACAAGTTCTTCACGCTGATGACTTCCACACGCGTTTCCAGTCACCCTGTTGTACGGCGTACACGTGGGATAGATCCATGCGCCGTTTATATCTGGCGCTCAAAGAGGAGCATACTTGGGGGCTGTCACACATCGGCAATGATTTGAAATCTCACCTATAGCCATCCTCCGCTTCACACCCCATAACTTACATCGTCCATTCCCCAATCTGCTTCCCCAACAAGGACGAATTTACAACCTATTCCGCTTCTTACCTATCATATACAGACCGAACATCTGTTACCGCTAATCTATAGTGGAGCACACACGAGCCTTTATATTTGGGTTAAACAGACGCCATTTTATAACCAACAGTTCTCACCAAATATATCTGATCTAGGCGACCCTTTCAAATGAAATTGACAAAATCGCCCTTACAAGCAATCAATAATACAATGTTAACAATTTTATTTCCATGGCCACCCAAACCTGACGCCAGAGAGGCGCGGAGCCAAGGTTCTCTGGTGTTTTCAGCAGCTTTTCGCCTCGTAGGGTCTTTCAACGCTTCGTATAACCGGCGCTCCCTCACGATAGATGTAAGGGATCGAAATATAACTGCCCCATTTATCGCCCAGTCGGCCAATGATTACCTTGGCTTTTGTGGCTGACGCGACAGAAAATAGATAATTACACCTCTATTTGAATATTTCATAAATAAGAAACGCAAGGGGAAGGAACAGACGCCGCTGGTGTCGTCGGGGCGTGTTAGCCGGCGAATCAAAGCCAGGAAATTGACAAGCTTTCCATCACTTAGCTGGATTCAGTGTGAAGAAAAAGTCGTCTGCTACACAATCCCAGACGCTGGAAGAAAGACGAGCATGATGGGGCATTTAATGTTGTTTATTGTTTGTACTTTTTTGCAGAGATAATATGGGTCAGTGCATGTTTAAGTAGAGAATGATATTGATTCGTCCTGTCCATGTGTGTGTCCTCCTGTCATTATCAGCAAACTGTCCTCAACTCGATGCACAAGTACCAGCCTCGCTTTCATCTGGTGCGCGCCAATGACATTCTCAAGCTGCCATACAGCGCTTTCCGCACTTACGTCTTCGTCGAGACCCAGTTCATTGCCGTCACAGCTTACCAAAATGAAAAGGTAAATCGGTCATTGTCACGTCAAGAAATCAGGGTGAATCTTAAGCTAGTTCAAACAATGAATAATTTTATTTGAAATGTTCATCTTCCCCAATATTATGCTGATTGCTATCTACCCCGAAGATAACTGATGTTGGGTCTTTTAGTATTCGATGTCAGCTTGACATGAACCCCAATATGCCAAGTATGGTTGTGACTCACTCAAACACTGTGATCAATATTGTATTGTTAGTAAACCCCATTGACAACTGACGAACACATTCTAGTCAGCCGTTGTTTGGTGGGGGGTGGGGGTGCAGTTTATCAACACTTGCCTGGTTCCCTGAATGAATGTCCATTTAAGAAAATAGTTCATAGCTTATGCGTATAACTTGTTCTCTTTCGTTGGTTTGTTTCAATTGATGTATATTAGTGTATTAAGAGGCATTGTCACTAACACAGAAAGGTCACTCAGGAGACAATTGATATTCATTCGGCGCCATATCGCACGCGTCATTTCTAACAAAAGCTGGTGATGTTTTAAAAAACCACAACTTCCTTTAGCCATATTCCGTCGCCATGTATGCCAGGCAAGAAGCACACTTGCTATAGTATGTTAATTTAGGTGGGAGTATTAATCGAGTCCTTGGGGCGATAGCGGCGTATTTCTGTCACATTTCTCGCTGAATAGCTGACAAAAGCACTAACCCCTGGAAAGCTGCCGTATCGAGTTCGCGGTCAGATTGTCGGGAAAAGACGACAGAGCCACTGGCGAGAATAAGCTATTATGCATCGGATACCAACACCTCCCTATCTAAATTCAAATTGAGTATTCCGGCACCGCTAATGATGTTAAGCTGTAAAAGTGTCCCCAAGCAAGGGGATAATGACGTTTGGATTCGGCGCTGGGGAGGTATTGTATAGCGGTGTGTTATCTGTCAGCGGCTTATCGCGCTGACAGCTGAAGAGCCTCACTCCATACACCGCCATGTCGACTGTGGGTTATATATATAGTGGGTGGTATGGGATGTCCGGCAAGACCTCATGAGCACACTACCAATATATATATATATCTATTTAGAACGCAAACCCTGTTCAGCACACTAGATTACCATACAAATTACTCCGATACGGTACATCACACATCGCTATACGTACATTATCATCTTGTTTTACCTGTTCATCATTAGGGATGTGATCGGTTATTCTTGTTGTTAAAGTCTTCAGTATCATGGCATCATTAAAAATTAGGCAAAATAGCAATTATCTTCTATGCACCTGCCTCAATTTAACTCACTAACAACATCACAGTGATGGGCTGTATAGTTCTAATTGTCCCCAGCTCATTTCAGTTACCAATGAGCCACAATCAACAAGTGGACCAGTTGCATTCAGTCCTGTAGTGAAATAAAGCCCATTCAGAGGCAGACCAAACACCTGTTATAGACCCCAATTAAATTTGTTTGCATTAAACAGTTAAAACAACTACAAAACCGTTACCAAATTGCGTTTTTAATAATAATTAATACGCTTGCAGGTTACACAGTTAAAAATCGACCACAACCCCTTTGCAAAAGGATTTCGCGATTCTGGGACGGGAAAACGCGACAAAAAGTAAGTAGCATTCTATGATTTATCATTGTCAAGTTGGATGTTGTCAGTGAGCGATCTAATCGAGGTCTGTCGTATCGCACGACCCTACCTTGCCCGCAGCAGGTTCTCCTGACCGAAATCATCGCCTTTCCTGTCGCTATTGTTAACATTCCATGTGAGCCCAGGAAATATATTATGCATAATTATTCATGGATCCTAATTATGACCTCTAGTAATTCCAACACCACAAGCGAATCCTTGATGTATGATTCCAAGGGGTCGCCTCGCGATTTCCCAGGTGACGCTGGTATGTGGTTCAAGTAAGGGTTGGTGTTGATATGTATGTAGATCTGCCCTGATGTCAGCATTATGTATGTCCAGGTGGTCATCATTTATCATTGTTGAAGTCTTGCAAGAGCTAAGAGATTAATCGATTTCGCTGTTTTACATTTGATGGAGCTTAGTAATGTCGCTGGTACGTTGTCCCTAAATACCAACTGTTGCTACTTACACTTTCTTGACCACCACCTTTGGCGACTTGACCACCTTCTCTGTTGACATCTGGCACTGAGAGGCCACAACCTGGCTGCCTCTAGACTGGGCCTCTGATGACCTAACAGTCTCCCAGGTGTAACAGATTCATTGTCCCAAACCACTAACTTGGAAATTTGAATACTTGAACCCCGAGGTTGTGATGCTATGAGATCTCCGGCCAAAGCGCTCTATGTGTGTTTTGTGAAACGCTAAGCCGTAGAAGTTAGCCTCGATCACCGTCTTGGCACCAGTAAGCTTAAACCCACCCTTACTTTGTCATGCCATCGTAAACCAGCTGTGTCCCGCCCAGACCATTTTTGTTGTAACTTGTGATTTGGGACCCCAGTTTAATGTTTCGTGGCGTCGAAGAGTCCGCAGGACACGAAAATCCAGGTTGGTTGGGCGACACCTTGACGGCAAACAAAGGGATCAAAACTCGTCTTAGACGCGTAACATGTTGTGGGTAGAAAATGAGATTATCTCAGTGAGAGGGGATAGTAGATTAAAAAGGCCCGGTAAAGACATCTATAAGGGGAAAACAACGTGTCCCTGCTACTCACGCCACCACTGGCGCCCCCTGGAGGAGGGCTTGTCTTCATCGGAGAGGCTCATTACCAAGCGAGCGCGATGACACCGCGATGCTTCACTTATATACAATTCGACAAGAAGTGCTTACCTTGGACACATCTTAACAGACAACCAAACCTTACAAGAGCCATTCAATATTGACACACCAATTGTGTATAAAGCGCACTCTCAGTGAGAGGTGGCCCCCATGCGTCCTGTCCACCACGTCGCCGAGTAATGATGAGGTCGCGTGTGCTATTTAGATTGCCATAGTAACATCTGCTATACAAGCACAATGATTATGTAATGAGGCTCGTTAGCGCTGACAAGAGAGCGAAACAAACGCCAAAGTATACTGATCACTTTAGACCCAACTGGCGTGAGGCTTTTTCTGCTCTGATGAAAGACATAATAGTTAAATGAGGGTGGTGGTAATGAACCGGGGTACTGGGGTGAGCCCCCTGGAATGCATCCATCATGTCCTTATTGTATGATAACAACTAAGGTTGGATTAATGTTGAATGCATCTTTGCTTCTACATAACAAACCACATCGCCATAGATGCCAGTCTATCCGCCTAAAACAACATCCATTATCTATTGATACATGCGACGACGTGAGGAAGGACGAACATGCGCGCGCACGCCCGCACGATCTAACACGAGAACAGATGACATACAGAAACGATCTTAACCCAAGAATCAATGATTATTTAGGAGGTCGTATAACACTGCTGTTGTGTTACAGTGACACGCATGTCACGCCCGGGGTGCACCTAGTACTGTCATAAAACGATCTTTTATACGTCAGGCGCAGCAAAACGCGCATGCACAGCAGCTGTCTGGTCCATCCCGACCACATCATTTTCATTTAACGTCACTCCCTGACAAGTGTCCCGAATAAAGGTCCGTTTATATCAGACTTTAAGCCATCGATTATCAATGCTTTGAAATCATACATGCCACGCGAACATTATATTTCATATTTTATAGCGGTACACTCATCGGTACATGTCCTTAAATATCACGCTACGCGGCATGTGCACCTTCATGCGTCATTTCATGAAAAATATCGAAAATTGTTGTTGTGATAAAACTTCATGGACCTATTGCCAACTAGTTTGGGAATGATATTCGTCAAATCGTGACTAATCTATGACTCTGCGTTTTATGTGGCCGATGTTAAGCCTAGTCGCTTATTTTTGACGGGACGTGAATTGTAAACTAAATATGGTAGGCGGTAGGCTACTCGACATACGAAGCTGGAAACGGACAGAATTTCTCTCCTATGTTGAGTTTTGTACCCAATGATATGATGCTGCTTTCAAAGCGAGGTTATCGACAAATTCCCGTTGATTTGGTGAACCCAATGCTTTAAATATATTGTAATCGAGTCACTAAGGCAACTAGAAAAGAAAACAGGAAACAATTTCAACACTGAACCTGGCACCGAAAAAAAATATCTGAAGTGTTGCTGCTTGTGTTGACGATCTCTGTGATGACGTCTCTATTAACATGCCTCTACCCCCTTCTGACAGGCGCCTCATGCTCCAACAGAGTCAGCCCGTCCAGAGCAGTCACGGTCACGCTCTACACTCAAATCACGCCATCAGTGACCACGATATCCCATCCGATGACGACGAGGACGACGAAATCTGTGTCGTCGACGACGTGCCCGAAAACAAGTCGCTACTAGCAGACGAGCCCGTGAGTCAAGACGACGCGGACGGCGGCCATCTTGATGAGGTGGCCCTCTCGAGTACGGATGACGTCACAGACCAACGCGATGAGAACGAGGCGGCTTGTCACGCCGACGACGATCTACCGGGAGCAACTATTGCAACAGGTAGATCACAGTAAGACGAGACTTAACGATGCAGTCATTATAATGATGATGACGATAATAATGAAAAGTATTGTTGTAATAATTATGATATTACCGAGAAAGATATGTTTTAATATGGGATTGAAAAAGAACCGATGACAAATCTAGCCGTAATATGCTATAAGTTGATTTCCAAATCGCCATTGCCGTTCTCGACATCCCACCAGGGGTATATTATCAGACGTATCAGTTCGGCGTGTCACAATGACTGTGTGCTTGTGTTGTCAGAGAACATTGCCAAGGAAGACGAAGAGCAACAGGGTATAATTGAAGACGTGGAGCGGCGGAAATCGAAGAAGATCGAGGGCCAGCATGACGTCATATCGGCAAAGGAAGAGGAAGAGAAAACTACGGAGAAGCGCGCTTCACCACTTCCCAGTGCGCCATCTTTAAGCAACACGTCATCCAGCCATCGCTGTCGGGTCCCCGAACGTCGCCTCTCAACAGACCGGCTCCACTCATGGCAAGGTTATAGATCAAGGTCACCGTATGAGCCACCCGGATCACCTCGAGAAAGGTCAAGGTCGCCTTATGAAAGATCGAGATCGCCGAACAATCACGCAAGGTCACCATTTGAAAAGTTAAGCTCCCCACAATCAAGGTCACCACGGGAGAGGTCAAGGTCGCCGCATGAAATGTTAAGGTCGCCTCGTTCTCCTCTCAATAGATCCAAGTCATTGCTGGCAAGTTCAACGCGAGAAGATTTACACAGACCGCTGGGAATTAAGGTGGGTTTATCGAAAACTGACAGCGCATTTAGTGCACAGAATATCACGCGGTCTCCCTCTCCAGACCCCGCCGCCAGCCGATATGGGAGCTCCAAGATGGGCGCTGGGTTATTCTCCAATGGTGGAGAGATGCGTTCGCCTCCTAATGTGACTGTGGTGCAGCCGACAGTAAGTCACCCGGCCCTGAGTATGTTGCCGGCCTATCTATACCATACAGCCGGTATGGTTCTGCCTCCCCACTGTCTACCGCCACAGCTACACCACCTGCTGACAGCTGCCGCTGGTGCCGGCGATATGCATCTACAGCCTTTCCTCTCAGCAGCTGCTGCGGCTGCTGCCAGTTTTCCATCCGAGTTCCAGTCATCAGCAGCTATGGCGGCTGCTCAAGCTGCTGCTGCAGCTGCCGCTTCCGGTTTATCATCTTCCGGAAGTCTTCCCAGCATGTTCTCTCAGACGTCGTCCGCAGCGACACACAGCGGCCGGGGATTCATGCCTACGTCACTGTCCCGAGCCTCGCACAGGGACCAACAAATCTCCATGCCAAGAACCCACATGCAGACATCCCATTTCTCTCCTTTAAATGTCCACCCCACCAAGTCACGATCTTCCCCGGCCATGCCCACTCCCCGCCCTCACCAGGCGGCGACAGCTCCAGTCTGTCACCCAGTGGACTCGGACCCCACCATCACCCCCACCCTAACCACCCCCACTCACACACACACCAGGTACCACACCCCCATCCCAGCATTCATCACGCTCACCAGAGGTCACCCAACATGAACCACGTACGTCACGGGGGTTTCCCTTCCTTACCAAGGTCAAGTTCACACAGGTCACACCCCTCCTCCAAGTCCAGGGCACCCAATGACCTCCTCAACATTGAGAGGATGGTGAGTGGCCTAAGCGAACGTCGTGACGTCACAAACTTTTCAATGCACACTGAACATGGCTGAATTGGGACCTTCATTGCGCTAACGTTTGGTGTATTGTTGATTTAATTTATCATGAGTCAATAAGTTCCCATGTGACTATCAAATGATACAAAGTCCGAGTTAAGGCTCTGGCTTAAAAAAGGCGAATATATTTGCGGAGGACTGTCGGGCTGTTTAGGCAGCAATACTCAGTCGTATGGAAGCCTGCGAAGTTATAAGTTAGTGTATACGAGCAGTTTCAGTCAATCTCATGACTTAACGAGCGACCGATCATTGGTGGCTATTTGCCTTGTACAACATGTCGCGGAGTCCGCGTTATTGACCAAGTATCCGTAGAGATTGCTAGACAGTTGCTGTGTATTGTTAAATGTTTACAAACTGCTGTTATATTACTGCTATTAGTGCTCCATTCACCCGCAAGACACGCTTGCAAAAGTCAATGTGCGGCTGACCTATACTCAATCTCTAGGGTTATTTTAGCGACAGGACTGTCGGTAGGTGGCGTATTGTGCGAGGGTGATCAGTGGGAGATAGATACTCAACTTACAGTCTCGCTGAGTTCATATATTCATCTCTGTCTGTGTGGTGTAGAATGTAAGAGAACTCGCGATTGGTCGGATCGCTTGATGTCATTTACTGTTGTTATTTTATTTGTGGTAGATGCGTCCGTGCGTTCTAAGTCAGCGTCCGTATAGAGAAAGGGCGTCGTTTACAATTCTTGAGGGTGAATCGAAAAGAAATAAAAGTTCTCAATCCCATATCTGCAATGGCAAATCCTAATCGTGTCTGGAGACGCATGATACTAGATGTTGGAACTTCTCGCGCACATTCGTTCCCCTTGACTAGTGAAGTTAATTAATGATGGGGTAGGGCGTAGGTTGTGTTGGGGGTAGGGCGTGGGGTACTAGGATAAATGGTGGGTGGGTGTGAAGTGGGTGGGCGGGGGTTTTGGGTTTGGTAATTTGCGTTTAAGAGCCGCGATAAGTGGGGCACTGGTAAAGAAAATTACCACGTGGTAAACCGCATCACTGATGTCATACCCCCTTCATTGTTGCGAATCAATACAATATCGCCCCCTCCTCACCCCCCCCCCCCCGCTGCTCCCCCACAGTGTACAATGAAGCGACTACCTGGCGTTAGCGCCCTAGCAGCTCTGTGTTATGAATTCTAGTGTGCCGATTGCCATCATATATATATATATATATATATATATATATATAGATATATAGATATATATATATATATATAGAGATAGAGAGAGATATATATATATAGAGATATATATATATATATATAGAGAGAGGGAGAGGGATGTAGATAGAGAGGGATATTTATAGAGATATATACATATATATATATATATATATATAGATATATATATATATATATATATATATATATATCTATATATATATATATATATATCTATATATATATATATATATATATATATATATATATATATATATATATCCCGCCTTTTCTCTCGTTTTCTAGTCATGTGTTAAATGTTATATGCCACATCGATAAGCAATGCCCGTGCGGCCTTTATCGATATCATGTTTTGTTCTGCGCCTTTTATATATTTATATAGTTCATCATTTCCTGTCTGGTGGATCCCCTGGCGGCTCCACGTCATTGAATCCACTGAGGGAAGAGTTTGTGACAGTAAATCGCTTGACTGAGCGGTCAAGTGTTCCCAACTTACAGTTCTCAATGTTTAGACAAAATCGTTTTTCGGGAAATCGGCAGAAGAAATTAAATTGACGGGTAATTATTATTTCGTGACTTGAACGCAGCTTTGTATTTAATATACTGTTTTAGCGTCTGCTGACGTCATCTGTTTGGGAATGGCAGGATGTCGGGTTGTATATAATACTTTTAAAGGACATAGCATGTACATGGATGCGTTCGTATGGGTTGATCGAGTCCCGTGTCACTACTGTTGTTGATGATAATTTATGAAATGAAACTGGACATGATTATATTAAAATATGTAATAAACCCATAGAGTTTTCGTTTGTTTTGTCGAAAGATTGTATTAAAAATAACAATGACGAATGGCACTGGAAACGGATATATATACTCATGGATACGATGTATTGATACAAGCATCATAAATAATATTTAATAATATTATGCACTATCAAAACGGATTATTGTGCATTATTAACAAATTCGCAAGCACGCAAATGAATAAATATATATATATACATTTATAAAGATATACATACGTAAACGCATATATATCAATATATATATACATATATTTATATATATATATATATATATACATATATATATATATATATATATATATATTTATATATATATCTCTATATATATATATTATATACCTATATGTGTGTATATATATATATATAGGTTATGCGATTAGAATATAATCCCTTATTTATCATGAAATTTCCACGAATAATCAATTCTATATATATATATATATATATATATATACAACTGCGATATACGATATATATAAATATATATATCCTTTCAGAAATATATATTATTAAAAAGAAAAATGGATTATATATCCTATGAATGACTATATAGAGGATATATATAGATATACAAGATATATATATATAGGATCTATTAGAGAATATATGTACCATGAGTGTGTGTGTGTGTATAAAAAAATCACCCTCACCTGATGTGTGTGTGTCTCATTGGGTTTGTTGTGTGTGTGTGATTGTATTCAGAACTGCCATATTAGGTTATGCGATTTAGAATTGAGATATAATCACTTAAAAGCGAAATTTGCATGTCATGAAATTTCCACGAATAATATATTTATAATTCTATCGAGTTTGGAAAATCAATGTCCACCTATATATATGTCCACCTATGACTGCAACGAATATCAAACCCGTAATTATTACAACTGCGAGACGACGATAATTTAAGAAATATCCCTCCTTTCAGAAATATCAAACCCAACATTGATTAAAAAGAAAAATTGGATTATAAGGAAAATCCTATGAATGACTTCATAGAGGATACGATGCAGATGTACAAGAGGGTCATATAGAGGATCTATTAGAGAATATTTAGAGGAAACCATGAGTAGATACACTCATTTATGAATAGTTTAGCTCGACACTGCCGTAGTATATACATATGAACAACGCCCCCATTACAAAAAAATCTTGTCAGTATTTTCTTCCGCTCACCTGACCGATGACTGCGTATATTTAATAAAAAACCATTCGATCTTCCTAGATAGACTGAGCAAGATTCGTGCTAGAAAGCGCCAAAACTGCCTTCATTACAAACATCGAGATGAGAATATAATGCCTTTAATTATATGCTTTCATCATATAAAAATATGCAATTCACACACCAACGCCCTTCAAATTTATGTTGTGGTGAAAACTACCGAGAGCTGACAGGATTCACACTTTACGGCGCCCGAATTTTGACCCAGACGCTACTAGAATAATTGAAAAGCAGACGATCGTCGGGGCTGTCTGGCTCACGCGCCGATACTATCTGTCGTTTTCGCAACCTTGGCGTCTCAAAAAAACCTCCCTGTCCAAAGTTCTCGACCCCCTGAGGGCAACCTTTTAGAGATCGCCCAGCCATTGAAAAGAAGTATTTATTTGGTGATTAAAGTTTGGGTTTTCTCGACGCCTCCTTTCACAAAGAGCTGTCAAATTTGGAACGAATCGGCGTCTTAATTTGACGGGCGGGGTAGTTGGAAACTGAGTTATTTGCTTTAGGAATGAAAAGAAGCGGTATTCCATGCGGGTTTGGGGGTAACTATATATACATATAGGAGTGATCTAAGGCTGTAGTAGTTTGGTATGACTGAAGGCTGCGTGGGCACCAGTTGAATGTCACAAAAGGGTTATTTCTTGTAAAACATGCCATGTGTGGAGATGGAGGACATACGTGCTGGCTAACCAAACAGCACTATTCATCGGAACATCTACCCGGGGGTCCCGAACAATAGCAACTAAGGAATGAGTAAAGAAATGTTTCGTGGCAATACTTGCCCGAATAATATGACCATGCATACGGGGCACATAGTTCACGGCTAGAGAACCTTTGACGTCATCAATGTATGTATGTATGTATGTATGTATGTATGTATGTATGTATGTATGTATGTATGTATGTATGTATGTATGTGTATGTATGTATGTATGTATGTATGTATGTATGTATGTATGTATGTATGTATGTATGTATGTATGTATGTATGTATGTATGTATGTATGTATGTATGTATGTATGTATGTATGTATGTATGTATGTATATGTATGGTATGTATGTATGTATGTTATGTATGTATGTATGTGTGTATGTGATGTATGTATGTATGTATGTATGTGTGTGTATGTGTGTATGTATGTATGTGTATGTGTATGTATGTATGTATGTATGTATGTATGTCTTGTATGTATGTATGTATGTATGTATGTATGTATGTATGTATGTATGTATGTATGTATGTATGTATGTATGTATGTGTATGTATGTATGTATGTATGTATATGTATATGTATGTATGTATGTATGTCTGTATGTATGTGTATGTATGTATGTATGTCTGTCTGTATGTATCTTCTGTCTGTATGTATGTCTGTGTCTGTGTATGTATATGTATGTGTCTGTATGTATGTATGTCTGTCTGTCTGTCTGTCTGTATATGTATGTTTGTATGTATGTATGCATGTATATATGTATGTGTTTATGCATGTATGTATAGCATCCCATCTGATAGCTATCATTACAAAATAGACGCCATGTGCCATTAGTAGTCATTTGTGGTTTATGTTCCTCTCCATTCCGCTTGACCGCTAAGCAGCGTTAAACACCAGAAATTCAAACGAGAAGCATTTAACAAACTAACGAAAGGCTGCGATAGATATGGAAGCAGAACGTCGTTGAGGGTAAATATTGGCTTGAATATCAGCAATTTATTCTATGTCTTTGTAGAAACAAAGCAAGGGTTATTTTATGCGTTGTTGTATGAAGCTATATCAAGAAGGTGACAAGGAATTGATCATAAAACACCTGTTATGTCAAGCACACCTGAGGCGTGTGGCATTGTATACTGGTTGTTGATACAGTTATGTCTGGCGAGATCCTACGGCCGTGAATGTTATAGCAACGCGAACAAGTGTGGTCCATTCATCTCTAGGTCTGTGAGGCTATTTACAGCGCCATTGTGGTAATACTCCACAATCACTTACAATTACAATAAATATAACTCTACGTCTTGTCTAAACAGAGCACAATAACAGCGTTAGAATAAAAACACTGGATTTGTCATAACCACAAATCGTGGCATGCATGGATGGCATGAAATTCGTGATAACCTTCAAGAAACGGAGATCACATTGGTTAATGCTATTCGACTATATACTCGTGGGAGAGGAACACCAGCAATTATATTTCTTACAACGGCCTAATAATTTATAATCTGTTCTTGCGCTATAAAAGCAAGATGGATTTCAGCAGCTGAAAATGCTGCGCGTAAAATATGACAACATTTATAAGCCAGCACAAAAATTATGTTCCATTGATTTAGGATTTCGTTAATAATATCAAATAAATGCTGTAGTAGGTAGGGTAAGAAATTCGGTTTGAGATGTGTATAATGACTAGTAACCTCTTCTTGTTTAGTCTCTGTATCAGATAGACACATACAGCACAACCCCTCTGAAGCCCCATAACTCTTCATCGAATCACTTGTTTACAAACGATATATCTCATCAAAGGTAGGCGAACAAGTGAGGTAGAGACTAAACAAAGACAATGGGACACCTGGTAACGGTCACGTGATAGTAGATCGACAAAATGTATCGCATTACCACCCCTTCTGTGGGTTGTTTACGTTCATGGAACTTTGGTTTGAATTTAAAACCAATGAGCAGTTACATGAGGTTTTGGTGTTGCCATGGTTTCTACAAGCCAATCATGATGAATGATTCTCCGGCGACATGGTTATGCGCGCGCAAGTGACCACTTCCGGAAAAGCAGACGACATCAACTTGCCGCCTTGCTGCGTCGCTATACTCAGCCATGCATCGCTAGTGAATCTCAGTTACCTCCAGTGAAAATCCAGTAGCCATACCCCTTAAATGACGCCAGTAGATACGTGGAGCAGTGGTGGTCGGGTCGGTGCGGTAATGAGACTTGGCGCCGGGTGACAGCTGACGGAGACCGACTCTGCTGCCTCATTCTCGAGGACTTCGTCTGTTGAGGTAGAGCGTGGAGGATCGTGGCACTTGTAAGTTAGCAGGGTTTGAAGGCTATTGGAGCCCAAATACAAACATATACCAGTAAAATAAGTTTGGAGACCGAGGCTAAGCAAGTCATCACATGTAGCAATTGAGGGTCTTATGACAGGCAGCTGTTTGAAGGTACAACAGCCCCAGGGAAGGATAGCTTTTCATTGAGGACTTGGTGAGTCTAGCAGAAGACGCGATTATGACGACCGATAGGTTGACTATGTTCCATATCAGGACACTCCAATATCGGGTAGGCAATGTGGCCGCTCCAAACTACTGATGTATCAAGTCATAACCACCACACAGACATCATCAACATTGGATGAGTAATTAAATATGACTTAGAATAAAATAAAACAGACAATGACATCATTTCAGGTTCACAGCAATGGTGGTCGATTTGGTCATGAGATTTACGATAGAAACTAGTCTGCGTTCCAGACTCAAGGGGTTCCGTTACGCTTCTCGCCCTGCTGGCGCGCTGTATTGAATATCATTAACATGTAAACAGGGCCCGCAGCCAGGGGCTAAGGGACCTTGACTAATAGGAACTACGAGAATCGGGAAAAAAATAATTGAGCATTAAATGGATAAATTTCGCCTTAAACTCAAACTTTGAATCAGTTACCCTTCGTATCATTAAACGCCATGATATAACATCAAGCCACGTCCGAGGATTGAAACAAGATGCCAGGGTGTCGTGTTCACTAATTGATTACTGTATCACAATTGTATTGCTCCAGGCAGCCTAAGTGTTTAAGTGAATTTGTTTCAACAACATCGACCACGTAGGTGAAATATCAATATATTCTGAACACCTTCACACTGTGCGCCGTTATCAAACTTCAAACATTCATTAGGAAAAACGTGATGATGTTAATTTTTGCAGTAAAAAATCCTCAAAATTCTAATGAGAAAAACTAAATTCACTTGCTGAATCCTATAACTACAATGGAAATTGATATCCGTCCTGTCCATTCCGCGACCCCGTGGCTATGTTTATGGCTGTCCCGTTGATTATTTTTGACGTGAAGTTGAGACCAAATAGAGAATTTGAGCAATAAAATATGTGGATTATGAAACTGTGGATGCGCAGTTATGTGATTCCTTCGATACTCGTTTTCTTTCGTTAACAAATTTAAAAGGCTAATTTCATGGCGCCAATTTGCCGATTATTCGGCGTTCAAACTACATAGAAAGGGATACAATCGAGACGTTGTAGAAATGAACAAAAATGGTCTCAAAATGTGAAATTTCACGAATTCGTCGAAACACGCATCTTTAACATTAGACAGGATATCGATCTGCTTCACTTGTTGTTCGACTGACACCGTTTTTCAACCGACGTTCCACTTTCTATACGTGCCTGGATGTCGTCTGCTTGTCAATATCTGCTAACCAGATTAGCATCACTCTGACGTCATGTATTATCTTACGCTTTTTTGGGTGGACATGACTAATCTTGAATGTAGGGTTGCTTACACTATATTTTTGAAACTATATCATGAAATTTATCCTTAGTTCGTTGAGTGCCCGCCGACGGCTATGCATATACATACTTGATGAGCAGTACCTCGACCACGCCGAGTATTGGCATGCACGTATGGAGCTTGGTAGACCTAACAGCGGCCGTCATATGTCTGCCGTAGCAACCCTATCGGAGAGACAGCAGTAGTCATGCCCAGTACGTGGCTATATTAGATGGGTAAAAGGAATGATATGAAACATTTGGTATCGAAGGTGACGGTGGTGGACTGAGTTGTTGTGTATTCATCCCATCGCTGTGCTGATCAGTAAGTATACAATTATCACGATGCGATTAATTGTGGACATGTGTTTAAGAAAAAGCAAAATAACAACAACGAACAATGATTGTGAGTGTATATTCAATCTTTGGCGACCCTGTAGCGCACATCTTAAAATAAACCTTTAATCCTCATGAAATGGTTTTGAAATGAAAAATGTTAATTTATGTCCTCTTGCATGGGTGCATCATGTGACTTTTTGTCTTTGTACGGACGTGCCTCGCGTGGTCTTCCAACTAAGATGAAATGTGGCTAAGTTCGCAGTCATATTGCTCTCTCTATACAACTGACCTTATATACACAACATCTTTTATGACATGAAAGAGCGACGTTAAGTTTCATTCAGTGAAGATAACAAGTTTCTTACTAGGCGGTATACTGCGTTTATAGCTTGGAAGCAGATGTTTAACAGCCTGGAATAGCTGTGGGGATATCATAGGTCGATGACATGGCGCAAGGGTTATCAGATGAGCGCAAAGTGGAGTTGCCAACAACTCATCAATAACACTCCGTCCTTCATCTCGACTCGACGGAACACCCTTCTCGACTTTATTTGTCATCAAGCCATCAATTGCGGTCATACCATAACACAGCGAATGGCACCTTATTTGCCCAAATATCGCGCAGCCTACTCTGTGTAGCGCATAGATAAGCTGGTCTATACCAAAGTGCCACACCAGAACACTCAGCCGGCATCAGAGCTTCTTTGATCTGGCACCACAGCCTTTAAAACAAAGCATCCCGCTCTGACCCTTCGCTATTTGGAGGTACCCTTCGGCGTCCTCCTCGCCATGCATTAGAGGCCCTCCAACGTGCTAGGTCTGCTAACGAAGCTGCAAGCCAGCGAGGAGGGCAGTTTGGTTAGGATCAAAGTTGTAGGTTTTCTCTCCCTAGGCTAGACAATTGGCACTGAGCAAGGAGGTTGTGAGGGCCTGAGGTCGTCTGGGGTCCTATCTATCACGGGCTAGTTGGCACCTCGGGGAAGCTGGGTGACATATGACGTGTGAGCAGGAGAGGGAGAGGATGAAGAGGAAGCGAAGTGGAGATGTCCTCAGCAGACAAGTCTTCTTCGGTAATCACAGAAACAATGAGGACCTCGTGTAGGGAGGGCTAGGGTAATTACCAAGTACCTAGTCAACATGAACTCACGTGATCTCTGGATGATACTTCTCCGCCTTTTGAATACCAGGCACTGTATCACTGTGTACCAACACACAATATATATATAGATATATATATATATATATATATATATATATAGAGATATAGAGATATAGATATAGAGATAGATAGAGAGAGATATATAGAGATATATAGATATAGACAGAGATAGATATATAGAGAGAGATCTAGATATAGATCTCTCTCTATAGAGATATATCTAGATATATAGAGACTATCTCTCTATATCTATCCTATCTATATAATATATATATCTATATATATATTATATATATATATATTTATATATATATATATATATATATATATATATATATATATATATATATATATATATCTTATATATATATACATATATATATATTTATATATATATATACATATATATATATTTATTTATTTTTGTAGAAGGTGTGTGTGTAAATGATGGCATTAGGGATTATCTCTAATGAGCAAATTGTTTCTGAGGAGGCTTAGCCTCATTAGCGGCACGGTAATGTTGTTCCTGGCAATCAGCAGTTGAATACAGGGGGCGCGGTGGGCATCATTGCGTTCCCTGTCGAGTGAAAACTCAACCAAATGCGCCTGGTAAATTAATGAGTCTGCCTTCAAACTAATTCTTTATTCAGTCTCTTCCATTCGCCCTTCCCCCTATAACACACGCTGTACCAACTTGTGCTAATATCACCACTTACTTCCGGATCCACTGTACGACATGCGCTGTGCATGCTTCGAAGTGCGCGTGCGGGGTACGTTCTATTGTTAATGATGCCTCGCAAAACCGTCCCAGTGACATCAGCAGCTAAAAGCTAGATGGTCCGAAAGGTGAGAATAAGCGCTGTGAAAGAGGGTTCCCGCTAAGCCCTCGCCTTTTAGTACCTCTGAGCCTCAAGCTGACCACCTAAGCAGCTTGAGGCAGTCACCTGCGTGCCTGTAAGGCGGTCTCCCGGGGTGTTGCTCTCTCTGCCTCCATCTAGCGCACAAACATCTAAGTGCCAACTGCCAAATGGAGGCATGTTCTATGACGGTGCATTAAGAGAATCATAGCCCCCTGCCATGAAATATTGATGAGAAGTGTCTTGTCTGGGTGACATTTTCTGACGCGTGGCTACTAAGAAGACATGAATCTTTCAGGTCTGGCCTCTACCAGCGTAATGCTTTAACAGGTCGAGCAGGGATTCACAACAAGACACTGCTAGGGATTTGCAACAAGAAGCGTCGTTTTCCATTAGGATATTTTGTCGGATATTGCCCAAGCAGACCTAGAATTCATTTGACGCGTTTTCGTGGGGTTTAAGCAAATCATATTGGGGAGGTGAGTTTGTGATAGGGAGCCCAGCCAAGAAACGGCCGTCTTAAGGACAGATCGGGTGCTAATTCAGGGACTTGGTCATGCGAGGTCAAAGCAAAAGTTATATTTCTACAAGCGAAGTATGAAAAAGGCAATGAAGCCAACTTTTAAAAATGCTGATGTCAGTTCATTGTTAGAGAACAGACGATTGGAGTGGGCGTACGGGGAGTTGGGTGTGGGTAGGGTGGGGTGGTATGGTATGGTTATGGCTAGAGGGTTGTGGGGTTTGAGGGAGTTAGAAATGATTCAGATGCGATCTGTTGACCACTTTTGCATATCCTATTCCCCGGATCGCTTGACCCCTAAATCCCTACCGGAGTAGCCCAACCCGCCCACCTGTCTATCGCTAAACTTGAAACACTCGTCCGCAGATCAAATCCACCCTCCCCTCAACGGAAGCCCTGTGTGTCCCCGCCTGGGGCTCCCCATCGGCTCCAACTCCAAGTCTCTCATGTCCAACAATTGGCATGTTCAAGTGGTTGCATTTTGTAGCCAGGATGGAAGACACACATACCGACAGGCGGACTGTCAATCCCATGTGGCCGGCGATAGATGAAACTTCCGACTGAGGCCTTCATGTTGAACTTCTCCTCCGGAAACTAGCCTCCGTGAGCAGAAGCACCCGCACTGGAGATGTCGACCGACTCCTGATGCTTTGGAATCAGATGCTTCCTCCCTGAAACCCACTTGTAATTGTTTTCAAACAAAGCCACTACGTTGCGCGGAAATTGTAATAGTCACAGTTTGTTTGAAAAGGATAGGTTTGAACGTAATGTCAATGACGAGTGTTGAGTTTGGTCCGAGCGTGGCGGTGCCGGCAGCATAGAGGCTTATCTTGTTGCAGCGCTAAGACACGACTTCATGAGAAAAGAGGTCACATTATGGAGCCATGTCACACTGGCAGCTAACTGAGATTTACTCATGAAAAGCACGTCGCCATACACGGATATACTTTACATCTCCTTGTAGATATCCAACTACAAAGAAATGAGAACTATGCCCCTTAATTAAGGATGTTGCGTGCCTGAATGGTAGTTAGTGTACGTTTTGTCACAATGTCACAGCTCGACCAGCATTGAATTAAATGCGGCATTTGTATGTCATAGTCATTAACGTGTAAGATTTAATGTGCGTATTATAGCAGGCATCCAGCTTTTGTGTTATTTCAATGGAAGCGGAAATCAAACTCCGAATCACCGTCACTCGAGTCATAAAACGCCCTCCTCTCTGGCTTATAGTTTACACTAGAAGCCAGAGGGAGTGATACATAGGAGAAGAGGAGTATCTGTTGACAATAGCGCACGTCTTGTGCTCAAAGTAGCCAAGGTCCGCGAACAAAGTAACCTGCAATAATACCCAATTGCTCTACGTAAAAAACATTTTTATCTATAAAACAAAGTTGTCCTGCCATTGTTTGCGGGAATTGTGCTGCATGAAAGTCGATAAAAATGCCACCAAGAAAGCCGAGAAACAAGCTAACAATTGCTGATGCCGAGTGTTAATTAATAGCTATTTTGACACAAGACCAAAATGTGCGTGTCAGTGATTTCAATAACTATATATTTTTCCTGTAATTCGATACGCTATTATCGCGGTGGACGTGAGCGAGGATTGCGAATTACACAGGGAAAGGTTTTAAGCGTATGGTTTGCCGTTGTGGACATATCGTTCGACTGTTGCGCGCAATTAAACGTGTAGTTGCGCGCAACTTAATCAGCCAATCAGAGAGCACCTTATAATTGCACGCAACTTAATTCAACCAGTACATGAATTACTTGCACCCAACTAAACCAGCCAATCACAGCACGGGAATCAGTTGCGCGCAACTTAATCAGCTGATCACAGAACATATATTAAGTTGATTAAATTGCGCGCAACTAATTCCTGTGCTGGGATTGGTCGAATTAAGTTGCGCGCAATTAAAAGTTGCTATCAGATTGGCTGATTAAGTTGCGCGCAACTACACATTTAATTGCGCACACCAATTGAACGTTATGTCCACCATGGTCAACCATAAATGCGTGAGGGTCGTCTGCGATGGTTGGATAGCTCGAGTTGGATGTGGCCTTTCTGCTTGATGCAAGCTTATGCATCGCATATGAGTGCTGAGGCAGCCTGGTTTCAGAGGCTGGCGGAAGACATGAAACTGATCATCCATAACGGCCGTCATCTCCACCTGCTCACGGGAAGAGCCTTGTGCACCTGTTCAAAGCTGATTGTGTATTCAACCGTACGTGGTGCACTTCATGAAGATACAGGTAAAGCGCGTAGATGCATACAGAGTGGCAGAGCTACGCGTGCAGGCCGGGGGCAGAGGCCATCACCGGAAGAAATGGTTTAGTTTAACACGGTTTAATTTTAGGAGTACGTAAATAAAGTCAACGCGAAACATGACCACCGACGTTGAAAAGGGCGCATGTGTGTATCATCGCCGGGTTCGACTTGAATACGTTACAGTACAATGTAATAAGCTTGGCATAATCTCCACTTGCCACAATGACCTTGATATGCACATATGTCGGGGAAGAGGCTTATATCCCCATGAGGGCTGGATTCGGGGGACGCGAGATTGGTAGCATCATGCTGTTTGCCGCGGAATGGCCGCTCACCTGTTTAGCGAGTCACATCAAGATATTAAGTATCGTATTTCCTCATATCCCCGTCAGCATTGTTACGGCAACTGAAACCTTCATTCTACTTATGTAGTTCGTTCATGTTGACAATAGCTCTCGTGTGTTATGATTACATGACAAAGAATCCTGTATGTTTTGCTCATGTGACAATTTATCCTGTTTGTTTTGCTGAATTGACAATGTTTCATGAATGTATGTGACAAGGTTTATGGCACGCTTTGCTCATTTCTCAAGAGTTGTTTGCTCACGTGACAATGTTTAATGTGCAGTTTGCTCACGTGACGATGTTCAATGTGTAGTTTTCTCGCGTGACAATGTTCAATGTGCAGTTTGCTCGCGTGACGATGTTCAATGTGTAGTTTTCTCACGTGACAATGTTTAATGTGCAGTTTGCTAACATGACAATGTTTAATGTGCAGTTTGCTCACGTGACAATGTTTAATGTGCAGTTTGCTCACGTAACAATGTTTAATGTGCAGTTTGCTCACGTGACAATAATTAATGTGTAGTTTTCTCACGTGACAATGTTTAATGTGCAGTTTGCTTACGTGACAATAATTAATGTGTAGTTTGCTCACGTGACAATGTTTAATGTGCAGTTTGCTCACGTGACAATGTTTAATGTGTAGTTTGCTCACGTGACAATAATTAATGTGTAGTCTGTTCAAGTGACCATGTTCAATGTGTAGTTTTCTCACGTGTTGATATTTAATGTGTAGTTTGCTCACGTGACAATGAATCCTGCATGTTTTACTCCAGCGACAATGCTCCTTGGGGTTTTGCCCTCGGTAGAATGTTCCATGCGTAGTTTGCTCACGCGAGAATGCTCCATGTGCAGTTTGTTCAATTGAGAATTTTCTTTTCCATGTGTAGTCTGCTCACCCGAGAATGTTTCATGTCCATTTTGCTCACATGAGAATGCTCCATATGTAATTTATCCATGTGACATGTTTTGCTCATGTGACAATGTTTCTTGCATGTTTAGCTTTTCAAATATTCCTTTTTGCGTGTTTTGCGACATGGTTTTTGTTTTGGTGTGAGGGTGGGAGGGTACGTTGACGGTTATGCTATCGCGTTTCTTAGGCTGCGTCGCAATAACATTGTACGGCTTTTAGAGCGGATATTGGTCAGACGAGCTCAGGGCATCACGCTGGGCTGGAGGTGGCCGAGCTCGCGGGATGACCACATCGTCGGTGTATACTCGGGTTCCACTGGGCCTCATCAGGGAGGAACTTTACCCTCCGCTGACCTCCTCTAATTTCCCTCGTGCCTGGCCAACACACTGAGCCTCCGTTGTCTTTTGCGCGTCTTTTCTGGTTGCCCTCATCCGACCATCCCTCTCGGCCCTCCTCTTATTTGGCAATCTGTTGTAAGAGGTCATTAGGAGAGAGCGCCGTAATAGAGGTACGAGGGCCAACAGCTGCTTGCGCCCTATCACCAACTTCAATATTGACAGAGGCACACAGCTCATCGCTTAAGCCCGCAGGCATCAAGCCCTGTGAATCTTCGTCCTCATCTTGACTGTTGAGGGTTGATTAGAGTTTTGAAACCACCACTGCGCAGTTCATTTCCTTTAGCTTGAAATGAGGGATGTTCGCGCGCGCGTCAAAGGCCCCCCGAGGGACTCGTTTATATTTGCCACTCCAAGTGGAGTTTGAGCCTCCACTTCACCAGTTGGTCAGCTGTTGACCTCTGACCCCTAATGGACCAACAATGGGACACAATGAGCAAACGAGGAGCTTATTGGCAGACTGTCCATCCTGTTATGGCCTCCGCTATATTTATGGGTATCTCGGGTATCCAGTATTTTCCATGAAAATTAAAAGTCAAGATTAAAAGGTGGTAGTTCTTCTCAATCACCATTGTCTTCTTAACTAGTCTTCGGATTAATTGGATGTGTCGCTAATGTGTTTAGTAAATGTTTATCCTCAGCGAACATCGCTATGACGCCAATCAAGCAGCAAGTACGACCATCATATCAGCCCAGCCCTCAAACGTCTTCGTTTCCTGCATCCCTTGGCGTCTCGTTACATTCTGCGTCGGACGTAAGGTTATATTTAATGCATGGTTCTACCAGTTACACTATTTCAATTTACTCTCCCCATCACATCCCTCAAACAATGTTCCAGGCACATGAACTACGTGTTAAAAGCATGAGAGAGATGCGACGATCTGCCCGGGTTAGCGTCGTCAGGGGAACGCTGACGCGGGGAGATAACAGACTACTGACGCGTTAGCCCCCAGTGTGATTAATACACGCAGCCGGTGTCGCGACACGAACGGAAGCGACCGGCCGCCCTTTCACCACTCGCAAACGTACGTCAAAGAACCGCTACGACCCTCTTTCCGTCGTAGCGACGGAAATTGTCCGCGCCCGCCCCGTCAAAAGCAGGCGACCAAGTGCGTTTGCCTGGCGCGCAATCGCGAAAGGCACTTCCTGTCCCTAGTTGAGGCCTCGTTCATACGGAAACGGAAATAAGTCCTGCATGATGTCTGGTGTCGGATACGAGGCTATTGCTAATAAGGGTAGCTGAGGTAGTTATGACAAGACAGTTTGATTTATTAACAGCTGATGAACCCCAGGGTATGTTCGAATTGTAATTCATCGTCAAAGACGAGTAACAAACCGCCAGCTTATGAATGAACGTCTCTAGCGAACGGGGAGAATTAATTCAGTGGTGAACTGGTAAACAGATGGACAGTTAAACACGCACGCACATTTTCGCACAAATAACACATGCACATATATACGCGCACAAACACATGGACATATATATATATAAATATATGTATAAATATATATATATATATATATGTATATATATATATATATATATATATATATATATATATATATATATATATATATATATATATATATATATATATATTTATAAATATATATATATATATAGGGCTGATTGTATGTCTCTATTTTTTTATGTACAGTAACATGTCATGTAATTGTGGTCTAAGTGTCTCGTATGAAAAACAATCAGTCAGTTAATCCCGACCCTAAGTGGTGTGCACCAGGCCATGACGTTGATGACTGCGCAGGTCCACTTTGAAACTCGGAGAGCTATCGGTGAAATAGAAGCTGCGGTTTCGTCCCAGCAACCATAATATAATTTCAACGCTGTTGCTATTCATCACACGCGACTATTGGTACAACTCGAATAAACCAATATACGAACCGCCATCCATCAGCACTACTCACTGCCAATATACCTCCTCATATTATCGCCCTGCCGCCCCATTATCGCCCACTATGCCCTTAGTGCTATATTATCGCGCCTTCTTGGACCATTTAGCTTTATCTCCAGCACAAGTTGCTCACACCAGACTTCTCAAGCATGGTAAACATACACTCCGAAACTTTCAGCTGTAGCCCCAAAGTTTAGCAAATCAGTTGGGAAAACAAACAGTACGGTAACGACTTCCATAGCTGTCTTGGCGCCCAATTCGGCGTACCATACCTCAATCCTCTCATCGCTACAAGGCATGCGGTATACGTTGCGATAGCCCCGGTGTGTTTGGATACCTGTATCTCTGATGTTGCTGATACTGCTGCAGCTTTCCTTTCGGTGGTGCTGGTTTCAGGATGAAAGGTATATCGCGATAAGTTATCTCATACGCCTCTCAATGACAACGGGGTCGGAGTTGGCGCGTGTAACAGAAGCTTAACTCTAGCATATGTTTGGCAAGCTTTACCAGTAGGGTTTCAGGTGCCTCTCCCAAAACCATTTTGTTGTATTTACAATGGTATTGGGGCAAATGGGGCCAATTTATTGAAAAGGGGATATTGGAGTTTGACGTTGGTGATATGGCGGCGTTTGTGGCCCGTCGCTCGATTTAGACAAGTACGCTGTCACATCAAGCTGCTAATCCCGGCCACAAGGGAAGTAAGTCAAACGAGATATAGATAATGGCTCAATTTATAGCAAGAACTTATTTGCATTTGTTGGCAATATCATCGGATGAATCATTTCGATACCATATCCACATGCCTGTATGGTGTTACACAGCCACCCTCCGTATTTCTGCTACTTTCCCACATACACCTAATTTATGTCAATCGTAAACAGCGGGTCCCAACATTTCGACGATTCGTTATCCCCGTTGCTTCACAATCAAACATTATTTCTATAATATTCTCTCGCGTGATGAAAAACTGTCCTCTCAAGGCATTGAACATCTAAACATATTTCCAGAAAAGCTTCAACAATAGGAATACCGATTTACTTCCACACCACCATAAGTTGATCCATCTACTCTATACACCCTCATATTGTTCTTCTTCCCTCTAAACACCCTCTTAGTTTCCTGTGTACTCTGTAACACCCTGGCGCTGCTCCTCTTCCCTCTACAGGCACATACATGGTTCTACTCTCCTCCTTCCACCCCACCACGTTCCCATATTCTCTACCCACGAACACATGATTCTTATTGTTTCCCTGTGCTTAATTCACCCTCATCTCTTTTCTAAACACCCCCATATCGTTCCCCTATCTTCTACAAACAATAATATCATTCCCCTTGCGTTATACATCCTCATATTGTTCCTCCCTTCTCTAAACACCTTCATATTGTTCCTCCCTTCTCTTAACAGCCTCATATTGTTCCTCCCTTCTCTAAACACCTTTATATTGTTCCTCCCTTCTCTTAACAACCTCATATTGTTCCTCCCTCCTCTAAACACCCTCATTTTGTTCCTCTCTCCTCTAAACACCCTCATATTGTTCCTCCCTCCTCTAAACACCCTCATATTATTCCTCCCTTCTCTTAACAGCCTCATATTATTCCTCCCTCTTCTAAACACCCTCATATTGTTCCTCCCTCCTCTAAACACCCTCATATTGTTCATCTCTGCTTTTAAACATGTACATTTCGGTGATTTGGCGATTTTTTTTTATTTTGCTTCCGTTATTGTGTAGATGTGAAAAGATGACTAGATTGCAATCATTTCATGATATTGGAAACACCACATCATCAATAATTAATCTATGTAGACGCAATGAAAACAGCCACCTATATTCAAAATAAAAGCGACATGCACCAGTAACAACGCTTGCGCAACTCCACAATTTTCTGGTATTATCGCTAGAACTCTATCCGTTTGGTTTAAAATTCACTCCCGTCTAAAAAAGAAATCGCTCTTAGCACAGGCTATGAAAGTAGCCGGGGTCATCGATTGGCCTCTCCACATCCTCATATGTTTTACTCGCACTGTTCCTCTCTCATATAAAAGTTTAATATTGTTCCCCTACCACCTACATGCAGATCCTCACATTGTCCCCCTACGCTTTATACATCCCCCATATTGTTCCTCTCTACATTGCGACCCTCATATTGTCCTCCATCCTCCAAACATCCTCACATTGTCGCCTTATGCTTTATAGATCCTCATATAGTGTGTCTCACCTCTTCCTCATAATGTTCCTCCTTCATTTATGCACACTTTTATTGTTAATTTCTCCTCTGAGCATACCCATATTGTTACCATATAATATACACAATATCATATTATTCCTCGAGGCTTAAAACAACCTCGTGCTGTTCCTCTCTGCACAAAGCACTACAGTTGTTCCCGTACAATCTACAAATCCTCAAATTGTTCCCCTATTATTTGCTCAGCCTCACATTATATTCGCCCTCTATTGATCTACACTCCTCTTAACAACTTGCTCACACTGTCTCTCTCTGTTCAACGCGCCCAATGTTGTTCTTCCCTCCCCTGCACACACTTCCTGTCTCCTCCACAGTCCATATTTCAATGTCGTCATCACTTCCTCACAATGGTCCTCAATCACCCAAAGACCATATTTACCTCTCGTCATTTCTGCCACACAACGTTCATCTCTCTTCCACAATTCAAGCTATCTCACAAGGCGCCTCCCTCTTCCAGATTCCATATTTTACTGTCGCCATCGCACAATGTTTGTATCACCTCCTATGTCGATATTTCACATAACAATCTTACAAAATTCATATCTCCTCCACAGACCATATTCCCCTTTCGTCATCACTTCCTCACAATGTTCTTCTCTCCTCCCCAATTCATGCTTCTGTGGCGTCACAACTTCGTTACTATGTCCCTGTCTCCACCAAAGTTGTTCTCCGTCGTCATCACTTCCTCACAATGTTGCCTTCTTCGACGCAATCCATATTTCTCCCTCGTCATCACTTCCTCACAATGTTGCCTTCTTCGACGCAATCCACATTTCTCCCTCGTCATCACTTCCTCACAATGTTCCTCTCTCCTACACATCAATATTTTTCCCTCATCATCACTTCCTCACAATGTTCCTCTTTCCTACACATCAATTTTTCTCCCTCATCATCACTTCCTCACAATGTTACCCTCTTCTACACAGTCCATATTTCTCCCTCGTCATCACTTCCTCGCAATGTTCCTCTCTCCTACACATCAATTTTTCTCCCTCGTCATCACTTCTTCACAATGTTCCTCTCTCCTTCACATCAATTTTTCTCCGTCATCATCGCTTCCTCACAATGTTCTTCTCTCCTACACATCAATTGTTCACCCTCGTCATCACTTCCTCACAATGTTACCCTCTTTGACGCAATCCATATTTCTCCCTCATCATCACTTCCTCGCAATGTTCCTATCACCTACACATCAATATTTCTCCTTCATCATCGCTTCCTCACAATGTTCCTCTCTCCTACACATCAATTTTTCTCCCTCATCATCACTTCCTCGCAATGTTCCTCTCTCCTACACACATCAATATTTCCTCCCTCATCATCGCTTCCTCACAATGTTCCTCTCTCCTACACATCAATATTTCTCCCTCATCATCACTTCCTCACAATGTTCCTCTCTCCTACACTTTACCCTCATCTACACATCATATTTCTCCCTCGTCATCATTTCCTCACAATGTTCCTCTCTCCTACACATCATATTTTCTCCCTCATCATCACTTCCTCACAATGTTACCCTCTCCTACACATCCATTTTTCTCCCTCATCATCACTTCCTCACAATGTTCCTCTCTCCTACACATCAATATTTCTCCCTCATCACCGCTTCATCTCACAATGTTCCTCTCTCCTACACATCAATTTTTTCTCCCTCATCATCACTTCCTCCTTCCTCAATGTTTCTCTCTCCTACACATCAATATTTCTCCCTCATCATCGCATCCTCACAATGTTCCTCTCTCCTACACATCAATATTTCTCCCTCATCATCGCATCCTCACAATGTTCCTCTCTCCTACACATCAATATTTCTCCCTCATCATCACTTCCTCACAATGTTCCTCTCTCCTACACATCAATATTTCTCCCTCATCATCACTTCCTCGCAATGTTCCTCTCCTACCTACACATCAATTTTTCTCCCTCATCATCACTTCCTCACAATGTTTCCTCTCTCCTACACATCAATATTTCTCCCTCATCATCACTTCCTCGCAATGTTCCTCTCTCCTACACATCAAATTTTTCTCCCCTCATCATCACTTCCTCACAATGTTACCCTCTTTACACAATCCATATTTCTCCCTCCTCATCACATCACTTCCTCGCAATGTTTCCTCTCTCCTACACATCAATTTTCTCCCCTCATCATCGCTTCCTCACACAATGTTCCATGTTCCTCTCTCCTACACATCAATTTTCTCCCTCATCATCACTTCCTCACAATGTTACCTTCTCCTACGCAATCAATATTTCTCCCTCATCATTGCTTCCTCACAATGTTCCTCTCTCCTACACATCAATTTTCTCCCTCATCATCGCTTCCTCACAATGTTCCTCTTTCCTACACATCAATATTTCTCCCTCATCATCACTTCCTCAATGTTCCTCTCTCCTACACAATGTTACCCTCTTCTACACAGTCCATATTTCTCCCTCGTCATCATTTCCTCACAATGTTTCCTCTCTCCTACACATCAATTTTTCTCCCTCATCATCACTTTCTCACAATGTTACCCTCTTTGACGCAATCCATATTTTTCTCCCTCATCATCACTTCCTCGCAATGTTCCTCTCTCCTATACATCAATTTTTCTCCCTCATCACCGCTTCCTCACAATGTTCCTCTCTCCTACACATCAATTTTTCTCCCTCATCATCACTTCCTCGCAATGTTCTTTGCTCCTACACATCAATATTTCCCCCTCATCATCGCATCCTCACAATGTTCCTCTCTCCTACACATCAATATTTCTCCCTCATCATCACTTCCTCACAATGTTCCTCTCTCCTACACATCAATATTTCTCCCTCATCATCACTTCCTCGCAATGTTCCTCTCTCCTACACAATGTTACCCTCTTCTACACAGTCCATATTTCTCCCTCGTCATCATTTCCTCACAATGTTCCTCTCTCCTACACATCAATTTTTCTCCCTCATCATCACTTTCTCACAATGTTACCCTCTTTGACGCAATCCATGTTTCTCCCTCATCATCACTTCCTCGCAATGTTCCTCTCTCCTATACATCAATTTTTCTCCCTCATCACCGCTTCCTCACAATGTTCCTCTCTCCTACGGATCAATTTTTCTCCCTCATCATCACTTCCTCGTAATGTTCTTTGCTCCTACACATCAATATTTCCCGCTCATCATCGCATCCTCACAATGTTCCTCTCTCCTACACATCAATATTTCTCTCTTTATTATCACTTCCTCACAATGTTCCTCTCTCCTACACATCAATATTTCTCCCTTATTATCACTTCCTCACAATGTTCCCTCTTTCCTACACACATCAATTTTTCTCCCTCATCATCACTTCCTCACAATGTTCCTCTTTCCTACACATCAATATTTCTCCCTCATCATCACCGTTTCCTCACAATGTTCCTCTCTCCTACACATCAATATTTCTCCCTCATCATCACTTCCTCGCAATGTTCCTCTCTCCTACACATCAATATTTCTCCCTCATCATCGCTTCCTCACAATGTTCCTCTCTCCTACACATCAATATTTCTCCCTCATCATCACTTCCTCGCAATGTTCCTCTCTCCTACACAATGTTACCCTCATCTACACAGTCCATATTTCTCCTCGTCATCATTTCCTCACAATGTGTTCCTCTCTCCTACACATCAATTTTTCTCCCTCATCATCACTTTCTCACAATGTTACCCTCTTTGACGCAATCCATATTTCTCCCTCATCATCACTTCCTCGCAATGTTCCTCTCTCCTACACATCAATTTTTCTCCCTCATCACCGCTTCCTCACAATGTTCCTCTCTCCTACACATCAATTTTTCTCCTCATCATCACTTCCTCACAATGTTCCTCTCTCCTACACATCAATTTTTCCCCCTCTCCTCACAATGTTCCTCTCTCCTACACATCAATATTTCTCCCTCATCATCGCTTCCTCACAATGTTCCTCTCTCCTACACATCAATATTTCTCCCTCATCATCACTTCCTCACAATGTTCCTCTCTCCTACACATCAATATTTCTCCCTCATCATCACTTCCTCGCAATGTTCCTCTCTCCTACACATCAATATTTCTCCCTCATCATCACTTCCTCACAATGTTCCTCTCTCCTACACATCAATATTTCTCCCTCATCATCACTTCCTCTCAATGTTCCTCTCTCCTACACATCAATTTTTCTCCCTCATCATCACTTCCTCACAATGTTACCCTCTTCTACACAGTCCATATTTCTCCTCATCACTTCCTCACAATGTTCCTCTCTCCTACACATCAATTTTTCTCCCTCATCACCGCTTCCTCACAATGTTCCCCTCTCCTACACATCAATATTTCTCCTCATCATCACTTCCTCACAATGTTTACCCTTCTACACATCAATATTTTTTCCCTTCATCATCTTCTTCCTCACAATGTTCCTCTCTCCTACACATCAATTTTTCTCCCTCTCATCATCACTTCCTCACAATGTTACCCTCTTTGACACATCAATATTTCTCCTTCATCATCACTTCCTCACAATGTTCCTCTCTCCTACACATCATCAATTTTCCTCACATCATCATTTTCCTCACAATGTTCCTCTCTCCTACACATCAATTTTCTCCCTCATCATCATTCCTCCTCACATGTTACCCTCTTTGACGCAATCCATATTTCTCCCTCATCATCACTTCCTCGCAATGTTCCTCTCTCCTATACATCAATTTTTCTCCCTCATCACCGCTTCCTCACAATGTTCCCTCTCCTACACATCAATTTTCTCCCTCTCATCACTTCCTCACAATGTTCCTCTCTCCTACACATCAATATTTCTCCCTCATCATCACTTCCTCACAATGTTCCTCTCTCCTACACATCAATATTTCTCCTCTCATCATCATTTCTCCCCTCATCATTTCAATCACAATTCCTCTCTCCTACACATCAATATTTTCTCCCTCATCATCACTTCCTCACAATGTTCCTCTCTCCTACACAATCCAATTTTCCTCCTCATCACTTCCTCGCAATGTTACTCATCAATCAATTTTCTCCCTCATCATCACTTCCTCACAATGTTCCTCTCTCCTACACATCCATTTTTCTCCCTCATCATCACTTCCTTGCTCCTCATCAATATTTCTCCCTCTCATCATCGCATCCTCACAATGTTCCTCTCTCCTACACATCAATTTTTCCTCTCATCATCACTTCCTCACAATGTTCCTCTCTCCTACACATCAATATTTCTCCCTCATCATCACTTCCTCACAATGTTCCTCTCTCTCTCTACACATCAATATTTTCCCTCATCTCATCATCACTTCCTCACAATGTTCCTCTCTCCTACACATCAATTTTTCTCCCTCATCATCACTTCCTCGCAATGTTCTTTGCTCCTACACATCAATATTTCCCCCTCATCATCGCATCCTCACAATGTTCCTCTCTCCTACACATCAATATTTCTCCCTCATCATCACTTCCT
The DNA here is from genome assembly GCA_034190875.2 of Urechis unicinctus. Lineage (NCBI taxonomy): Eukaryota > Metazoa > Annelida > Polychaeta > Xenopneusta > Urechidae > Urechis > Urechis unicinctus. Next base: position 22,980,814 of record CM067356.1, read on the forward strand.
CACAATGTTCCTCTCTCCTACACATCAATATTTCTCCCTCATCATCACTTCCTCACAATGTTCCTCTCTCCTACACAATGTTACCCTCTTCTACACAGTCCATATTTCTCCCTCGTCATCATTTCCTCACAATGTTCCTCTCTCCTACACATCAATTTTTCTCCCTCATCATCACTTTCTCACAATGTTACCCTCTTTGACGCAATCCATATTTCTCCCTCATCATCACTTCCTCGCAATGTTCCTCTCTCCTACACATCAATTTTTCTCCCTCATCACCGCTTCCTCACAATGTTCCTCTCTCCTACACATCAATTTTTCTCCCTCATCATCACTTCCTCGCAATGTTCTTTGCTCCTACACATCAATATTTCCCCCTCATCATCGCATCCTCACAATGTTCCTCTCTCCTACACATCAATATTTCTCTCTTATTATCACTTCCTCACAATGTTCCTCTCTCCTACACATCAATATTTCTCCCTTATTATCACTTCCTCACAATGTTCCTCTCTTCTACACATCAATATTTCTCCCTCATCATCACTTCCTCACAATGTTCCTCTTTCCTACACATCAATATTTCTCCCTCATCATCACCGTTTCCTCACAATGTTCCTCTCTTCTACACATCAATATTTCTCCCTCATCATCACTTCCTCGCAATGTTCCTCTCTCCTACACATCAATATTTCTCCCTCATTATCGCTTCCTCACAATGTTCCTCTCTCCTACACATCAATATTTCTCCGTCATCATCACTTCCTCACAATGTTCCTCTCTCCTACACAAATTTTTCTCCCAGTCATCATTCTCCCTTCATCATTTCCTCACAATGTTCCTCTCTCCTACACATCAATTTTTCTCCCTCATCATCACTTCCTCACAATGTTACCCTCTTTGACGCAATCCATATTTTCTCCCTCATCATCACTTCCTCACAATGTTCCTCTCTCCTACACATCAATTTTTTTCTCCCTCATCACCGCTTCCTCACAATGTTCCTCTCTCCTACACATCAATTTTCTCTCTCTCATCATCACTTCCTCACAATGTTCTTCTGCTCCTACACATCATATATTTCCCCCTCATCATCGCATCCTCACAATGTTCCTCTCTCCTACACATCAATTTTTTCCCTCATCATCATCTTCCTCACAATGTTACCCTCTCTCCTACACACATATTTCTCCCTCATCATCACTTCCTCACAATGTTCCTCTCTCCTACACATCAATTTTTCTCCCTCATCATCGCTTCCTCACAATGTTCCTCTCTCCTACACATCATATTTCTCTCCTCTCTCATCATCCTTCCTCACAATTTCCTCTCTCTACACATCAATATTTCTCCCTCATCATCACTTCTTCCTCACAATGTTCCTCTCTCCTACACATCAATTTTTCTCCCTCATCATCACCGCTTCCTCACAATGTTCCTCTCTTCTACACATCAATATTTCTCTCCTCATCATCACTTCCTCGCAATGTTCCTCTCTCCTACACATCCATATTTCTCCCTCGTCATCACTTCCTCACAATGTTCCTCTCTCCTACACATCAATTTTTCTCCCCTCATCATCACTTCCTCACAATGTTACCTCTTCCTGACGCAATCCATATTTCTCCCTCATCATCACTTCCTCGCAATGTTCCCTCTCTCCTATACATCAATTTTTCTCCCTCATCACCGCTTCCTCACAATGTTCCTCTCTCCTACACATCAATTTTTCTCCCTCATCATCACTTCCTCACAATGTTCCTCTCTCCTACACATCAATATTTTTCTCCCTCATCATCGCTTCCTCACAATGTTCCCTCTCCTACACATCAATATTTCAATGTTACCCTCTCCTCATCATCATTTCTCCTCATCACTTCCTCACAATGTTCCTCTCTCCTACACATCAATATTTCTCCCTCATCATCACTTCCTCACAATGTTCCTCTCTCCTACACATCAATATTTCTCCCTCATCATCACTTCCTCACAATGTTCCTCTCTCCTACACATCAATATTTCTCCCTCATCATCACCGCTTCCTCACAATGTTCCTCTCTCTCTACACATCATATTTTCTCCCTCATCATCACTTCCTCGCAATGTTCCTCTCTCCTACACATCAATATTTTCTCCCTCATCATCGCTTCCTCACAATGTTCCTCTCTCCTACACATCAATTTTTCTCCCTCATCATCACTTCCTCACAATGTTCCTCTCTCCTACACATCAATTTTTCTCCCTCATCATCACTTCCTCACAATGTTACCCTCTCTCCTACACAATCCATATTTCTCCCTCATCATCTTCCTCACAATGTTCCTCTCTCCTACACATCAATTTTTTTCTCCCTCATCATCACTTCCTCACAATGTTCCCCTCTCCTACACATCCATATTTTCCTCGTCATCATTTCCTCACTTGTTCCTCTCTTCTTACACATCAATTTTCCTCATCATCATCACTTCCTCACAATGTTCCTCTCTCCTACACATCACATATTTCTTTCTCATTTCTCATCCCGTTCCTCTCAATGTTCCTCTCTTCTACACATCAATATTTCTCCCCTCATCATTCCTCACAATGTTCCTCTCCTACACAATTTTTACCCTCTTCATCACACAGTCCATATTTCTCCCTCTCATCATCACTTCCATCACAATGTTCCTCTCTCTCTCACACATCAATTTTTCCCTCATCATCACTTCCTCACAATGTTCCTCTCTCCTACACATCCATGTTTCTCCCTCCCTCATCTCATTTGCCACTTCCTCCTTCACAATGTTCCTCTCTTCTACACATCAATTTTTCTCCCTCATCATCGCTTCCTCACAATGTTCTCTCTCCTACACATCAATTTTTCTCCCTCATCATCACACTTTCCTCACAATGTTCTTTCTCCTACACATCAATATTTCTCCCTCATCATCATTTCCTCACAATGTTCCTCTCTCTCCTACACATCATCATTTTTCTCCCTTTATCACTTCCTCACAATGTTCCTCTCTCTTCTACACATCAATATTTCTCCCTCATCATCACTTCCTCACAATTTCCTCCTCTCTCTACACATCAATATTTTTTCCCTCATCATCTTCCTCACAATGTTCCTCTTTCCTACACATCAATATTTCTCCCTCATCCATTTCCTCACAATGTTCCTCTCTTCTACACATCAATATTTTCCCTCTCATCATCACTTCCTCGCAATGTTCCTCTCTCTCCTACACATCTTCATCACATTTCTCCCTCATTATCCACTTCATCACTTTCCTCACAAGTTCCTCTCTCCACACACATCAATTTTTCTCCCTCATCATCACTTCCTCACAATGTTCCTCTCTCTACACATCACATTTTTTTTTCTCCCTCATCATCACTTCCTCACAATGTTACCTCTCTTCTCACAGTTCATCAACATTTTTCCTCCCTCGTCATCACTTCCTCACAATGTTCCTTTCTCCTACACATCAATTTTTCTCCCTCATCATCACTTACTCACATGTTACCCTCTTCTACACAGTCCATATTTCTCCCTCTTCACCACTTCCTCATAATGTTACCCTCTTCGACGCAATCCATATATCTCCCTCGTTGTCACTTCCTCACAATGTTACCCTCTTCTACACAATCCATATTTCTCCCTATTCACCACTTCCTCACAATGTTACCCTCTCCTACACAGTCAATACTTCTCCCTCGTTATCACTTCCTCACAATGTTACCCTCTTTGACGCAATCCATATTTTCCCCTAGTTCGTTACATTTTCCCTCTCTCCCTAGCTGCTCATCACATTTTTTTCCCTCTCTCCTTCACAGCTTCATCACAATTTTCCCCTTCTCTCCTTCATAGTTCGTTACATTTTCCCTCTCTCCTTAACAGTTCCTCACATTTTGCCTTTCTCCTTCATAGTTCGTAATATTTCGCCTTTCTCCTTCACAATTCATCACATTTTTCCTCTCTCCTTCACAGTTCGTCACATTTCGTTCATTTCTCCTCTCCTTCACAGTTCATCACATTTTGCCTTTCTCCTTCATAGTTCGTTACATTTTTTTCCCTCTCTCCTTCACAGTTTCCTCATTTTTCCCTTTCTCCTTCACAGTTCATCACATTTTGCCCTTTCTCCTTCATACAGTTCACATTTTTCCTTTCTCTCCTTCATAGTTCGTTACATTTTTTCCTCTCTCCTTCACAGTTCATCACATTTTGCCTCTCTCTCTCTCCTTCATAGTTCGTTACATTTTTTCTCCTCATTTTCTCTCCTCCACAGTTCATCACATTTTGCCTCTCTCCTTCATAGTTCGTTACATTTTTTCCCTCTCCTCTCCTTCACAGTTCATCACATTTTGCCTTTCTCCTTCACAGTTCATCACATTTTGCCTTTCTCCTTCACAGTTCGTTACATTTTTCCCTTCTCCTTCACTCTCATCACATTTTCCCTTTCTCTCCTTCATAGTTCGTTACATTTTCCCTCTCTCCTTCACAGTTCATCACATTTTGCCTCTCTCCTTCATAGTTCATCACATTTTCCTCTCTCCTTCATAGTTCATCACATTTTTCCTCTCTCTCTTCATAGTTTTCTTTCACATTTTTCATTTCCTCTCTCCTTCAGTTCATCACATTTTGCCTTTCTCCTTCATAGTTCGTTACATTTCCTCTCTCTCCCTAGCAGCTCATCACATTTTTGCCTTTCTCCTTCATAGTTCGTTACATTTTTCCTCTCTCCTCACAGTCCTTCACATTTTTGCCATCTCCTTCATAGTTGTTTACATTTTCTCTCTCTCATCAGTTCATCACATTTTGCCTTTCTCCTTCATAGTTCGTTACATTTTCTCCTCTTTTCCTTCTCTTATATAGTTCGTTACATTTTTTCCTCTCTCCCACACAGTTCATCACATTTTGCCTTTCTCCTTCATAGTTCGTTACATTTTGCCTCTCTCCTCACAGTTCATCACATTTTTCTTTCTCCTTTTTACATTTCTCCTCTCCTTCACAGTTCATCACATTTTCCCTTTCTCCTTCATAGTTCGTTACATTTTTCTCCTCTCTCCTTCACAGTTCATCACATTTTTCCTTTCTCCTTCATAGTTCGTTACATTTTCCCCTCTCCTTCTCAGCAGCTCATCACATTTTGCCTTTCTCCTTCATAGTTCGTTACATTTTTTTCTCTCTCCTTCTAGCAGTTCATCACATTTTTGCCTTTCTCCTTCATAGTTCGTTACATTTCCCCTCTCTCCTTCACAGCTCATCACATTTTGCCTTTCTCCTTCATAGTTCGTTACATTTTTCCCTCTCTCTCCTAGCAGTTCATCACATTTTGCCTTTCTCCTTCATAGTTCGTTACATTTTCCCTCTCTCCCTAGCAGCTCATCACATTTTGCCTTTCTCCTTCATAGTTCGTTACATTTTCCCCTCTCTCCTTCACAGTTCATCACATTTTGCCTTTCTCCTTCATAGTTCGTTACATTTTCCCCTCTCTCCTTCACAGTTCATCACATTTTGCCTTTCTCCTTCATAGTTCGTAACATTTTCCCTCTCTTTACAGTTCATCACATTTTCCCTTTCTCCTTCATAGTTCGTCACATTTTCCCTCTCTCCTTCACAGTTCATCACATTTTGCCTTTTTCTCCTTCATCCCCTTTTCGTCATACATTTTCCTCTCTCCCTAGCAGCTCATCACATTTTGCCTTCTCCTTCATAGTTCGTTACATTTTTTCCCTCTCTCCCTAGCAGCTCATCACATTTTGCCTTTCTCCTTCATAGTTCGTTACATTTTTCCCTCTCTCCTTAGCAGCTCATCACATTGCCCTTCTCCTTCATAGTTCGTTACATTTTCCTCTCTCCTTCACAGTTCATCACATTTTTTTCTCTCCTTCATAGTTCGTTACATTTTTCCCTCTCTCCTTCACAGCTCATCACATTTTTGCCCTTTCTCCTTCATAGTTCGTTACATTTTGCCTCCTCTCTCCTTCACAGTTCATCACATTTTTCCCTTTCTCCTTCATAGTTCGTCACATTTTTCCCTCTCTCCTTCACAGTTTCATCACATTTTGCCTTTCTCCTTCATAGTTCGTTACATTTTTCCATTTCTCTCAGCTCTCACATTTTGCCCTTTCTCTTCATAGTTCGTTACATTTTTTCCTCTCTTTCATCACATTTCTCCTTCATAGTTCGTTTACATTTTTCCTCTCTCTCTTCACAGTTCATCACATTTTTGCCTTTCTCCTTCATAGTTCGTTACATTTTCCCTCTCTCCTTAGCAGCTCATCACATTTTGCCTTTCCTCTTTATAGTTCGTTACATTTTTCCCTCTCTCCCTAGCAGCTCATCGCATTTTGCCTTTCTCCTTCATAGTTCGTTACATTTTCCCCTCTCTCCTTCACAGTTCCTCACATTTTGCCTTTCTCCTTCATAGTTCGTTACATTTTTCCTCTCTCCTTCACAGTTCATCACATTTTTTCTTTTCTCCTTCATAGTTCGTTACACATTTTTCTCTCTCCTTCACAGCTCATCACATTTTGCCTTTCTCCTTCATAGTTCGTTACATTTTTTCTCTCTCTCCTTCATCACATTTTGCCTTTCTCCTTCATAGTTTTTACATTTTTCCCCTCTCCTTCACAGTTCGTCACACATTTTTGCCTCTTCTCCTTCACAGTTCGTTCACATTTTCCCTCTCTCCTTCACAGCTCATCACATTTTCCCTTTCTCCTTCATAGTTCGTTACATTTTGCCTCTCTCCTTCACAGTTCATCACATTTTCCCTTTCTCCTTCATAGTTCGTCACACATTTTTCCTCTCTCCTTCACAGTTCATCACATTTTTTCCTTTCTCCTTCATAGTTCGTTACATTTTTCCCTCTCTCTAGCAGCTCATCACATTTTGCCTTTCTCCTTCATAGTTCGTTACATTTTCCCTCTCTCCCTTCAGCTCATCGCATTTTGCCTTTCTCCTTCATAGTTCGTTACATTTTCCCTCTCTCCCTAGCAGCTCATCACATTTTGCCTTTCTCTTTCATAGTTCGTTACATTTTTCCTCTCTCTCCCTAGCAGCTCATCACATTTTGCCTTTTTCTCCTTCATAGTTCGTTATATTTTGCTCTTTCTCCTTCACAGTTCATCACATTTTTCCTCTCTCCTTCACAGTTCGTTACATTTTTCCTCTCTCCTTCACAGCTCATCACATTTTGCCTTTCTCCTTCATAGTTCGTTACATTTTGCCTCTCTCCTTCACAGTTCATCACATTTTCCCTTTCTCCTTCATAGTTCGTCACATTTTTCCTCTCTCGTTCACAGTTCATCACATTTTCCCTTTCTCCTTCATAGTTCGTTACATTTTCCCTTTCTCTCTAGCAGCTCATCACATTTTGCCTTTCTTCTTTATAGTTCGTTACATTTTTCCCTCTCTCCCTAGCAGCTCATCGCATTTTGCCTTTCTCCTTCATAGTTCGTTACATTTTTCCCTCTCTCCCTAGCAGCTCATCACATTTTGCCTTTCTCTTTCATAGTTCGTTACATTTTCCCTCTCTCCCTAGCAGCTCATCACATTTTGCCTTTCTCCTTCATAGTTCGTTACATTTTGCCTTTCTCCTTCACAGTTCATCACATTTTGCCTTTCTCCTTCATAGTTCGTTACATTTTTCCTCTCTCCTTCACAGTTCATCACATTTTGCCTTTCTCCTTCATAGTTCGTTACATTTTGCCTCTCTCCTTCACAGTTCATCACATTTTCCCTTTCTCCTTCATAGTTCGTCACATTTTTCCTCTCTCGTTCACAGTTCATCACATTTTCCCTTTCTCCTTCATAGTTCGTTACATTTTCCCTTTCTCTCTAGCAGCTCATCACATTTTGCCTTTCTTCTTTATAGTTCGTTACATTTTTCCCTCTCTCCCTAGCAGCTCATCACATTTTGCCTTTCTCCTTCATAGTTCGTTACATTTTCCCTCTCTCCCTAGCAGCTCATCACATTTTGCCTTTCTCTTCATAGTTCGTTACATTTTTTCCCTCTCTCCTTAGCAGCTCATCATTTTTTTGCCTTTCTCCTTCATAGTTCGTTACATTTTCCCTCTCTCCTTCACAGTTCATCACATTTTGCCTTTCTCCTTCATAGTTCGTTTATTTTTTCCTCTCTCCTTCACAGTTCATCACATTTTTCCCTTTCTCCTTCATAGTTCGTTACATTTTGCCTCTCTCCTTCACAGTTCATCACATTTTTCCCTTTCTCCTTCATAGTTCGTCACATTTTTCCTCTCTCGTTCACAGTTCATCACATTTTCCCTTTCTCCTTCATAGTTCGTTACATTTTCCCTTTCTCTCTAGCAGCTCATCACATTTTGCCTTTTCTTTCCTTCATAGTTCGTTACATTTTTCCCTCTCTCTCCTAGCAGTTTCATCACATTTTGCCTTTTCTCCTTCATAGTTTTTTACATTTTTCCTCTCTCTCCTAGCAGCTCATCACATTTTTGCCTTTCTCCTTCATAGTTCGTTACATTTTTTTCTCTCTCTCCTTCACAGTTCATCACATTTTGCCTTTCTCCTTCATAGTTCGTTACATTTTTCCTCTCTCTCCTTCACAGCTCATCACATTTTGCCTTTCTCCTTCATAGTTCGTTACATTTTTTTCTCTCTCTTCACCCATCACATTTTTCCTTTTCCTTCCTTCATAGTTCGTCACATTTTTCCTCTCTCCTTCACAGTTCATCACATTTTCCCTTTCTCCTTCATAGTTCGTTACATTTTTAGCAGCTCATCACATTTTCCTTCACAGTTCATCACATTTTCCCTCTCTCTTCACAGCTCATCACATTTTGCCTTTCTCCTTCATAGTTCGTTACATTTTTCCCTCTCTCCTTCACAGTTCATCACTTTTGCCTTTCTTTCTCCTTCATAGTTCGTTTACATTTTGCCTTCTCTCCTTCACAGTTCATCACATTTTTGCCTTTCTCCTTCATAGTTCGTTACATTTTCCCTCTCCTTCACAGCTCATCACATTTTGCCTTTCTCCTTCATAGTTCGTTACATTTTTCCTCTCTTTCACCTTCTCACATTTTCCTTTCTCCTTCATAGTTCGTACACATTTTTCCTCTCTCTCCTTCACATTTTCTTTCTCCTTCATTTTCGTTCCTTTTCTCTTTCTCAGTTCAGTTCATCACATTTTTGCCTTTCTTCTTCATAGTTCGTCACATTTTTTCCTCTCTCCTTCTTCACAGTTCATTTCACATTTTTGCCTTTCTCCTTCATAGTTCGTTACATTTTTCCTCTCTCCTTCACAGTTCATCACATTTTGCCTTTCTCCTTCATAGTTCGTTACATTTTTTCCCTCAGTTCTCTCCTTCTCCTTCATAGTTCGTTACATTTTGCCTCTCTCTTCACAGTTCATCACATTTTCCTCTCTTCATAGTTCGTTCATTTTTCCCTCCTTCTTCACAGTTTCACATTTTTCCTTTTTCTTTTTAGTTCGTTCATTTCCTCTCTCTCCTAGCAGTTCATCACATTTTGCCTTTCTCCTTCATAGTTCGTTACATTTTTTCCCTCCTTCTTCACAGTTCATCACATTTTGCCTTTCTCCTTCATAGTTCGTTACAGTTCCTCACATTTTGCCTCTTCTCAGTTCATCACAGTTCATCACATTTTTCCTTTCTCTTTCTCTCAGTTCGTTACACATTTTTCCTCTCTCCTTCACAGTTCATCACATTCCTTCTCCTTCATAGTTCGTTACATTTTTCCTCTCTCTTCACAGTTCATCACATTTTGCCTTTCTCCTTCATAGTTCGTACATTTTTGCCCTCTCTCCCTTAGCAGCTCATCACATTTTGCCTTTCTCCTTCATAGTTTCGTCACACATTTTCCCTCTCTCCTTCACAGCTCATCACATTTTGCCTTTCTCCTTCATAGTTCGTTACATTTTCCCCTCTCTCCCTAGCAGCTCATCACATTTTGCCTTTCTCTTTCATTCAGTTCGTTACATTTTCCCTCTCTCCCTAGCAGCTCATCACATTTTGCCTTTCTCCTTCATAGTTCGTTACATTTTCCCTCTCTCCTTCACAGTTCATCACATTTTGCCTTTCTCCTTCATAGTTCGTTACATTTTGCCTCTCTCCTTCACAGTTCATCACATTTTTCCCCTTTCTCCTTCATAGTTCGTTACATTTTCCCTCTCTTCACAGTTCATCACATTTTCCCTTTCTCCTTCATAGTTCGTTACATTTTCCCTCTCTCCTACAGCTCATCACATTTTGCCTTTCTCCTTCATAGTTCGTTACATTTTCCCCTCTCTCCCTAGCAGTTCATCACATTTTTGCCTTTCTCCTTCATAGTTCGTTCGTTACATTTTTCATTTCTCTCTCTCCCTAGCAGTTCATCACATTTTTTGCCTTTCTCCTTCATAGTTCGTTACATTTTGCCCTCTCTCCTTCACAGTTCATCACATTTTGCCTTTCTTCTCCTTCATAGTTCGTTAGTTCATCACATTTTGCCTTTCTCCTTCACAGTTCATCACATTTTTCACCTTTCTCTCTTCATAGTTCGTTACATTTTCCTCTCTCCTTCACAGTTTCATCACATTTTCCCTTTCTCCTTCATAGTTCGTTACATTTTTCCTCTCTCTCCTTCACAGTTCATCACATTTTTGCCTTTCTCTTCTTTCATAGTTCGTTACATTTTTCCCTCTTCTCTCTCAGCAGCTCATCACATTTTCCCTTTCTCCTTCATAGTTCGTTACATTTTTTTTCCCTCTCTCCCTCACAGTTCATCACATTTTGCCCCTTTCTCCTTCATAGTTCGTTACATTTTTTCCCTCTCTCCCTTCACAGTTCATCACATTTTTCCTGCCTTTTCCTTCACATTTTGCCTTTCTCCTTCACAGTTCATCATTTTCCTTTCTCCTTCATTTTCGTTACATTTTTCCCTCTCTCCTTCAGTTCTCATCACATTTTGCCTTTCTCCTTCATAGTTCGTTACATTTTTCCCTTCTCTCCTTCACAGTTCATCACATTTTGCCTTTCTCCTTCATAGTTCGTTACATTTTCCCCCTCTCTCCTTCACAGTTCATCACATTTTCCCTTTCTCCTTCATAGTTCGTTACATTTTTTCCTCTCTCTCTCACAGTTCATCACATTTTCCTTTTCTCCTTCATAGTTCGTTACATTTTTCCCTCTCTCTCCTTCACAGTTCATCACATTTTTCCTTTCTCCTTCATAGTTCATTTTTCCCTTTCTTTTCGTCCTTCTCTCTTCAGTTCATCACATTTTCCTTTCTCCTTCATAGTTCGTTACATTTTCCCTCTCTCTCTAGCAGCTCATCACATTTTGCCTTTCTCCTTCATAGTTCGTTACATTTTTCCCTCTCTCCTTCACAGTTCCTCACATTTTGCCTTTCTCCTTCATAGTTCGTTATATTTTGCCTTTCTCCTTCACAGTTCATCACATTTTTCCTCTCTCCTTCACAGTTCGTTACATTTTTTTTTTTCTCTCTCCTTCACAGTTCATCACATTTTGCCTTTCTCCTTCATAGTTCGTTACATTTTGCCTCTCTCCTTCACAGTTCATCACATTTTTTTTCCTTTCTCCTTCATAGTTCGTTACATTTTTCCTCTCTCCTTCACAGTTCATCACATTTTGCCTTTCTCCTTCATAGTTCGTTACATTTTTTTCCTCTCTCTCTTCACAGTTCATCACATTTTGCATTTTCTCCTTCATAGTTCGTTACATTTTTCCCTCTCTCTAGCAGTTCATCACATTTTTGCCTTTCTTCTTCATAGTTCCTTTACATTTTTCCCCTCTCTCCTTCACAGTTTCATCACAGCCTTTCTCCTTCATAGTTCGTTACATTTTTTTCTTCTCCTTCACAGTTCATCACATTTCCTTTCTCCTTCATAGTTCGTTACATTTTCCTTTCTCCTTAGCAGCTCATCACATTTTTGCCTTCTCTCCTCATAGTTCGTTCACAGTTTTTTCCCTCTCTCCTTCACAGTCATCACATTTTGCCTTTCTCCTTCATAGTTCGTTCACATTTTTCCTTTCTCGTTCACAGTTCATCATTTTTTCCTTTCTCCTTCATAGTTCGTTACATTTTCCTCTCTCTCTCTAGCAGCTCATCACATTTTGCCTTTCTCCTTTATAGTTCGTTACATTTTTCCTCTCTCCTCATAGTTCGTTCATCACATTTTTCCCTCTCTCCTTCATAGTTCGTCACATTTTCCCTTTCTCTCCTCATCACAGTTCTTCATAGTTCGTTACATTTTTTCACAGTTCATCACATTTTCCTTCTCTTCATAGTTCGTTACATTTTCCTCTCTCCTTCACAGTTCATCACATTTTGCCTTTCTCCTTCATAGTTTTTCATTTTTCATCTTTTCCTCATCACATTTTTCCTCTCACAGTTCATCACATTTTCCTCTCTCCTTCATAGTTCGTTACATTTTTTCATTTTCTCTCTCCCAGTTTCAGTTTTTTCACATTTCTCCTTCTAGTTCGTTCTTTTCCCTCAGTTCCTCACAGCTCATCACATTTTGCCTTTCTCCTTCATAGTTCGTTACATTTTCCCTCTCTCCTTCACAGTTCATCACATTTTGCTTTCTCCTTCATAGTTCGTTACATTTTTCCTCTCTCTCCTTCACAGTTCATCACATTTTGCCTTTCTTCTCCTTCATAGTTCGTTACACATTTTGCTTTCTCTTCACAGTTTCTTCATTTTTCCTTTCTCTCTCCTTCATAGTTCGTTACATTTTTCCTCTCTCTCTCCTTCACAGTTCATCACATTTTGCCTTTCTCCTTCATAGTTCGTTACATTTTCCCTCTCTCCTTCACAGTTCATCACATTTTTCCCTTTCTCCTTCATAGTTCGTTACATTTTTCCCTCTCTCCTTCACTTTCATCACATTTTGCCTTTCTTTTCATAGTTCGTTACCCCTTTCTCCTTAGCAGCTCATCACATTTTGCCCTCTCTCCTTCATAGTTCGTTACATTTTTTCCCTCTCTCCCTAGCAGCTCATCACATTTTTCCTTCTCCTTCATATTTTCGTTATCATTTTTTGTCCCTCTCTCTCTCCCTAGCAGCTCTCATCGCATTTTCCCTTTCTCCTTCATAGTTCGTGCACATTTTTTTCTCTCTCCTTCTACAGCTCATCACATTTTGCCTTTCTCTTTCATAGTTCGTTACATTTTCCCTCTCTCCCTAGCAGCTCATCACATTTTTTCCCTTTCTTCATAGTTCGTTACATTTTCCCCTCTCTCCTTAACAGTTCCTCACATTTTGCCTTTCTCCTTCATAGTTCGTTATATTTTGCCTTTCTCCTTCACAGTTCATCACATTTTTCCTCTCTCCTTCACAGTTCGTTACATTTTTCCTCTCTCCTTCACAGTTCATCACATTTTGCCTTTCTCCTTCATAGTTCGTTACATTTTGCCCTCTCTCCTTCACAGTTCATCACATTTTGCCTTTCTCCTTCATAGTTCGTCACATTTTTCCTCTCTCCTTCACAGTTCATCACATTTTGCCTTTCTCCTTCATAGTTCGTTACATTTTGCCTTTCTCCTTCACAGTTCATCACATTTTGCCTTTCTTCTTCATAGTTCGTTACATTTTTCCTCTGTCCTTCCCAGTGTATCACATTTTGCCTTTCTCCTTCATAGTTCGTTACATTTTTCCTCTCTCCTTCACAGTTCATCACATTTTCCCTTTCTCCTTCACAGTTCGTTACATTTTGCCTTTTCTTCTTCACAGTTCATCACATTTTTCCTCTCTCGTTCACAGTTCGTTACATTTTGCCTTTTCTTCTTCACAGTTCATCACATTTTTCCTCTCTCGTTCACAGTTCATCACATTTTGCCTTTCTCCTTCATAGTTCGTTACATTTTGCCTCTCTCCTTCACAGTTCATCACATTTTGCCTTTCTCCTTCATAGTTCGTTACATTTTGCCTCTCTCCTTCACAGTTTATCACATTTTGCCTTTCTCCTTCATAGTTCGTTACATTTTCCCTCTCTCCTTCACAGTTCATCACATTTTGCCTTTCTCCTTCATAGTTCGTTACATTTTTCCCCTCTCCTTCACAGTTCATCACATTTGCTTCCTCCTTAATAATTCGTTACATTGTGCCTCTCTCCTTCAAAGTTAATCACTTTTTTCCTCTGTCCCTCATAGTTCATTTCATTCTCCATATCGCCTTCACACTTCGATATATTTTTGCAATGTCCTTCACAATAAATTGCAAACTTCCTTTCTTATTCCGGATCGCCACATTTTTCTTTGCTCTTAATATTGTACCTCTCTCCTTCACCCTCCATCACATTGTTCCTCTCTCATTCACGCTTCATCAAAATGTTTCTCTCTCCTTAACACTTCATCACATTGTTGCTCTCTTATACACACTTCATCACATTGTTCCTCTCTTCTTTACACTTCATCACATTGTTCCTCTCTTCTTTACACTTCATCACATTCCCTTTCACCTTCCCAATGAATCTCAATGTTCCTCTCTCCTTCACACTTCGTTTTATAGTTCCTCATTTCTTCACATTGTCACATTGTTTCTCTCTCTTCTACAATTCATCGCATTCTCCCTCTCTCTTTCACAATAACCAGATTGTTCCTCTCTCCGTAACCCTCCATTGCATAGTTCCTCTATCTTACCCTGTTCTCCATATTCTTCTTCATTTTCCACATCTTCCCATATTGCTCGTTGCTCCACCACATCACATTGTTTCTCCTTCATGTACACTACACCACGTGACTTTCTCTATCTCTCAGCTTGTCAATGCCCCCCCCCCCCCCCCGCCCACACCACTCGCCTTCATCTCTTGCATACTACTTGCCTACTTATTGTCACCTGTCTCAGCCCCATGAAATACTACACTGCTTCACCAACACCCCCATCGTAGCCCTCTTCCTCCGTTACCAGTTAACCTGACCAGCGCCGCCTTCTGGCGGATTAGTCCGTTAAACAAGAGCCTGAGTCCTTGCGAATCGTGCTTGCTATTTGGTCGCACAAAGCCTGCTTCCAAATAGCGAGCAGCAAATGAGAGTGAGCCTGTCAGCTCGGAATGGGTGCTAATTTGTAAGGTAATTAGGCTAGCTATCACTCGCCCTGCACCAACCACCTGACATGAATTGCAAAAGGTGATATCATGCGCAATAAAAACTTCATTATACTTCTTCCACTGAGTGTAATCCGCAAATCAATACACGCACCTTTTGTCTAATTTAGTAATATTAACTCAAAGATACGAAGGAAGTAAGAGGAAGGAATGAGGAGGTGAATTTGGCCTGGGGCAACGGTCCAAGTTATGGAGTTAATGATGGATGATGATGATGATGATGATGATGATGATGATGATGATGATGGTGATGATGATGATTATGATGATGATGATGATGATGATGATGATGATGACGATGATGATAGAATAAGTAAAGTGATACGTAAAACAACGCGTACATTTAAAGAGAAAAACATGAATGCGCTCTTATTTTTGTTATAAAAGCATCGTTAATATAACCTGGTCTCTAACCGCTACAAAATGTTATTACGGAAGCCATAAATGCAGCACGCCTCGCAATGCAATTTATGTAAGGTAAAACATTCTGGATAAATTGAGGGAGGAAGTCTTGCTCGTCTGAGTTGCTCTCGGGCACACAGCAAACAAATTGAGGTTTGTTATCGCGAGAAGTGAACGGAAGAAGCATGGGCGCTCAGCTGACATTTGCCATTCCCCTCCAGTGACTTTGTCGAGATGGCTGAGATACTGATTCGTGATTGAAGCATCTCTCAGGGAGCCCGACTTGACTCGGTTTATTGCATTTTCTGGCCGGTTGCCTTCAATAAAGCACGACTTGGGCTACCATACACCCTGACAGTCGCCTCGACCCTGTCGTGTTTAATTCCACTGCCTTAACCACTAATGGTGTTGTCTCATCTTGGCTAGGGACAGATTATATCCCTATTTCTTCCAGGTCTTAAGTTGATCTTGCATTCCGCGGAGGTTGGGGGAGCAAATTGAATCCCTTCTAGTGCGCAAATCGCGCAGTGGAGCGTGAGGACTTGTCCAGCGTGGATGTTGGATGGAGACAAGCGACTGGGGATGATGGCTCGAGTGGTGCGGGCTCACACTGCTCACACTGATGGGGATGTCAGATGAGATACAGAGGCTGAGACGTGTCGCTGTGGCACGCCGGGCTATAACACGGCCAGGCTGGGTCAGGAAGATGGACGCAGCTTTAAATTCATCTTATGCTAGAGCTGAAACGTGTACCTGAACGGTAAACAAGAAGTACACTTGATGAGCATATCAATGCAATATGTGACGTTTTTATGGAGGTAAGGTCCAATATGTTATGAACAAGAAGAAAGGCAAATCACACAGTAAGTTATGAATGTGTGACATATACGAGGGAAGTTAAGTTCACATACAAGACTACACCTAACACGCCTTGGGTCCTTCATCGAACCAACTCATCGACCGGCTAATAGATGATCATGATAACGGCGAAATGATGATCACCAAAGCTGCTAAAACTGGATACAAGATGCTCACCATTACCTGCTTAGAGACGATCATCACATCGTCTAAAAGATGATCTTCTAACCGGCTAAAAGCCGATCATTAAATCGAATGAAAAAATGATCATCAAACCGGTCAAAGGACGATCATTAAACAGGCTGAAAATGATCTTTAAACCGACCACAGGACGCCCATCATAACCTACTTAAAGACGATCATCAATCTGGTTGAAAGACACCCAATACAGTGAGAAAAGTCGATATATCCTTTCCAGCGCTCTGCCCAAACAGCGTGGTCAATAAAGAGGATGAGAGGTGACAGGTCTGTGGGGTGAACATGTTCGAGGCGAGTGGGACGTGAGGCTAATGGTCACTCCAGATGACGGGACCACGGTGTCACGAACACCAGCGGGCGTGCGGACGACTGCCGGGGCGGACGTCACCGATCCCGTTGTCCTACTTTTACGTCACGGATCACGTGATACGGCTGACAGAGATGTCGCCCTCTGGTGATCGCAGCTGACAGGTCATGTTCAGCGTATTTAGAGTCTGACCATGCACTATGCGGAGTGGCTGGTAACCTATGATGTCCTCTGTTAACCCAGCCCTGACTTCTGACCTCATCACAGCAATCTACGTCACTTCCGCACGGTCAAGCGCGCTTTACAATGCTACCACCATGCTCCGGGGGTTGCCATAGCTTCGTTGAGACCTTTACATGTCGCGTGGAATGACATTCGTTCGATGACTTCATGATATGGATTTTACGTCACTCGCCAGACACCACACCATAACGGTAGATGTTTTCTAATCGCAATTTACAAGTTTTGGTCAGACGGACGCTGTATCAATCGCTGATCGGTTCCCTCCGGGTCACCGCGAGTCTGGTCGGGTGGGAAAGTGACATGCTGCGCGTACACATCACCCTGGCGCGCGCTGGAGTCACTTCTGCTGGGGGTCTGCTCTGTGATTTTGAGTAGGGAAGCAGAAACGGTGAAGAGTAGCGGCGTCGACGTGAGCACGTAACGCCTCCTTTGCACCGTCTAACTACCCAATAACGGATTCCTTTGATGTCAAGACCTACACTCGCAGCTATCCCCGCTAACACACCCAATTAAACCATATCAAAGCTCGCTTAGTTGGCATGGCAAGCTCGGCATTTTTCGCGAGAGAGTGAACACGTATGGCGCATTGGGGGATCGATGGCTGTCGATTTCTGTCACGATGACAGTCTCCAGCAGAGAAGCACAGCGTCCGCACATTGTGACGTGTAAAAAGCACGTGAGAGTTGAGAAGCCTGGGAGATCAGGCGCTGGTCTATTGTGGCGTGACGCGGCCCCCAGGTGGGCAGTCCCGCCTTCACCATTGATCGTCTGTTTGTCCTTGCTTTGATTTCACCGACGATGACATCACGTTTTGTCGCCCGGTGAAAGTCAAGAGGCAGTCAGATATGTATTGACAATGGTAATCTTGTCAAAGATGATTTGATTTGATCAAGAGCGCTCGTGTTATCATTTGTAAAAAGCACTCATCCATCGATAAGATATCTGCTTATAGAAGAAACAGAGGTCGACTGAACTAAACAGTACCTTATTTGAGATCATGCTTATCTATTTCATATTTCCCAAGACCGTTGTCCTTTTATATATCCAATGTTTTCAATCCGTTGTTATCTTAAACATTTCTTTCCTTTCTTCGTTGTTATCGCATGCCTTAATTTCCTTGCACCTTTGTTGTTGTATGCCTTACTTTTCTTCCTTTCCTCTCGCCGTTATTATCACACGCCTACCTTTCTCTGTTTTTATCGTTTGTCCTTCTTCCTTTGTCTTTATCTGCCTTCCTTGTGTTCCCTTCCGTTCTCCGTTATTATCGTATACGCCTTTTCCTTCTTTCTTTGTCGTCATCTGCCTTCCTTTTATTTACCTACGTAATAATATGCCTTCCCTCCCCCGTTGTAATCGTATGCTTTCCTTTCCCCGTTGTAATCGTATGCCTTCCTTTCCCTCCCCGTTGTAATCGCATGCTTCCTTTCCCTTCCCCATTGTAATCGTATGCCTTCCTTTCACTCCCCTGTTGTAATCGTATGCCGTCCTTTCCCTCCCCCGTTGTAATCGTATGCCTTCCTTTCCCTCCCCCGTTGTAATCGTATGCCGTCCTTTCCCTCCCCTGTTGTAATCGTATGCCTTCCTTTCCCTTCCCCATTGTAATCGTATGCCTTCCTTTCCCTTCCCCATTGTAATCGTATGCCTTCCTTTCCCTCCCCCGTTGTAATCGTATGCCTTCCTTTCCCTCCCCTGTTGTAATCGCATGCTTCCTTTCCCTTCCCCATTGTAATCATATGCCTTCCTTTCCCTTCCCCATTGTAATCGTATGCCTTCCTTTCCCTTCCCTTCCTAATCTGTTTGTTGTAATCGTTGTTGTCTAGTTATGCCTTTCTAATTTCCTTCCCCTGTTATCTTGTAATTCCCTTATCTCTCTTCTGTTAATTGCACCACCCCTGTCTGTTTATATTTGATATACTTCCCGTTTCTATCTACGTTTCTATCTCATGTCGCCCTTTACTCTCTGTTTGTAGCATATATATTACTTTCCTGTCTCTGTTTGTATCAGATACTTCCTTTTCCTGTCTCCATCACTTTCCTGCGTCTGTTTGTATCTGATATATTCTTCTCTGTTTGTATCAGATATCTCTTTCCCATGTTTGTATCTGAGATAATCTCCTTTGCCTCCCCTTCTGTATCTGTTTGTATCAGATCTCTCCCCTGTCTCTGTTTGTATGTCCCTTTCCTGTCTTGTATCGATATATCCCTTCCTGTCTCTGTTTGTATCAGATATCCCTTTCCTGTCTCCTGTAATTGTATCTGATATCTCCCTTTCCTGTCTCTGTTTGTATCAGATATCTCCCTTTCCTGTCTCTGTTTGTATCTGATATATCCCCCTGTCTCTGTATCTGATATATCCCTTTGTATCAGTTTGTATCTGATATATCCCTTTCCCCTCTCTGTTTGTTCCCTTTCCTGTCTTGATATCTCCCTTTCCTGTCTCTGTTTGTATCTGATATATCCCTTTCCTCTCTCTGTTTGTAGCAGATAACTCCCCTTCCTGTATCTGTTTGTTCAGTATCAGATATCCTTCCTTTCCTCTCTCTGTTTGTATCATATATCTTTCCACCTTTCCTGTCTCTGTTTGTATCTGATATATCCCTTTTCTATCTCGTTTGTATATCTCTGTTTGTATGTTTGTATCAGATCTCCCTTTCCTGTCTCTGTTTGTATCTGATAGATCCCTTTCCCTTTCCTTCCTGTCTGTTTGTATCTGATATATCCCTTTCCTGTCTCTGTTTGTATCAGATATCTCTTTCCTTTCCTCCTCTCTCTGTTTGTATCTGATAACTCCCTTTCCTCTCTCTGTTTGTAGCAGATAACTCCCCTTCCTGTATCTGTTTGTATCAGATATCTTCCTTTCCTGTCTCTGTTTGTATCAGATATCTCCCTTTCCTGTCTCTGTTTGTATCTGATATATCCCTTTCCTGACTCTGTTTGTATCTGATATATCCCTTTCCTGTCTCTGTTTGTATCTGATATATCCCTTTCCTGTCTCTGTTTGTATCTGATATCTCCCTTTCCTGTCTCTGTTTGTAGCATATACTCTCCTTCCTGTCTCTGTTTGTATCTGATATATCCCTTTCCTCTCTCTGTTTGTATCAGATAGCTACCCCCTTCCTGTCTCTGTTTGTATCTGATATATCCCTTTCCTGTCTCTGTTTGTATCAGATATCTCCCTTTCCTGTCTCTGTTTGTATCTGATATATCCCTTTCCTCTCTCTGTTTGTAGCAGATAACTCCCCTTCCTGTATCTGTTTGTATCAGATATCTTCCTTTCCTGTCTCTGTTTGTATCAGATATCTCACTTTCCTGTCTCTGTTTGTATCTGATATATCCCTTTCCTGTCTCTGTTTGTATCTGATATATCCCTTTCCTGTCTCTGTTTGTATCTGATATATCCCTTTCCTGTCTCTGCTTGTATCTGATATCTCCCTTTCCTGTCTCTGTTTGTAGCATTTAACTCTCCTTCCTGTCTCTGTTTGTATCTGATATATCCCTTTCCTCTCTCTGTTTGTAGCAGATAACTCCCCTTCCTGTATCTGTTTGTATCAGATATATTCCGTTCCTGTCTCTGCTTGTAACGAATATTTCCCTTTCCTGTCTTTTCTGCTATCTTATAAAATTTGCCCTTCATTTTTCCTTCTGCCTTTTCCTCTCTCTCTCTTCGATTCTCCCACCATATATTTCCTCTCATGCAGTGTTCCCTTTCACACTAACCATTAAATTTCCAAATCCATATTTGTTCTACCTTTCCATATATTTCATAGAAGTCGTTAATGTTCACTAACTTGATGTCATGATTCTGCTCCCTAACCCACTAACTGGCCCACTTACTGACTCATCCATCCATTGACTTCTTCACATCATACGTCATCATACGTTGACATGCCCATTGACTTCTTCACTGACTCATCTGTTGACACACCCATTGACTCCTTCACTGACTCATCTGTTGACACACCCATCGATTCCTTCGCTGACTCATACGTTGACATCCCTACCCGCTCCCCAGTCCTTATACTCCCCTCCCTACTCCCTTACCCGCTCCCCAGTCCTTATACTCCTCTCCCTACTCCCCTACTCGCTCCCTAGTCCTTACACTCCCCTACTCGCTCCCCAGTCCTTATACACCCCTCCCTACTCCCCTACTCGCTTCCCAGTCCCTATACTCCCACTTCCCTACTCCCCTACCCGCTTCCCAGTCCTTATACTCCCTTGCCTAGTCCCCTACCCGCTCCCCAGTCCTATACTCTTCTCTCTACTCCCCTACTCGCTCCCTAGTCCTTATACTCCCCTACTCGCTCCCCAGTCCTTATACACCCCTCCCTACTCCCCTACTCGCTTCCCAGTCCTTATACTCCCCTCCCTACTACTCGCTCCCCAGTCCCTATACTCACCTCCCTACTCCCCTACCCGCTTCCCAGTCCTTATACTCCCCTGCCTAGTCCCCCCCTACTCGCTCCCCAGTCCCCATACTACCCTCCCTACTCCCCTACTCGCTCCCTAGTCCTTATACTCCCCTCCCTACTCCCCTACTCGCTCCCCAGTCCCTTATACACCCCTCCCTACTACCCTCCTGCGCTTCCCAGTCCTTAAACTCCCCTCCCTTCTCGTCCTCCCCAGCCCCTATACTCCTCCCTCCCTACTCCCCTACCCGCTTCCCAGTCCTTATATACTCCCCCCTTCCTGCTCCCCTACTCGCTCCCCAGTCCTTATACTCCCCTCCCTACTCGCTCCCCAGTCCTTATACTCCCCTCCCTACTCCCTACCCGCTCCCCAGTCCTTATACTCCCCTTCCCACTCCCCTACTCGCTCCCCAGTCCTTTTACTTCCCCCCCACCACTCCCCTACATGCTTTACTCTGCCGCATACTCCAATCCACGCAATCTGCTACCAGACAAAGTTGTCAAATTGCCTGTGTCATCGCTGTCTCCCTATTCAGGCGCTGTCGAAGTAGCTATCGTGCTCGGCTTCCCATACTTAATAATCCGCCAGCATTCGGCCTGCTGTTTGCTCTACTGTCTACGTTCTACCCACCATACAAATTTCCGACGCCGAAGCTGCTGAATCAGACGACATTTCATAGAAAATTTGGCGGGAAAGTGGCAGTGGATGGCCTCTCGTTCCGCCGGGCAACCCTCATCTTCAAAGCTCAATGCTGCGCTAACGACGGCATTTACACGGAGACACTTGACGATGTCACTTGGTTTAGGGGTTTTATATGAGGCTAGGGGGGCCAGGGCACCCCACAAGTGTGTAATTAGCCAAGGAAAGATGTGCAAACATGGCAAAAAACGGAACAAAGGCCAACTTTGGGGTGGCCACTCCCGGACCTCTCGTAGAATACCGTGGCAACGTGACGGGCCCATGAGATAGTATTCATGCTTTCACAACCGAAAAATAGCCCTCTGATTCGTGAATAAAAAGAGTTATATTTGGTCTGAGCACAAATACAGCGAGGGAATCAGCGATTAACCCATTACTATCGACGCAATGATTGTATCTTGCAGCCTGCCTCTCGTTGAGCTACGTGTAAGAGCAGGCGTCAGGCACTGCCATTACACTCATCCGAGTAGCGTCTTCCGGATATCACGTGACTTGTTCAGCGCCAACAACGAGCTTTGGAGTACGCGCCGACGCCCACTGATAGCTCCGCAGCCGTCTCGTTCAACTTACCCACGTGACATAAATACGCATAATTACCAGGGAAATGTGCAAGAAAACATTATAATAACGGAGTAAAAACGACTGTTGATGGTTGCGTGAATTAACCCCATGCTCCCTAACTGTCATGCGTGGTGCCAGTTCGGCTCCTCGCTTGCATATTTCGCACCAATTTACGCAGTAATTCACGTCAGACAAGTGACGCCATGTTGGGCTATGATATACGCGCAACTGGCGGGTATCAAAAGCGCCATACTTAACGCACTGAGAGGAATGCAGGCGAAACAGGCCGAAAGTTTACACTGTTTGTGGGAGCACCAATTGTCAAGCTTACATATGATTGCGTCAATATATATAGCATGTTGCTGTAGCGCGAGTGAATACTGATAAAATAATGAAGTCAAGTACGAGTTGGGTACACATTCTGATCGCGTACGCCGAACATGGGCGAATCGATGGTCGTCTCGCTCACAAATGTACTTACATGTCTCTATGGCTGGTCTTAAACTAAACACGCTCCACATGGTAACGCGCTTGGAATGAATCGGCACTTTCTTACGACACCATGCACCACCTATTCTGTTGCGGAACACGATCTCGCCCCATGTTAAACAATGACACCCCATGTTATACAATGGTACCCCCCAATGTTATACTATGACATCCCCATGTTATACAACGACACCACCCCCGTGTTAAACAATGACATCCCCATGTTATACAAAGACACCCCCAATGTTATACTGTCACATTCCCATGTTACACAATGACACCCCCAATGTTGTACTATGACATCCCAATGTTATACAATGACACCCCCAATGTTATACTATGACATTCCCATGTTATACAATGACACCCCAATGTTATACTATGACATCTCCATGTTATACAAACACACCCCCAATGTTATACTATGACATCCCCATGTTATAGAATGACACCCCCAATGTTATACTATGACATCCCCATGTTATACAATGACACCCCAATGTTATACTATGACATCCCCATGTTATACAAAGACACCCCCAATGTTATACTATGACATCCCCATGTTATACAACGACACCCCCAATGTTATACTATGACATCCCCATGTTATACAACGACACCACCCCGTGTTATACAATGACCTCAACTCCTCCCAGGTTATACAATGGTACAATCGCTTCCGATGTTTTATACAATGACACCATTTCTCCCCATTTGAGGTCATGAGACCATTTCTCCCTATGTTATACAATGACACCATTTCTACCCTTTGAGATCATGACACCATTTTTCCCTATGTTATACAATGACACCATTTCTCCCCTTTGAGATCATTACACCATCTCTCCATATGTTATACAATGAACCCATTTCTCCCCGTTTGAGATAATGACACCATTTCTCTCTATGTTGTACAATGACACCATTTCTCCCCATTTGAGATAATGACACCATTTCTTCCTTTGTTATTCAATGACACCATTTCTCCTAATTTGAGATAATGACACCATTACTCCCTATGTTATACAATGACACCATTTCTCCCCATTTGATATAATGACACCATTTCTCCCCATTTGAGATAATGACACCATTACTCCCTATGTTATACAATGACACCATTTCTCCCCATTTGAGATAATGACACCATTACTCACTATGTTATACAATGACATCATTTCTCCCCATTTGAGATAATGACACCATTACTCCCGATGTTATACAATGACACCATTTCTCCCCATTTGAGATAATGACACCATTACTCCCTATGTTATACAATGACACCATTTCTCCCCATTTGAGATAATGACACCATCTCTCCCTATGTTATACAATGACACCATTTCTCCCCATTTGAGATCATGACACAATTCTTCCCTATTTGATACAATGACACCATTTCTCCACATATAAGATGATGACACCATTTCTTCCCATTTGAAATAATGACACCATATCTTCCCATTTGAGATAATGACACCATTTCTCTACATTTGATACAATGACACCATTTCTCCCAATTTGATACCATGAAACCATTTCATCCCATTTGAGATAATGACACCATTTCTTCCCATTTGAGATAATGACACCATTTCATCCCATTTGAGATAATGACACCATTTCATCCCATTTGAGATAATGACACCATTTCTTCCCATTTGAGATAATGACACCATTTCATCCCATTTGAGATAATGACACCATTTCATCCCATTTGAGATAATGACACCATTTCTTCCCATTTGATACAATGACACCATTTCTTCCCAGTTGAGATAATGACACCATATCTTCCCAGTTGGGATAATGACACCATTTCTTCCCAGTTGAGATAATGACACCATTTCTTCCCATTTGATACAATGACACCATTTCTTCCCAGTTGAGATAATGACACCATTTCTTCCCATTTGATACAATGACACCATTTCTTCCCAGTTGAGATAATGACACCATTTCTTCCCAGTTGAGATAATGACACCATTTCTTCCCAGTTGAGATAATGACACCAGTTATCCTCATTTGATACAGTAGCAACATTTCTCCACGATTGATACGATCACACCATGACTAAGGGGTGACTGAGTGAAGTAATTCAGCAAGTAATTGAGAGAGAGAGAGAGAGAGAGAGAGAGAGAGAGAGAGAGAGAGAGAGACAAAGAGATGGATTGAGTGAGTGTGTGAGTGTATTAGTGAGCGAATGAGTGAGTGGGAGAGAGAGAGAGAGAGAGAGAGATGAGTGTGTGAGTGAATGAGAGAGAGTGGGTGAGTGAGTGAATGAATGAATGGGGGAGTGACTGGGTGACTGAGCGAGTGACTGACTGAGCGAGTGAGTGAGTGAATGAGTGAGTGAGTGAGTGAGTGAGTGAGTGAGTGAGTGAGTGAGTGAGTGAGTGAGTGAGTAAGTGAATGAGTGAGTGAGTGATTGAGTGAGTGAGTGAGTGGGCGAGTGGGGGAACAGGCGAGTGAGTAAGTGAGTGAGTGAATGAATGAGTTAGTGAATGAGTAAATGAGTGAGTGAGTGAGTGAATGAATGAGTGAGTGAGTGAGTGAGTGAGTGAGTGAGTGAGTGAGTGAATGAGTGAGTGAGTAAGTGAGTGATTAAGTGAGTGAGTGAATGAGTGCGTGCTTGGTAGTTGGGTGCTGTTTCCGAATCTATACGCGATTTGTGTGTGATCGCGCGTGTACCTATGTCGCTCGTGCGTGTAGGCGCTCGTTGTCCGCCTTCGACACTACCAGAACCAGCGCCTTCGACACTACCACGACCAGCGCCTTCGACACTACCACGACCAGCGCCTTCGACACTACCACGACCAGCGCCTTTGCGTCCTCACAGTTCATAGCTGACAGAAAGCTTGTCACCATTGCTAGTTGATTACACGACTTGTGGTACAGCCTCATAATGAATGAGGCCCTTTAGCCGGGCTGATGTTAAGAGTTCGGGTGAATAGAGCCTCCGATCCCGTCCCTCCACGACACCAGTGAGGATCATTACGGATCACTCGCTATGACCACGAGGTTAATCATAATTCTCCGAGTCGGATTCTTGTGGGAAATTGGAAGATTTGACAGGGCACGACCCCCTTTACATGACTAACGGGCGCAATAGGGGAGGCAGCATTTGACCTTTATGACTGACGTACCAAGGAGAGTGGTTTGTGGGCGTGGTCGTTCCGGACGGAGCGGGACGCATGGATGGCTGTCGTTTCTTGTCCGGCGGCTGGTGCGCCACACGAGTGGCAGAAATAGCGGGTCAGGCTCGAATGTCGCGGCCACTGCTGGGGCACTGATAACATTCAAAAAGTCTCCTCGTGTCTATTGCCACCGTTTTGCCGGGGCTAATTCGAGCGCCAAGCCATGACCCTCTTGGCTTAACCAGGCAATTTACTCCAACTCCCATTTTATGAATGCCGGGACGGAGACGCGTTGTTCGCTCAAGTCTCGCGAGACTTCATTACTGACAATTATGGATGCATCTGAGAGACATATAGGACCAGGGCGACAATGGTGTGTAATTAAAATAAATCAGCGTGATCGCTTAAAAGTTGCCACTGTCCGTTAAGGGAGAGCGGGAAGAAGCTGGCGAGTACTGAGACTGCTGCTGATACAAAACCGCCCACCTTGCTCCCATCATCAGCTAATGACTGAAATCGGTCATGGGAAACTGATTAAATGCTGAAATCAATCGTATATTATGTTCATTTAGCTGTTCAGTAAACTAATCCAATCACAATATTACATTACTCAGGAGAATATCATTTTGATGAGATGTCAAATTGAGTACCTCTGAGAAATGTCTCGGGGAATCACGTGACGTAATTCCCACGCCGTCGGTAGATCAATGGAACACAATCTATAAGATGATCACGTGATAGCTGCAGGTGCGCGAATTCAGCGTCTTCAAAGGCCGCGTGAAAAGTCGCCCATCACCAGTAGTCATATATAGGCCTCGTTACAAGACAACCACGCCGCTACCATTATCTAATAACATATCCTTCTGATGAGCTACTCTGAGACGTTATGCCTACGAAAACGTCCTCACCTTAATGACGTAGGCTCAATGTCATGGACAGTAATTGCTTTGAGTAGTTCAATTAATTGATAGCCACGTGGTGGGCGTTACGTAACAGTTCGAGTTAGGGCAGTCAAATTGCCGCACAAGGAACTGTGTCACGTGGTACTAAACACTGCCTGAGAAGACATAAACGGAAACATTAAGGGAATAACGTGTAAATTTCAATCACGGCAACTATTTCACGAGTGACAGAGGCGGGTCTTAGCGGCAAATGGAATGACACCAAATGTGGACTGTGATGTATAGTTTGTTTACAGTAACTTCCAAGAAAGCTTGGCGATATGTTGCAAAATACGTGCGTTGCTTAAAACGGTCGAGCAACGAGGCGTGTTACAAATGCAGACGTCATGAGTTTAATTGCATTATGAAAGTCATGAGTGCGTCCATACATCAGCGAACGGGCTGCGAGAGCGGCATCACAGTTTCTGCAGCGTGCAGTCTCTGTAGCAATTAGCCGTGGAATAAAAGCTGTGGCACCTCATCTGCATGCTACATGGTCTGGCTACCTCCGACAGTTCACAGGTGTCACCTCCCAAATGGCAACGCCAGATTAGATTGTCTCCTTTGAACAAGCAAGGTGCCAGCCGAATGACACCTACGAGGAGAGTCAACGCTATGGGGTGGTAGAGAGTACCCCCCCAGCCCCCACCCAGTACCCGCCCAGCTCGTACCAAGTGCCCAAATGGCTTCACACCAACACTTATATAGGGGGAAGATTTTTTTTCAAAGGATCGGTAAGTCATTTTGGCGGGTGATCGTGGTGTCGTCTGCTAACTACCTTCCCATTATCGCTCGCCAGTTTGAGCGCATTCTGCACGCGATGCATTTGCTTGTTGCTGTGGCCCGTGGGAGTTCATTGTCACATCTGGCGCGATGAGTAAGACGCTCAGCGACAGGACAGAGTGGGACAGTGCGCTGTAATGATACATCAACGGGAACAGGACAGAGTGGGACAGTGCGCTGCAATGATACAGTGCGCTGTAATGATACAACGGGAACAGGACAGTGGGACAGTGGGACAGTGGGACAGCGCTGTAATGATACACAGAGTGGGACATCAGTGGGACAGTGCGCTGTAATGATACATCAACTGTAACAGGACAGAGTGGGACAGTGCGCTGTAATGATACATCAACGGGAACAGGACAGAGTGGGACAGTGCGCTGTAATGATACATCAACTGGAACAGGACAGTGGGAGTGCGCATGATACATCAACGCTGCAGGAATGATACATCAACGGGAGCAGGACAGAGTGGGACAGTGCGCTGTAATGATACATCAACGGGAGCAGGACAGAGTGGGACAGTGCGCTGTAATGATACATCAACAGTGGCGAGCTGTACAGGAGGCGCTAAAACGGCGAGATCGCGCGTCGTCTGCGTCTCTTGTCCGTATTGAACATGACGTCTTCAAAGTCAAGAAATCCCTATAAAATATATATTTCAAGACCAAAAATACGCTGAGCTGGTAGGATTTTCACAAATGAAAGCGAGCTCTGTTTCAAATGGCCCAATAAACCGCGCTCTCTTTGTAACTTCTAATAGCTTCCCTTCCTTGTCCTCCTGAACTTAACGAATGAGCTTTCCCGCGTTCGGGTCTTGCGTCCCCTCAGAGCGCGTCGTCGTGCGTCTACATGGCAGCGCGGATCACAAAAGGAGTTAGGCGGTATAGAGCGGTCACGATGCCATCTTACGGCGCGACCGCTAACAGGGACGTCTCAATATTTCATACGCGGGATTGAGTGATATGACCCGCGTTGAATCGCCGCTTGGGTGTTACCTATCCCCGTGAGAGCGCGCTGCTGGGCCGTATGAGTGCTCGTCAAGAAGCACTTCAACAGAGGGTTATCAGTCCCAGTTGGGAGGCTCTTTTACAACGCCACCTGGCGCCGGGGTTTGATCCGCAGTGAGGAAGACGTATAGACGGCTACTATAGAGGTATTTACGCGTAAGCGCGGCTGCGGCTTCCCTAGTACAGGATGGCGTGGACACGAGAAATATTGCTATTCTTGCTCAGAAGAAAGAAGTGCGTTACTTGATTCCCTGATTTACCCCTGTATTGAAATGGAGAACCCACTGATGGCAGCGCCATCTTCAGGCTGTTTATTTGTGGTGAGAAAAAAGTTGATTCAATAATCGATATTTGGTGAATGGAACGGAAGAGGCGGGTGGACAGCAACTTTCTGTTTATATATACATTCGTACAATCGTTGGGGTGGGAGTGGGGGGATGGTAACCGACTCGTCCCCATCGTCCCCAACTCCCCCCCCCCCCCCCCCCCCAACACCACCACACACACACACCCACTTCCACCTAACATCCTGGGTCCTTAAACATGCAATCCGAATGAAGTCAAAAATTGTGATGGAATTTTCATCAAAGAGTCTCTTTTCCATCAATGCGATGCTATCAATAGGTCAAGTAACAGTTCATTAATTCCAGTTACCGGTACTTAACACCCAGCAGAACAATCTATGTAAGGATATCAGACGAGCCGGCCCGAGTTGACAAAACCTCTAAATACGGCAGCTGCCTTTATCACAACGCCCTGTCGCCGCCAACCCGTGAATATCCTCAACAAAAATAATAAGTGTGTAGCTCGCTTCCTTCCGTAGAGCGTTTACTAAACTCTCGCGTCATCTGCCTTGAGTCGTATTTCGGAAAGCCCCAGAGCTATCACGTGACGCGGTAACTAATTTCCCGCCTGGCGAGGCGTCCCGTCATGCGTTACGTTCTCGCTGCCGGCGAGACTTTGTTTCACCCGACGTTAATCGCTAATGACCCCCAACAATAGCCCAACTCACCAAACCAACTGGCTTTGGCACTTAGAGCCAGACCTTATGGCGCCTTCGATATACACACACATAGCAGGCGATTTGTTGCGGAAAGTCTTAGCCAAAAATGGCGCTGCAAGGGTAGGTATCAATCGAGAGACAAAGCGGATAATTAGCGTGAGCGCGGATACTGGCATTTGGCTAATAGCACCAGTTTACAGCAGCTTTGTCGACTCGCCGACAGCTTACTTGCTATTAATATGACGTATATATTTGCAGGTGCATGACTGTCGGGTGCTTCTGTATGGCGTGTAATCTGGATAGGGGCGTTTGATACATTTAAGAAGGCGCCAAGGCTGGTCAACCTTAATGATCGAATTCCGTGAGTCGTGGATACGACTCTTTGACAAAGGTCTCCAAATCAGCCATGGTTATAGAATTAAAGCATCTTTCATGTGCGCCGCTTTGCTATGCCGCTTATGATATGGCGTGTTGCTGAGCAAGTGAACGCTCAAACCAACCTCGCCTTGCACTTGCCCGGCAGGTCTGACAAGCAGGGCATCAATCGGCGGTGGACGAGGCGAGGTCGCATTGAGCATTCTTATACCGATAGTTATGTTGGTTTGAGATAACTTAAAAAGGATTGTTTGGAACTGAAATCCCTGATCCCAGAATTATGTCATCAAGTCCCCACCTTCATGACCTATCCCTGACCAGGAATTTTAGATCAACCCTTTTCCAGCATCCCTCACCCCTTCCCACCTACACTCGCCCCCTTCCCACCTAGACCCCACCCCCCACCCTCCCACCTACACCCACCCCCCACACAGCCGCACTATTTCACTTTTCCCATCCCTCAATGAGTCGTGACCTTATCTGTAATGTATACAACACCAACCCACTGCAGGGTTTGTTGCCATTGAAACCACGTGCTCAAAGAGCTTGCCACAATCCTCGTTCAGGGGCCTGTGTTGACATTTTACTTCAATGGGAAATCAATAAAAGTCTTGCGCGTCATTGTGCGACTGTGATTAGGTGGCGCCGAACCTACTTAACATATTTAACTGGCTGGGCGCTACGACTGAGCGCCCATTGAAATTCGCCTCGGGCTTATTATTCGCTTGATACTTGAACATTTATTTCTAATTGAGCTGATTGTCGAGTTCACAGTGTGAGAGCGGAGTAGGGTTGCGGGGGCGGCCGTGTAGGTTTATCACACAGCAGGGTAGCGAGTGGAAAGGCGTTCTGTGAAGCGGCATAGTGGGACAGAATGTGGGTTCCTCCTAGGACCTGGCAGTTCTGAGGGACGCTGAAGGCGCGGAGGTCTGATAATATGTAATCATGCAATAGACAGATGTCACCATGTGTGGTTATTATACGTGGACAGATACAGTGCAGATATAAGACAGTATTGTTCGTGACATTGAGAGACACTCTCCTGTAATAGGAAGGTCGATTTAGGACCCAATTTTGCCATATAGTGTATTTGAATATGTATATAAAAGTATATATATATATATATATTTATATATATATATATATATATATATATATATATATATATATATATATATATATATATACATATATATATATATATATATATATATATATATATATATATATATATATATATATATATATATATATATATATATATATATATAGATTTACATATAGATGTCCGTTATCAGTCTATTCTCTGGACAGCGGGGAGGATTTAAAGCATCCAGTCGAACGAGATCTTATCAATACCATGTATCAGAGATCTTTGCCAGAGATAGGCTATATGCGTTTATGATAACGCAGTCGGTTAGGAGATGAGGCCCTGCGTATAAAATTAACCGCTCTGTAGAATACATCATGTGTTAGCGCCTCACGCTCACGGTTAGAGCATACATGTCTGACGTTGGAGTAAGGCCAGAGTGCATTCAATCCCAATTGTACCTCACAACACAAACAAACGCGCAGCACAGAACATGTCAGATATTTTCTTTGCCACCCCAAGTCTGATATTTAGTGTCTGTGGTGATTTGAACCCACACGCCGTTTCAATTATTGAGAGCGCCACGCCGGACGAGTATATACGGTTTGCGATGCGGCTCGTGTAAGATAGGCTGCAACCAACGCCAACAACCCGACCCCCGCCCAACAAAATTCCAACTTCACACTCCAGCTAGGCAGACGGGCAGATAGGAAATTTCACTTCAACGCTCAGTCTTTCTTTTCCTTGTCAAAAACTGCGCCACCTCAGCGCCAGTCTGGCTGCTCGTTGGGGGTTGGGCGAAGGCCGACGGAAGGGCCCCTTGCCGACTCGCTGATACGTGGGGAGCCGACGCCGACTGGCCGTCTCTTCCTGCAAGCTGGCAAGTCAGGAGGTGTGATGCATCCCGTCAAGTCGAGTAGCATTGCCCGTCAATTCCTCAACCATGCCCAACGTTATTTGGTCAGGCTTTTGTGCTGGTTTGTTAGTAGCGGGCGGTGGGTCGCGGCTGGGAGACTATTTGCAGCTTATTTACTGCATGGCGACAGGTCTCCGGCGGTGTTCAAGGCTTGTCTTGCGGGTAAAATGACATCAAAGATGCCGCGCGGAGCCAGGCGCCACTTCACCAACAACGCGCATGTCTGCTGCGTATAAACCACGCCCACCACTACTCCCTGATTGGCCTCTGGCGATGTCGTCAACCAATAGCGAGGCGTTTTACATGCGACGAGCCTTGTTGACGCCTGGTGATCAACACACGGCACCTGTTCGCGTCTGGGGCCTAGCTGGCCTGCATGTATACATATTAGTGATGGTTTTTGGACGAGCGCGTTACAGTTGGCACATTTTGCTGGATAAAAGAACACCTTCCGTGTTGTGACCTCGCTGGACTCTATCTACGAACTTTCTCCTGCCGACCGGACTACATTAAGGTGTAGCACACCGATCGGGACCATCGTACAAGTTAGAAACTGCTTCCCGGACGATGATATACCCGACCCCACAGCCCGGGTCAGGGAACAGTACGCGTGAGCCCGGAGTGCCTTACAGCGGCTCGGCTATGCATCATCCGTCCGCTCCTACCGGACCTCTCACCGCCTTCAGTCCGCTGATGACCATGCAGAGACCCGCAAGCGACTACAGTATCAACTCCCTTCTCACCCCCGGTCAGCCCACTTATCTCCAGCCTGCGTTTGGAGCGCTAGCCCCATCTGTTCTGCCCAAACTACAGCAGGCACTGGCCAGTCGGGCCCACGGAGGTCTCATGCCCCCTTCACCCTCGGAGTTCTTCCTCCCGTCCGCCGCCCACCGCAATCCGGGTGTCATGCGTCCTCTGGAGCCCGAACCGGACGTTAAGGACGATCCTAAGGTGGACCTGGAGTTGAAGAACCTCTGGGGTCAGTTCAACAAACATCAGACTGAGATGGTCATCACAAAGTCTGGACGGTGAGTTCATCTTGTCTATATCCATGTGTGTGTATGTCCCTGTCCCCATTCATATGATGAGTGATTGGAATGACGTCAGTTTGAGGATCAAAACAAAGACATTTCGAGGATTCCAACCTCTATTGCTTTCCCACCTACCTGTACACTTCATATTTAGCACCTAAGTCATCTGTCCGTGCCTTGAGTGTTCTCGCACCGTCATATATGATGAGTAACTAGTTAGTTTTATAGACGTGCTGCTATTATTGAACAACAAGAGTTGCGGGTGCGCTAATGAACATATCGAATAGAGTTGGCGCTAAACCATGTGCTTAGACTGTAGCTGGTATTAGATTGTAGCTGTAATTGCTTAGTATATCTCCGTTTTGGTCGCCTGACCTGGCTGGGAAGTGTTCTAATATATAAGTCTAGGTGTCGATAACGGGCACACATGTGGCTATGTGCGTGCCAGGGAATCCCCTTACTAAGAGCATATAAAGTCAGACATGCATGTATCTATAGGGATGTGGTCGATACGCCGGCAGATGCTAACTACATAAAAGAAAAAAGACCCTGGCAGCCAACGGGCGTTCCCTGTATAACCAGCGCTAATTAAGCTATCACATCATCTCTTGCACATCTCTAATGTGAGTCGCACACGCGCGGCTTGTTTGGTGGTGTGCATGTTGCGTATGCTGGGTGGTATGGTGCGTGCAGTGCGTGTACCGTGGTGGAAGCGCAAATCGACCATCTCGCACGGTGCACATCTGCTGGCATGTGTTTACATTTGATAAATCAATGACTTATATACGCACACTCATGTTTGAGGAACGGAAACTGCACCCGAGGTAGGAGTTTGCCACTGTTTCCAATGTATTGCTCTCGTCTAACTCGCTATCGCAGGCGATGAGACATTGAGATAAGTACACAGCTCGCTATAGACCCCATGACTCACGCCGTCTTGCTGGCATTCATCTCGCTACTCGAGTCGCGCCGAAATCTATCCGAGAACGGTCGCGCACGCCGACTCTTCACCGATATCGTCACTAAGGCCGCATTTAGCTTTCCGGTCATAAAACAAATGCAAAAAGGGAAGTCGTATTGAACCATGGATCAGTTAAATGAATCACGTTCTTGATAAATCACCCAGCCCCAAATGACCCTTAGTGTAGTGTGTATATCCTGCCACAGAAACTCCTTTCCTGAACTTATGGTTTCTGTTGTCATTTCAGAAACAAGTTCCCGAGTCAAACATTTATACACGTTCGAGTAATGGATAAATTTTATGGTTAAATGTATGAATTATATTAACCACAAATTCTGTACAATTTGGCGCCTAAAGTACTGAAAATATATTGAAATATTTGTAAAAACGCCTCGTAGAGTAAAATTTATGTTAATCACCTGAATTCTTGGTCACATCTGACCACTGTTGGTGGACACGTCCAGACAAGCTATATAATTATTCTCACAAGTATTGGCAAAATGCAAGACGCGCTGTATCGTTGATATTATATAGATACTCCGGCTATTCAATAACAGGACTAGTTATTATTATTTCATTATTTGCAACATATTATATGCTGTAGTATCCTCATTGCGATAGTTTAAAGTTATGACCTGTCTTGCTGTAGACTGAGGATATTTCTCACCAACAATTTTTCTCAGGCACATGAATTAAATATAAGTCTTTAAGTTTAATGATCATTCGCACACGCCAACTTTCAGGGCTATTTTTGAAATGTTTTTGTATGTGTTCATAATATAAACCGTTTTCTATTCTTCCTTTCACACCAATTTTGGCGAATAGAATTCTGTAAAGACATAAATTATTTAATTGCGGTTCACGAGATAAATATTCACTTCTTGCATACCCAATATGAAACGCACAAATGTTACCTACCTTAGGAAAAATCATTGCACTTAACACATGGTTTTATACTGACTGCAGTAATAAAGCGATGTTTCTCCATAAGATGGAGACGTTTATTGGTCGTTTCAACTAGTTAGCGTTTTGATATGCAGTGACTGTTGAGCCTAAACATAAGTTTGAATCTGAGAAGGCTGATTTTCAGTTTGTAGAAGCTACGGTTTTCATCCGTACAAGTGCTTAGAATAAGTTAATTGGTGCTATGATGTCAATACGTTAGCCGAGTTTCGATCTATTTGAAATGGAAAAAAAAATACATGAAATGGAAATTATTGTTCCGATGGACAAAGTGTGCCGTGTGTAAGATGAAAACTACTTTTTATGAGCTCGTATAGCTTTATTTTTACGAGAGGTGGCGCCACAGTGTACCACGTGACCCTATGACGTAGGTTGTAGTCATTTTTTACGTTGTTTATATTTTACAGACGCATGTTTCCCGCGTACAAAGTGAAGATGTCTGGCCTGGACAAGCGCGCCAAATACATCCTTCTCATGGACATCGTGGCTGTCGACGATTGTCGCTACAAGTTCCACAACTCTCGTTGGGTGGTGGCCGGCAAAGCAGATCCCGAGATGCCTAAGCGAATGTATATCCACCCGGATTCACCGGCCACTGGCGAACAGTGGATGTCCAAAGTCATCTCCTTCCACAAGCTGAAATTAACCAACAACATATCTGATAAACATGGCTATGTAAGTGGTATTAGCTTTTCCTATCCCTAATCATTTGACTGAAATTGACCATTTGTCATCATATGTTTGTCTTGTGTTTTTATGTGGATTCTTACATTGAAATTGGTAGAAAATGAACCACAACTTATTTGAAACCAGATGCCTTTTGTAAAAAATTTAAATGTTACTCAATATGCCATGCCCTTAACTTCACTTCAACTTGTGAAGCAGACCTACAACTGAATACTCATCAATGTTATAGTTATTAACATTCATAATAACGAAATACAAATAAGGCGCCCAACAGTTCTCATTGACTTACCGCTGTATGGGTGCTGCACCATGCGTAGATATGACGCTGATGAAATCACTCCTCTACATCGTGCAGTTGGAGAAATATGTTCATTTGCTGACTCTATGGCAACAATCCCCCCTCCCCCCTCACACACTTACTCCACCCCGACTCACTATACCACACATGCCTGATGTGTGGTGGTGAGGGCCGTTGACCCTCCACTGTCGACTGGAGGCGCGGGATGGATTCAGCCCGAGAAGCGTTTTTAGTACCCTTCATATCTTGGGAACATTGGAGACAAGCGTCTGTGTCGCTCACACATCAAAGCGACGCCACAACCAACGAATCAATCCCTCTTGCCCACTCTTCCCGCATCTCCTTTGATTCCTGACACTCCACCGCTTGACACCCTTATTTCCCCCCCAACTCCCAGCTTTCACGCTGCTCGGATCTATAAATTTGATGCTTTGGTGCACACATGCTTAACTGGAGCTTATCAAGGACTGCATGCCTTGTAAGGTGCGACCGGAAGAGCTCCAGGTGCCCCCGGCTCCCCATAACCTATCACCCCCCCCCCCCCCCCCGCCACCCATCTCGCACCAGCACAATGCTTTTCCCTTCGCTCTTTAAGCTTTCAATCAGCCCTTCCTTTTAACCTCGGCGTATTATTCTTTGCGTGTGCATTCTTGATTTTGAAACGAGTTACAAATGTGACTATTCACGCTACTGTGGACATTACGCATCTATTAGACGTAAAATCACGTCCCCATGCCACACGTCTTATGGACACCAGGCGTGGTCGTGCATGGCTTTTTGCAGCTTAGCACTTGTCCTTCAGGCTGTACTAACCAACATATATAATAGACAGACAGTGCAGATCATTTTTTTCTGTGTAAACATAATCTAAAAACAATTTCCCTCTCCCAACTCACCCTTATCCAATTCCAAACCCACGACCCCCACCCCCCTCCCCACCCCCCATCACACACGCTTTCCTATAGAACCCGGCTAGCCCTTATCAATCCCTGTGGATGTCACAAGGAAGACTGTCGATTGTCGAATACGCGGCGTGTTTACCTGGTCTTTGGCGTCTGACGCCACGGAGATGCTCACGTTGTTAAGTGCTCTAGTGAGCCAGCATCGCTTCTTGACTTGCCATCAATTAGGAGTACGGGGTCGATCCCTTGATCATCCACTCGATGATTCTTGCTGTTCGTGTATCATGTATTGGTCTGCTGCTACCTGAATATGATTTGCCATCTCACGGTCGAAAGGTCAAGGGCACTGTAACATATCCATAGATCCGTCGAGAGGATATATCATTCACATTTTTTGTAGTCTCCACTGGCGGCATTGGTCATATACGCGCGCCAGTTTTTCAATACGTCAATGTTTATTCAAAGTGAAGTGTAGTGGCCCCTCCCGTCAGTTGAGCGACCAGCTCGTCTCCAGTGCTGTCGTCTGTCAGGCTGAGCAGCGCCGCCGTGGCGAGCTGTCCTGTCAATATCAGTGACGGGGTGCCACTTTCCATAGTCTGCGTCAACAGCCCGCCCCACAGTGATTTGCATATTTTATTGAGCGTTCCAGATGGTCATGCCTTTGAATGTGACAGCTTCTCACGGGTGTGGAGAGTTTGCAGACAAGTGTAGTGGGGATCGTAGGGGATCGTAAAGCGGGTGTAATGTCTGAGCGAAAAAAACAGCCATTGATTTCAAGGAGACGAACATGCTTGTTTTGTCGCATATTGTCTTGTATTTTTCTGTCGACTTATATTTGGATTCAATTTTGTTTATTTTGCAGACGATTTTGAATTCGATGCACAAGTACCAGCCTCGCTTTCATCTGGTGCGCGCCAATGACATTCTCAAGTTGCCATACAGCGCCTTCCGCACTTATGTTTTCAAAGAAACTCAATTCATTGCCGTCACAGCTTACCAAAATGAAAAGGTACACGAGTACATTGCCGTGAATCCTCATAAAACTGAGTCATCACATAAACACTCATCTTGAATAGCTCATGTATTCGGTCTGTGTGTTTTATCTGTTGCATTGGTTGAAACATTGCTCGATACTTGCTGTTCCAGATCACCCAGTTGAAGATCGATCATAACCCATTTGCCAAGGGGTTCCGGGACACTGGCGGTGGAAAGCGTGAAAAAAAGTGAGTTTTTATTATGATTGGCGTTGCAGGGAATCACTCCCCGGCCAAGATCTCGCTGCAACTCTTTTGACGCCGCCAATGACATTGATTACCCTGGAGTGTTGAAGGAGGCCTAGTCATAATAAACACAGCCTCGCTCCTTGTTTCTCCCCAAACCCTTACCCTGCAGCATGGAGCAGACAAATGTACATTTATAGATATAATTGATGATGTGCGATCGCTGACAGTGTAGTGGCTGAAGAGAATAACCGCGAAACAAATGGGTAGGCAGACGCGCGCGCGCCAGACGAAAGAGGCAAGGCAGACGACATCCGGCAGAGGCGATAAAAAGAGAACGTTCATTGGCGCGCCAGACCGACTCAAATCCCCTCTCTCACCACTCCCGTCAGTGCTCCATTTACTGCATTTGTTTGCAATGGGAGCCTAAACGGCTTGTATCGTTATGAAAAATAGAGACGCCTCTTGTTTAGCGAAGGTTCCTGTGCAAATTTACAAGCCACGACAAAATAAATTCCTAGTCGTCAAATGGCAGTATTTCTGTGAGGCAAAGTTTGTCCAAACGCGCCAACATGGTCGGTCCTCTGCAGACGACTATGGCGGGGATAATATTTGTCAAGAAACACCTTCGACGAAGTCGCTGTTTGCGCCGTAACCGGCGCTGCTTTGTACTAGCATATAGATGGGATGGGGGGGGGGATGGTGGGGTAACTCCTCTTGGCGTTGCATGAGGAAAAAAGGGGATTACATTGTCTCTATGTAGCAAGCGTAAACGCCTCGGATGTCACCTCCTGCGACCGCCAAAACCTCTGTCGAAAATCTCTAAATCTGTTTGACAGCGGCACGCCGAGACCTTGTTGGCTAATACTCTACAGCGCCGTGGTAAATACGAGTTTGAATAGACCCTTTAGTTAACTGGCGCCGAAAGAGTTTAGCAGACAAATATTAAGCGTCCCCTCAAGTATCCTATTTTCACACCTTGCGGGGATTATTTTCTCAAATGTCCCCCATTCTTCTTTTATATAATTTAAAGTCAAGTCCCCAGAATCCAAACCACACCTCGGCTTCATGCCCTCGATTTTTTCTCTCTTTTTGGGAGACATCAGACATTCAGCGGCTCATAACCTTCTGAGTCTCCGTTAAATCTCTTGAATGCAGGTTCGAACACACCGGTTTGCCCCGGGCGTGTGTCTTATGATTTAAGTCGAATTGAACGTCCAATTACTATACTGAGGCTGGGGCGTCAGTGAGCCTGTAGTCCAGTACCCTTGAGAACCCTTCTTTGCGTAAACACGGCTACTCAAGTCGTAAGCCCTCTTGACCTGAAGCAACTCACTGGCCCTCACTCAACGCGCGATTCACCGCCGCCACGCCCTACACCAATCACCCTCACGCGCATTACCTCGGCTCAATAACGTAATAGCTACGTGGAGCTGGTAATTGTCATTTGTGCAGTTCCAACATTTTGCCAGTTTGTTTCTTCACTTGAGGGAAGATGCTAATTTTCAATAATAATAGTTTTGTTTCTATTTTAAGTAATGAAGTGTGGTGCAATCAAAGCGATTACTCTCAAAGCCTTCCTCGAATACTCATAGATGCTATATGATTGAATGTTCGTTTGCTTCAGGAGACTCATGCTCAACTCGCAGTCCGACTCGAACATGGATCAGTATGGAAGCGATGAGGACGATGACGAAGAGATCTGCGTTGACGATGAGGACCGTTACGCTGAGGCCGACGAACAGGCTCGCTCACAAAGCCCAGTGGTACCTGATGACGTCACGGATGACGCTGCATCCTCGGCAGACGGCAGTTCGGTGGAGCGCGGGGATTTGGCGCCATTATCGCCCATCGGTACGTCACCGCTCATTCATTACTTGTCATAACACAGGACGGCACCAATCACGCGTCATATTACAGGCTGGACCGTGTCAGCTGGCCAGCTAACCTGGTGTTTGCGCATTAAGTGGGTGGCATATTGAAGGTTTTCATGTTGTGTATAAATGTTATTGTTGATGCCTGTACAGAGCGTGTAAGAGAGAGCGAACGCGAAGAGCGAAATCACCATACATCCACCCCAACCCCTCA
Source organism: Urechis unicinctus (assembly GCA_034190875.2). Taxonomy (NCBI): domain Eukaryota; kingdom Metazoa; phylum Annelida; class Polychaeta; order Xenopneusta; family Urechidae; genus Urechis; species Urechis unicinctus. The sequence goes on from CM067356.1 coordinate 23,021,481, forward strand.
ACCGTCAACACCGCCAGCCCAAGTCTCTCTAACAAATCCACCGTCTCCCAAACTCGAGGCGAGATCTCATCGGTTGAGTCCTGGAGGCCTCAAGCGAGAGCGCGACAGCGACGATTCGACATACCATGACCGACCAGCCGAAAAACGACGACACTTTGCGGGTTCGATTGAAAGAGGGTTCGGTTGTGAAGATGAACCGCGATCTCCGCCTAACGTCACTGTGGTACAGCCGTCAGTGCATCACCCTATGTTGTCTTACCTCTACAATAGTGGACTCTACCCACACCTGGCGCACGGAATGCCCCCACACAACCTCCCCCACCTCCTCCCAGGTATGCCTACACCCCCTACGCTCCCTTCGCTACCTTGGCCCTTCCTCCATCCGGGACTGACCGGATCCACTGAGCTAGGGGATCTCTCACCGACGTCGGCGGCAGCAGCAGCGTCCATGGCGCATGCTGCGTCTTCCGGTCTCCTGTCGTCTGCTTTCGGCCATTCGGCTGCTGTAGCCGCTATGGCCGGCCACCCGTGGATGAATCCTGCTCTGACATCATCTCTCCTGCACAGACATTCGTCCCATCCGACGGATACTAGTCCTTCCGGAAGTCCAACCTCATCACCTCGATCTCATATCAGAACTGTTTCCGGGTCGCCCCCGAGTTTTCCTATGAAGCCGATGGCTGTGAACGCCAACCATAGACTTGGCTTCAAACCATACTCGCTTCCTTCTCACCCTGCCTTCGTCAATGGCACCCCGACCATGACCCCGGCCGAGGTTCTTCACAGGGTCAATGATGAACAAAGGTCACCAGCCTCGTCGTCGCTATCTCCTAACAGTCCGCAGCAATCGCCCTCTACCGACCGGAGCAATTCGGAACCCCACAACCAGCTCTCCAACATGGAACGCATGGTGAGTGGTCTTGACGCGAACAACGCTCACAGCGCTTTCGGTCACGTGTCAAAACTGGGTCAGTGCCGATGATTCGTGAGAATATCGAACTTACCATATTTAGGATATACTAGCAGCAATCACAACCGTTCAAATTTGCATCCTTTTCATCACTAATCATCCCATGTTTTGGTCACTATTAGTACTGAGTAGAATTTTGCATCCTTCACACGCACATATAGGAAATAGGAATGCTATTTAAATGTGTATATCACAGTATGTAAGTAATTAAGTTAGTTGCAGATTCTCTATGAATACGTATAATTTATTGCATTGTATTCTTGAAAACTCGAATGTAATCTTTATGATTTAAACTGTATTCATTTATTGAAACATTCACTTTCGAAACATATCTAAAATTGTCTGGTGAATGGTCGCAATACAGTGTTGAATAGTACTGCCTCGTACGGTACTGCTGAACAAGCTACTCCTCGTTGTATATCTATGACCTCCAGTGATGACCGCTTGTATTGCTTCGTGTTGGCTGTGTTCAATTGGGTTGTTTACAGTCGATTGTAGGGTGGCTGGGTCAGGCACAAAATGGCTGGTCCATTCCCCGCCCCAGCGCCTACATTTCCTCATGCCTTCGCATTAAATGCCGTTCTCCTGATAGCGAACCGTGTATGCTAAACGCTATTGCATCGACTAATATATCACGTCCTTCTGGTAAGCCACCACGCTTCCACATAGTTCCATGTATGAATGACGATTTTTCCACTACCGTATTTTGTTTCTTTCCAAGTGCAATAATTTGTTAGAATGTACTTTGTCTTCACATGTGTTGTTAATGGTGAAAATATTGTCTTGTGAAATAAAGATGATAAATTGAATGAAAAACAATTATTCGGATATATTTGCCACCCCTCCCCGCTCACACGCACTTACAGGTTAATATATATATATAAAATATATATATATATATATATATATATTATATATATATATATATTATATATATATATATATATATATACATATATATATGTGTGTGTATATATATGTATATATATATATGTATATATATATGTATATATGTATATATATATGTATATATATATATATATGCATATATATATATATATCTATATATATATATATGGTATATATATAATATATATTTAGAAAGATATATATCATATGTATATATATATATATTATATATATAATAAATGTATAGATATACATGCATATATGTATACATATATATGCATATGCATATAAATACATATATACATATATATATATGTATTTATTTATTTATATATATATGCATTATTTATTATTTATCTATATTTATATGTGATATAAACGTATATATATATACTTATATATGTAAACGTACATATATCTTTATGCATATATACGCAAGCACATTTAATAATATATAAATATATCCATATATACATATATCATATATCCATTGTTAAGTACATATATTACTTTTTATACGGCAATGCATATATATTTACACACGCACACTCTAAAAAAACAATCATATGTAAATATATATATATATATGTATACACATATATATATATATACATTTATATGTATGCATACATTTATAAACATACATTTATATATATACATATAAGTATATATATATATCCAGATATATGTATATATATTTCAAGTTATACGACAATTCATATATATTTACACACACACTCTCTAAAACATAATCATATTTATATATATTTGTCTGCGTACGTGGGTGGGTGCGTGTGTTTGTGTGCGTGCGTGGGTGGGTGGGTGCGTGTGTGTGAATCAATGATAATAATAATGCTGCTGGGTTCGCTCATAGTTGACAATACATACCAAGCGTTTCATTGGGATATCTTACATGACAACTTATGCTACGGTAGTTCCATCCGCTATGAATAAACCAGAAGCAATATCAACAGTGTTTCCAGGCGGACCTCTCTCAAAGTACTATCGCGGCTGATTAATCGCCGACACCAAATATTTAGTAGGTCTTTCTAGGAATCGTTCAAAAATTATTCTCTTATCAATTGGGAAGCGTGATTGTATTAATTACACACATTGGCATAGCTCTTTGTTTCGTCATCAGCGTATCAGTGAACGTTATTTGAAGAGTCAATGGCCAATTGCACGATCCCTCTGGAATGCTTCATGATAATACAACGCGTCACTTAACAAAATCCGCATCGCGTACTCTATTAAAGTGAAATTGACTTTTTCTGCCATGTAACATCACGATAATTTTGGGTCATGATTATTAAACGAATCTTTTTTTTTTTAGAAAATGGGCGATCCAAATTCATCTACTGGTAATAAAATATTAACAAATGGTAAACATGCCAGAATTTCTATGCCAGTCGTATGTAGTTGTTTAACACTCCTGTCGTCTCCCATGCACACACACTGTGCACGCACACAACGCTGTGCACCCTATAAGCACGCACAGCGAGGAGGTGACATGTGCTTTGTCTGAGAGTCAAAAAATCAGCGTTAGCTCCAAGATCATAAAAGGCGGAGAAAAATGACTTTTAGGAAGCATGGTCATAAATGTGTCTTTTGACACGAGGGTCTAGCATAATAATCAAACAAACTGTTACAATGCAATAAACCTCCCCTCTCAATGGCAGGTTGACATGAGCTTTCCTCTTATTATCGACGAGCTCATCTGGCCGAGATCAGCCGCAGGGGAGCGAGAAGACACGAGACAAGTCTTGATTGATATATGCGAGGAACACGTCAGGCAAGTGCTATGTATTCCTTTATTCCTCTGACAGCCTTAAGACAAAAGAACCCGTATAGCGGCCGGGGCCATTGGTCGGTCTCAAATACCCACAGCTTTAGAGAAAGGAAATTGGACTTGCAGAGAAGATATTTTATTCCGCGTCAGAAAACTCGGTAGAGTGAAAACTATTGCATACTTGAGTGCGTTGTTTATACATTGAAGTTGCTTCATTAGGTTTGCATGATACGAGGCTAGCAGTGAAATCGGGACGTATCATGTCGATCTACGAAGCCGATTCCCTCGGAGTTCGCGACTGAGTGCCTATAACAATAATCAGGCACAGCATTTGCCCGCTGTCAGCGCACATTGGGGTCGGCTTGTTTGTGTGGAGTCGACTGGTGTACCAGGCGGTGGCTTCGCGGGCGGCCAGACGGTCTAAGTGGAGCCGCCGAGGGGAGGACAAGTCGCCTTCCTGATGCTTATCGTCCGGTGTATCCTCTTCTGGTGCCATTCTCCCGATATATTAGTCCGCGCCTCGGACACCCGGACATCAAAGAGGCGGCGCTACCGTGGGCTGGCCTCCAACAGCTTATATCGTGGCGGGGGTAAAGCCGAAGAAATCCCGCTTTATCAGCGGAAGAGCCACCCCGGAGCCACGGAGCTTGATGATTGTGCAACGAAGTCAGAGAATGAGGACCAGTTGTTTAAGAGGTAGCGATGAGCTAGTCAAGGTGTGACGTAGCTGACCACGTGGTCACTTGAAGACGAGATCGACGAATGTGAGATCATCGTCGATAAATGGCCCCGGACGCGCGCATCCCAGAATTTATAGCGACGCCTATTGCGTGCTCATGTCTCGACCCATTATGACAACAAACTTCCGGTTTAGTTCTCGGCGCCATAACTTCCTTCCGGCCGCGTCTTCTCGTCACACTGGCGATTATAGCATAATAACACATGATTACTTCAGTTGTCGACATATTAACTTATGAACAAACAACGTCGGCGCCTACGAACAGACGTCAGTGCGTTAGGTCAGTCAAACGTCGAAGCTACTGACATCAATAATCTAACACGCCTCACGCATATCTCGCCCCCCAGGGCCACCCTCACCCCAGCACCACCCTCACCCCAGCACATCACTTCCTAAATTACGCTTGATCATTAAAACCCAGCATGGCGCGTTATCTTCTATGCATGCATCGCATACCAAACTCTGATCGAGCAAACAACGGTTGTTTCTCTTTCTTTCTTTTTTTACGCTGCATTCTTCTTCGATACTAGTATCTTAATAGCTTGTCACAAATCTTGCTATCTGCTGTGTGTGTGGTTGGACCACGACACGGGTGATGTAAATACGCCATAAATCCCTCAACACTCACTACAGCTTCCAAAAGCAGCCATCTACTCTCCTGCACTGAACATATATTGCTCCGATGATGGCCTACTCTCGCTGCTTGACTAAATCTGTCTCTGTCGCCTTATCATGACGAGAACAAAGCCTTTTAATCTCCAGTATTTCACATTTAATCACCTCTCGACTTACGTTGCCCGGACCTGGCCCAATTCAGCGCCGGGTTGGCTAGGGCGATAGGTGTCAACTAGCCCGGATTAAGCCGCACTCCGGGTGTCATGCGCTGCCGGTATTAAAATATCGAAAACAGCTGATCGGGTTGTAATAACTGGTGGAACTGGAGAGGGGCACTCGACAGGAATGGTGGTAAATCAGCGTGCGTAAGAGACACTGGGATCACATACAGTGACAGGTATACAGTTGGACGCAATGAGATGAGATTACATCTTTACTACATGTTTACCAGGAGATTACATATAATTGGATATATAAAGTATTTGTCATATGATGCCCAATTTGTTTATGGTATTTGGTCTGAGTATACACGGAATCTGTTATCAAAGCTTAACAGAGGATACAGAGATGTACGTCACCAGTCCCAGTCCTGACTCGTTAAAATTATGAATTGATCGGCAACTATTGTTTATTTTCATGGTGTTTGCGAATGAATCTTTGTCGGATACGCAGATTTTGGCGGGATGCGTGCGTTGAGTTGCAGGTCTCTATTCAAAATACTCGCCTCGTAGCACCTATCTCTACATCCATGGTACCATTAGTTGGCGCTCATAATTAATTCAGACGAATATTTTGTCAAAGCTATCAATATATCAAACTTATTGTAAAGCAAGCAAGGTGTATTCCCGCCGAAATATGAACCCGGTAATTCCCCCATAATGGTCTTCTCTATACATAAACATGACACAATTCTCTCATCCCGGCATCTTCAATGGAATGTCGGCGAGTATTAATGCGTCCTCTTCGCGCAGCGCTATCTCGTTGTGGTGCACAAGACAATGTTGTGGGTGGTTCAAAGGCGAAAAACAAGGGGATTTCATAAAGGGATGCCATCTAGCGGTCAGTATCTCCTTCGCAATCACTGACCCCATGCCGAGAAGCGGCTTCCTGTGCTTCTGATAATCACCTACTTCAAGGCGCTGACGGAATCATAAGATCCAGTAGCCATCCCAGAGCCTCTAGTTACACGGGATTATTGTGCGAACTCCTTAAGGCCATATCTCGCTCCTATGCATTCCGCAACAAGTGGTTTCCCGAGATGCTTAGCATATGTAAACAACAACAAATAGCACGTGGCCTCGCGAGATAGCGCGAGGAGATTGGGAGACGAGATTTACTTTGGGCAAATCCCTTAAGGGAAAGATGTTCTTAACAGATAAACACCAGATTACTTTGATGGTGTTTGAGTGAAAATGTCTAAGTTTAAGAGTATATAGGAGTTTTAATCTTCCCGCGAAATCTCCCTAAGCGCCAGTGTTTGGGCCGCAAGACAGCATCGTCTGCTTTCAAGTGCACCGACAGTTTCGAAATCGACCTGGTGGCGTTGATCTTGTGTCTGAGTGAAATGTATCACCCCACATGATTCAGTTCCTTCGCGTTTAAAAACACACAGATTTCCTGTAATAAAACACACGGCATAAGAACTTGGACACCATATTTCAATCAAGCCATCATTTCGCGGTACACAGCATAGGATGTCATAGATTCTAATGCCCCTGTTCATTTCCCCTGATACACTCAGGCCCTCCATTTTCCTTTATCGAAATGACACTATAAACCAGTCTTTAGCAAACTATAATCCTACGCACTCATAATTTGTCATCGAAACAGCGACAAAATAGCCGAAATCGTATTAAAGGCTACGGACACTTTATGATAAGCGGGGAATATGTCCATTCTATACATGTCATTTTCAATGTATGTTTCATCGATTATTTTAGCAGGCCCGCAAAACGTAGACTGGTTGAGCCAGTCTGTAACAATTGCACGTAAACACATGGTGAGCTGATTTACGATGGCCCGGCGACAGGTTGGCGCCATTTCTGACACTTCGGGCGCGGATGGTCAATGCTAAACTGTTAATAATTTATGCGCTGAGAAATAAGCGGGTAATATGGTTATAATGGAGGCGTTGGATGGCGTTAGTTTTGAAAGGCACGACTGTTGCATTAATGGAGCGTGCATCAAAGCGCGCTAGTTTGGCTGTCATTGTGTGCGGACGAACAATTTCAGCTGGGTATATTGCACGACCCGCCAATTGCCTGTTACAGCCGGGTAAACAGGCATTCATTCGCGGATGCTCAGTGTAGAAGCGATCGTGGTCATAATGCCGCCAATTTTATTGGTTTCCAAAAATTGTTCTGACAGTTTTGCCCAAATATAATTCAGTATTGGGTTTATTACTCCTTACATGTATACACGATCGTAAAATCATTGACATACCAAAGGCTGTCCTACTGTTAGTTGAGAATGGGATGAGTAACGGCTATATTTCCTGAATCAACTGCTTGTGGTGTAGAGGCGTCGCATACCAATCTGACCGAACGTGTGAGTATACATCGGAAAAGTACATCATATGGAGAGGGAAGTGCCCAGAGGAAAAATATATCCGCGAAATGACAGTCTCAGTCAGTATATCTACCCAAGTTTCACCCAAGCTAACAATATAGCTGGAATAGGTTGAATGGTGAGAAGGATCATCGCACCTCGTGAACAGAAGGTCTATAAATAATTCATTCCGTGCTAGGTAATCTGACCTTGACAGCCTGTGGGTCCACACCAGACAAGCCCCTAGACCAGTATATACACGTCATGAAAGGGTATGTGGGATATATACTTCATCTACGTAAATAATATTTCATAAATGACAAGACCAGGCTGAGATAAAGACCATCTCAAGCACCACGCCTGAAAAGATCAAGTGGAACAAGCTCGTATGATCCTTACAGCTGTTTGTCTGGTTATAATTTAGTGTTAACTAGTACATACGTAACGATCTTAGCTACATTTAGTCACCAAACTTCCATGAAGATAAAGTCATCGGGCCGATACAACCGATTCGCCTAGCTGGGGGATGGAATATGATGCGGTCCATTCCCAGTGCGTGACGCATCGTTAAGCGTCGCGGACGCTGCGTCATAGAGACTATATGCGTTGATGGCATCTTGAACAATTCAAGAGGAAAGCGGCTGTATTGAAAGTCAACTTTGGTTAGCTCGTGCCGTGCAAGGCAGCGATCATGATCAAAGGAGCCTGATTAGGTTCTCGATCACACCGCGTATAGCCCACACACCTCCACGGTAATCTGGCCGAGAAGCGAGGATGGCGGGATCTAACGCCGCGCTTGCTCGGGTTATATGGGGTCTGAGACACGAGGCGTGGTGAAGCCCGGCCTGGGTTAGGGCCGCCCGCGGCGGGAGGGGGTAGGCAATCGCTCCGGCTGAGTGACGGCGCACCGTGGCGCCACTCTGGCGACCTCATGTAAATAGGCAATTGTAAGCAGCCTGACGCCTGGGCGTTTTTAAGCCTTACAATCGGCCCCGGTAAGGTAACAGAACAGGCGTGTGCGAGAGGGTGTGAGGGTGAGAGAGAGAAAGAGAAAGAAACAGAGAGGGAAAAGAGAAAGACAGAGAGAGAGAGAGGCTGTGTGTGAGAGAGATAGAGAGAGAGAGGACAGGGAGGGGGATAGAGAGGAGAGAGCGAGGGTGAACGGAGAGAGAGATAGAGAGAGAACGTAAGAGAGAAAGAGTATGAGAGATAGATAGAGAGAGATAGAGAGTGAGAAAGAGAGAGAGAGACAGACAGAAAGAGCGAGAGGAGAGAGAGAAACAGAGAGAGAAACACAGAGAGAGAGAGAGGTGGAGAGAGAGAGAGAGGGAGAGAGGGAGAGAGAGAGGGTGAACGGAGTGAGAGAGATCGAGAGAGAAAATAAGAGAGAAAGAGTATGAGAGATAGATAGAGAGAGATAGAGAGTGAGAAAGAGAGAGAGAGAGAGAGACAGAAAGAAAGAGCGAGAGGAGAGAGAGAAACAGAGAGAGAACACACAGAGAGAGAGAGAGAGAGGGTGAACGGAGAGATCGAGAGATCGAGAGAGAAAATAAGAGAGAAAGAGTATGAGAGATAGATAGAGAGAGAGAGAGAGTGAGAAAGAGAGCTAGAGAGAGAGAGAGAGAGAGAGAGAGAGAGAGAGAGAGAGAGAGAGAGAGAGAGAGAGAGAGAGAGAGAGAGAGAGAGAGAGAGAGAGAGAGAGAGAGAGAGAGAGAGAGAGAGAGAGAGAGAGAGAGAGAGGAGATGTAACAGAAGGGATGCAAAGTGACGACGAGGGTACATGGAGAGAGAAACATTATCAGGAAGAAATATATATAGGAAGATAGGTTAAGGGACGGTGACAGTCAGAGAGAGAGAGAGTGTGTGTCTGTGTGCGCGAAAGACAGAGGGAAGAGGGAATAGAAGAGAAATAGGAGGGAGATGGGATACGATATGGGAGGAGGGTGATATGAAGTCAGAGAGGAAAGAGGGACAAGAAGCAAGCGTTAAAGAGAAATGTATTGAGAGAAAGAGATAAAAATGGAGAGGCGATGAGAAATATAGAACAGGGAAAGGCAAAAGAGAGACGATGAAAGAAGATGAGAGAGGAAGGAAGAGAGATAGCTTAACATAGATGGGTAGAGAGACATAGGATGATGGAGAGTAAGGTAATAAGACAGGCAGAGAGAAAGAAAGGAAATGAGATAGGGGAAAGAGGTATATGATAGCAATAGGGAGAAGAAGTGATAGAGAGTGGGCGGAGCGATGTGTTTTATATATATATATATATATATATATATATATATATATATATATATATATATATATATATATATATATATATATATATATATATATATATATATATATATATATAAACATACATATACATACATCGGCGATGCAGAGTGGCAATGGATATGAATTCTGAATGGTATCTCATCGTCCGAATCTCAGTCCTCAAAAATTCCCCTCCGCTATTATCCACCTTGACAGGACCTCACTTAGCCAACTGAAAGATCAAGACATGAATGCATTAGCAATGTTTATAACAAAATTTCATAGGAACAGTGCATGCCTTGTCCGATTTCTGCCTTGGCACATTTCCCGAGTAACCCCCTCTCCCTTGGTTCCCACCCTGTCACTTCGCTCAATTGATTCCATGTCAATACAAGATTGGTTGAGTGCCCCTCCCCCGTTCGCCCTCCCACGCGCTCCTCCATCGGCGTCAGTCCATCCACGCCCTGGGCGTGTGTTCTGAAGTTCTATTGTGACACACTTAATACAGAAACAGACGATGTTTTCGCTCTTTCCGCCTCGTTTAAACACCACCATTGAAAATTTTTAATGGCTTCGTACTGCTGTTAATGAGGTTATACTCCCGCACTGGCATCCCAAAGAAGAGACGATGTATTGTGACTGTAATGAAAGCCATAGCAATCTGAGAAATTGCAGGGGTTATACTCGTTAACAAACACCACAAAAGAAACATATTGTGCCTAAGAATGGGTCAGGGAGAGCAACAAACAAAGGCCTAACTCGGTGAAATCATAAAAAACAATCCAGCCGAATATCATGATTTTGAAGGAAAGTAACCCCACCCCCGATTTAGCTCATGACCGCAGTCACAGCGGAAGCCCACAAGCTGCCTATATATCACACGGATGTTATAAGCTTTCGGGAGAGATTATCAGTGTCGGACAAAACACCTCGCATTCCGTCTCCTGTGTGTATGCTGGTAATTCTCCACTGTTGTTATTGCCCCACAATGCAAGGAAATCCGCCAGGCGTCGCCCCGTCTGCCCCTGTGCTTTGATCAACAAGGTTATTTTCACACTTGTGGCGACGCAGGGCAGACAGAGCGACTCCAACAAGGCGCTTTATTGATATAGACTATTACCGGCGCATTTAACGTAAATGGTGCGCCTGCGTGCGGCCGTGATCCGACTATATGACCTGTATTACGGTAGCAGCACTACTCGTCAATCAACACCTCGCAAGAATTTCGACGTTGACAAAGACAGCTTTATCTGCGTTTAATTTGTCGATTCAGGCAACGAAGACTCACTGAGCACGTGTTCATTTCCTCTCCTGTCACACTTTCAGTTGACCCGAGACTGTTGTCTTGTGATCATTTATTCTAACTACGACGGAACCATCCCTCCGCCACCCAGGGAATCAAGTCACGGGTCGTCTTCTGCATACAGCTATACTGCGGCTTCTATATTCTGTAACCTTAAATACTGCTGCTGTTTTTATTATCATCTTTGCTACTACCACAACGCTTAGCAAGCAACATCATTGATATAATCAACCTCTTAGTCGTCAATATCACCATCATATCACCACCATCATCATCATCATCATCATCACCACCATTCTTACCATCGATATGACCATCACCACCATCATTATCACCACCATCATCATCATCATCATCACCACCATTCTTACCATCGATATGACCATCACCACCATCATTATCATCATCACCATCCTTTCCTTCATCATTATCATCATCATCATCATTATGACCAAGATTATCATCATCATCATCATCATCATCATCATCATCACAACATCCTTACCATCCTTATGACCACCATCATCATTATCACAATCAGTAACATTATCATCCTTTACTACACGCACATTTCCTTATGAACCTAGCAGTCACCCCTTACAGCAGACGCCCTGATAAGAGCCAAGATTCACTAAATCCTTGCTGACCGCACCTCTCGATATCCAAAACGAATCTCAGAATTGGCCCTTGACGTTAAGACAACGGCTATCTGTACTCCGCCTGAAACAGTTGCTTTATTCGCACCGATCTTCCTTATCTTTCTTTCTATCACTATCGACCGAGCGCACACATCAAAGAGGTATTAATCGACTCTCAAAGGAGCTTATTTGCACATGGAGCTGTAAAGTAATATGTCACCTGACACTCATGGCCGTCAGCGCGCCATCTCACTCGTACTACTCAACAATGGCTGCCTAATAGGGCCACAACACATCCCTATATATTTTACTAGCTCTTATCAAGATCCATAGAGCTTTATCAATAGATTACTTATCTGAAAATCAAAAGATCACCCCCTCTCCTGTTCACATATATGGGATATGGTTGAGTGATATGGTGTTTGACGTAGGCACCTTATCAGTTTATCACGCGAGAAGACACTTTCTTCTTTGTGAAGGAGTGAATAGTGGGCAACACCACGTGATAGACTGCTCTGACCTCTCCCCGACCCACCCGCGCATCACACCGCTACGAAACCACGCCGCATTCCCGACGCTGTATCCCAACAGGCGCTATACGTCACAACGCACACCCACTTCTCTTGAATGTTATCACCATAAGCTTGTTACAGGACGATCACTAGCAAGTCATACATCAGATCGACAGATTGTCACTGTTGTTGGGTCAGAGTTGCTGGTGTGAGGCCGCAATCGAGCGTCTCAGGTGAGGACAGAAGACAAACATGTGTGTAACTTTAATCAGCGCTAGTACCGACTCATCCACGTCACGTGACTAACCCTGAAGCCCCTGGCACCCTGACGCTAGTGGAATCTTCATGGCCCTATAAATGCCTGCCGACACCCGACCTGCAATAGATACGAGTCCTCAGCGGCAGTATACAAGCACTCACCTAGCGTAAGTATGCTTGCGGTTGAAGAAGCTCTTGGTAAAACTACCGCAGACGGCGCCACCGTAGGTGTGACAGGCCACTCGGCGGCTATCGCAAGCTAACATTATTTAGCTTCATTTCCTGACGGAGGCGAACCGACAAGTGCTTCTTGCATAAATCTTCCACTCGTTTCCAGCCTACCTGCATAAATATTTTCTGAAAGTGTCGTTAAAGTGGCTTAAACTCCATTAATTAAACCCACATGTAAGCCTGGCTTGACGTGCAGAAGGGTTTAAAATGTTACGACTGGCTATCAGTTTTATTGCCGGGTGATAATGGCAACTGATTAGGGCGACCGAGCGGCTGTCGCCTCCCCTATACGCCTGGCCGCTCGATTGCCTCTCCATGTCATGGTGCCGTGTACTGTACTAGTGAACGTTACAGCTGGCTGTGTAGGTATAGCGAATGACAAGCGGGCTATATATGACGAGTGTCAAAGACAATATATCTGACTGACATATTTAGTAGTCACCTGTTTGACTGGTCACCTTTAATCAGCACTGTCCGTATATCACCGTACCGGTCTTGGGTCCACGTCCTATACACCACGGCACTACAACACAAGCTGCCCTTCTCGTCTTATCTCGTCCATATTTGCTTTGATAACGAGACGAGAAGCTGCTAATGGTAGTGGACGATACGGACCAGTCAGCAAGTGTCAAAAACCCGGCTTTCTAAGGACCAGCTGACATATTTACGACGTAATGTCGACATTAGATTCACGGATCGGATTCGTACAAAGAAGAAATCCTCGTTGCCGCCAGAGTAATATTGATAATGTTCATGATATATTGGGTCGGGATCAGTGGTCATTGGTAATATGTGGCGGCTGTTTTAGTGTCGGATCCTTATCAGCTCTATACCGACTTATCATGAATATATAACCGCTAAATGAATCACAGCTCAAGTTCCGCGTCACACTAGAATCCATCGTGGCACCTTGTACCCGGCGGGAATTAACCGAACAATGCCGCCAACACTCCATAATGGAGTAAGCAGGTGTAAAAAATACGCTTTATGCTTTGTCATCCTATAAAGATTGATGTCGGGTAAGATACGGGACCTTGGTAACAAACAGAACCATGGTAACATTAACCTTAAAACCTGGATTTCCCTTTGAACGAAACACCCCTGGAAACAAACTTACCCCTGGTAACAAGCATATACCTCATATAAAACACACCCCTGGTAACAGTCATTTATCCAGTGACAAACATATACCATGGTTACAAACATATTCCAGGTAACAGTCATATACCCAGTGACAAATATATCCCATGGTTACAAACATATTTCTGGTAACAGTCATATACCCAGTGGCAAACATACACCATGGTAACAAACATATACCTGGTAATAGTCATATACCCAGTGACAAACATACCCAAAGTTAACAAACATATTCCTGGTAATAGTCACAAACCCGGAGACGAACATATCCAAAGGTAACAAACATATTCCTGGTAATAGTCACATACCCAGAGACAAACATATCTAAAGTTAACAAACATATTCCTGGTAATAGTCACATACCCGGAGACAAACATATCCAAAGGTAACAAACATATTCCTGGTAATAGTCTAATACCCGGAGACAAACATATCCAAAGTTAACAAACATATTCCTGGTAATAGTCACGTACCCGGAGACAAACATATCCAAAGGTAACAAACATATTTCTGGTAATAGTCATATAGCCAGTGACAAACATGTCCCATGGTTACATACATATTGCTGGTAACAATCATATACCCAGTGACAAAAAGAACCCTGCTTCTATGGTGACAAGCATTACGATGGCAACGAACGACAGAATGATGCTGACAAACATATGCTTGTGTGAAAACACAGTATCCTGGAAACATGAAAGCGAACACATCACTGGTTCCAGATAGAATTCTAATGAGAAAGAAAACCGAACCTTGTGAACGGATACATTATCGAATCCCTGATTACAAACAGAGCCCTTGCAAGAAACAAAATCCTTGCATGAGCGAGAACGATTGCAGAACCTTGTGAACATATCGCTGCTGCCATCACATCCCTGGCAACATCAATAAATATGGTAGCAAACTTGTCCCTGCTAACTACGAAATGCTGGCAAAATAAATTTCTGTGGAAACATCCTTGCTATCTAACAGAAGCCTGATCACATAAATTTCCAACACCAGAACCCTGGTACCATATTTCCTTGGCAACATCCATATCACCTCTAACAACTGAACCTTGATCATATAAATTTCCCTCGCAAGATATATATAACTGCTACCAACAGAACCCTGGTGACATAAATTTCCTAGGCAGCATACTAATCACTGCTACCAACAGAGCCCTAGTAACATCAATTTCCGTGGCAACATACATATAACTTCTTATCCCTGCTTACACAAATATCCTTTGTAACAAGCATATCCTGCATAGCAATAAACCCTTCCCTGATTACTAGCTGATCGAAGCTAAGCAACATTTCCCTTGCAGCAAACATTTCCCTGGCAACATGCTGAATCCTGCAACCGACAGAACCCTGGCTACATCGAATTCCTTAGTTACACTCGTATTATCCTTATAACCTTTCTGTACCCTAGTTACATAGATTCTATGTTGACAGACACATGCATGCCAACAACAAAAACGTCATAGCATAACGTCCTTGACAACAAATACATCCCTGTTGCTTCTGTAAATTAATATTTGTTGCTTATGGGTGTGAATTAATCTAAACACTGACAGACTATTTCTGTGAATTTATATGAATATTGGTGGGTTACTCCTGTAAATAAGCCTAAATAACCTTTGGTTATTGTTGTCATCGTATAACTGCTACCACGGTACCAGCTACATACTTAATGGCGTTTGTTGTAATGCAAGTGAAATATTTTTATTACGGTAAATCCAAGTTAACAGAGCCCTATTAACAAAAGTATCCGTGATCCTTCGCTACTAAAAGGTCACCCCACTGTATTTGTATGTAACAAACAATTCGTGCGTTAATTATTACTGCATAATTATGTAACATCAACAGCATCGTGCCCTCGTGATGTAATCGTGAGTCATTTCGACACGTTAGTCTCCATGGACGGAATAGAACCATGGAGGAGTGCTGCTGTTTATTCACGAATATTAGCTGTTGCCTTTCTGTGTTCGATCGGCTGCATGAATTATTACAGCTGATTGTATGCTCCGCTAAAATGACCAAGCATGGCGTTGATGGGAATGGAGGGCTATTGTAACAAAGACCTAATACCGATATGGACCCTCAGTAAATGTGGAAGTTAGAATAACTTATTTCATCGTGTCTCGGGTCGGCTGTGTCCACAGTAAACAGGTCATTATAAGTCAAGGCGTCAGGAATATGAGTCGTGCCTTTATCAGAGTCCCATCTCATCGGCAGCTTTTGTGTCGCCTTCAGACACCTTGCTCAATTCGTCTTTCATGGCTCACCAGCCCGCCAGCTGCCATTGTTACCAGGGTGTCGTCGCGCCACCTAGAAACCCCCAACATGGCGTCTTACCCCAGATCGCCTCGCATGATAGCATTGGCAAGCGCAGACTGCCTGCCATAAACCCCGTAATTTTGGCGCCACTCTTGAAGCGCTTCACTGACAAGTTGTGTGATTGCTGGGGGTGTCGAGGTGTCAATGTGTGGTGGATGGCGGACAGGACGTCATCAGCCGGGCTGCTTTAATGTCATCTCCACTCAGCGGACATCAAATGGTAACGTGAGAGGTGATTAGCGATTGGCCGGCTGATAAGCTTTAAACAGCAAGTCAATGCAAGGTGTTAGGGACGTCCGTTCGCATGGCCGCTAATATATCCTGGAGCTGCTGCTAATGTGGGAAACTCAAATCGAGTATCATCTGCTAGAAATTGTAACTGCCCGAATTTAATACACACTTGTGGGTGGAGAAGGCCGAGTAGAAGGCCGTCACCTCTCGTGTTGATCACGTGATGTAGAGAACGAGACATTCGTTTGGTTGGTCTTATGTGTGACGCAGCCGATGCAACACATCACGGAACACAGCGACCCGAAAAGACCAGCATCAACACGACGCCAGTATATACTGCCTATACATCGATTGCACAATGAACACACAATCAATTGCTATTAGCTGGAATCAATATGTCAGAAATCGATACTCACACGGAGTAGGTGAAAGAGGCGGCATTATACACAATATACGCACACATACATACATATATGTACACATATACGCACACATACATACATAGTCACAAACACACAAATATGTATTGTTGATTATGCATATTAAAAATGTATTTATAAAAACAAAATCGATGGTCGATGCCAGAAAGACTCGATCTCATCTAAACGAATCGATATACAGGATGCGATTGTCACTTTGGGCGCCTTTATTAACTCGGCCTGTCAACTGTTTGCTTAACTACTCACCCGCTTCACTCATCTAGCCACGCAAATGACACCCTTATGTAGACAGTGACGCAAATGACACCCTCACGAAGACAGTGACGCAAATGACACCCTTATGAAGACAGTGACGCAAATGACACCCCTATGAAGACAGTGACAGACCACATAGCTAACTTAAAGCGGCATGATAAACTAGTTTGAATGTAACAAAATTGTTCTCCCTCCCGGTGAAAATTTCACCCAAAGATCCCCAGATAATTCATGATCAGAACATTGTCACAGAGTTATCTGACTTAAACGTAAACACAGAATGGTGCGATCAATTGGTGATGGCATAGCGGATGATCCATATCAACGATTGCTGGTTATTGTTTAGTATACTTAACCATTGTTGATAACAATGGTTAAGTATACTAAACACTGGTTGGTTACTGCTGTAAGTTAATCTGGTTGGTTATCAATATGAGTAAATCTAAAAACTAGCTGGTTAATACTGTAAGTTTATCTAAATACTTGTTGTTTATTACTGTAAATAAATCTAAACACTGGTCGGATAATACTGTAAATTGATTTAAAATTTGTTGGTTATTACTGTTAGTAAATCCAATCACTGGTTGATTATTATTGTAAGTAAATCTAAACACTGGTTGGTTAATTGCTCTAAAAATTAATCACTGGTTAATTTTATTGTAAGTTTAATCTGAACACTGGTTGATTATTGCTGTAAGTTTATCTAAATAATGGTGTTGCTGTAAGTTAATCTAAATTATATTTCCATGTTAAATTGGTGCCGTTTATTGCTCTACCACAAGTTGGATATTTTTGTTTGCGCTCCAAGACAAATGATTGTCAATTATTGTAGTTCATGTTGACTAGTGGTTGGTTTTTGATGTAATCAATGCTGACTACTGGTTGGTGTAAGTTGTAATCCATGCTGACTCTGATTTGGTTATTATATTTCCTGGTTGGTTTAAATTGGTGATGTTATCTATGCTTATTGCTTATCTACCACATGTTATCTTGGCTGACTACTTTTTGGTTTTGCGCTCCATGCTGACTACTGATTGGTTATTGTTGTAGTCCATGCTGACTACTGGTTGGTCATTGATTGTAGTTCATGCTGACTACTGGTTGGTTACTAGTTGTGGTTGGTTATTGATGTAATCCATGCTGACTACTGGTTGGTTATTGTTGTAGTCCATGCTGACTACTGGTTGGTTATTGATGTTATCTATGCTGACTACTGATTGGTTATTGATGTTATCTATGCTGACTACTGGTTGGTTATTGATGTTATCCATGCTGACTACTGATTGGTTATTGTTGTAGTCCATGCTGACTACTGGTTGGTCATTGATGTTATCCATGCTGACTGCTGATTGGTCATTGTTGTAGTCCATGCTGACTACTGATTGGTCATTGATGTTATCCATGCTGACTGCTGATTGGTCATTGTTGTAGTCCATGCTGACTACTGATTGGTCATTGATGTTATCCATGCTGTCATTGATGTGTAGTCCATGCTGACTACTGATTGGTCATTGATGTTATCCATGCTGACTGCTGATTGTTGTAGTCCATGCTGACTACTGATTGGTCATTGATGTTATCTATGCTGACTACTGGTTGGTTATTGTTGTAGTCCATGCTGACTACTGGATTGGTCATTGATGTTATCTATGCTGACTACTGGTTGGTTATTGTTGACTGGTCATTGATGTTATTTATGCTGACTACTTGGTTTGTTGTAGTCCATGCTGACTACTGGTTGGTCATTGATGTTATCTATGCTGACTACTGGTTGGTTGTTGTTGTAGTCCATGCTGACTACTGATTGGTCATTGTTGTAGTCCATGCTGACTACTGATTGGTCATTGATGTTATCCATGCTGACTGCTGATTGGTTGTTGTTGTAGTCCATGCTGACTAATGATTGGTTATTGTTGTAGTCCATGCTGACTACTGATTGGTCATTGATGTTATCCATGCTGACTACTGATTGGTTATTGTTGAAGTCAATGCTAGTTCGTTATCGTTGCTATCCATATTCAACACATGTTGTTTGTTGTTGTAATCCAAACTGTAAAGTTGTGGTTAGTGTTTCTATCAAAACCTAAATAGTTGTTATAGCTGGTGCTCTAGTTAAATACTGAGTGGAAATCACTCTAAGGCTGTACTTTACTGTTGTCATAATATATTGAAAGCTTGGTGTTAATCACTATGGTTATATCTGAACGCTGCGTGCCATGCATGTTGGTTCTTATTAAAAGTTTCAAGATGAATATGTTCGTTATACGTGAAACCTTTGGTATATATATTTTTGTTACAACTTGATTACAAATAAAGGCAGTGTGTTAATCTTTAAATAACACGGTTATAAATGAAAGCTTCATTAGAATTTGCTTGGTTGTAATTGTAAGCTTCATTAACACTGGCTTGGTTATAAATGAAAAGTACATTATAACATTGCTTGGCTATAAATAATAGCTTCATTTCAACTTGCTTGCTTATAAATGGAAGTTTGGTTTTAACTCGCTTGGTTGTAACTAATAGCATCGTGTTAACGTACATTGTTATACATGAAAGCTCAGAGTTAACATTACTGTATTACTGTATGGATGTAAGCGAAATCATTATGTTAATTTTCTTGGCTTTAAATGAACTCATCGTGTTAACTGACATGGTTATAAATGAAAGTTTTGTGTTAATATACATGGTTATGAATGAAAGCTTTATGTAAATTCCCTCTGTTGCAAATGAAAGCAACGAGATAACTTGCAAGGTTATAAATGTAAGATTTGCGTTAGTTTGCTTGGTTGCAAATGAAAGCTTCGTGTTAACCCAAGTGGATATAAATGGAAGATTTATGTTAACTTACATGGTTACTGGCTTGGTTTAAAATGAAAGCTTCGTGCTAACTAACTTGATTATGAATAAGAAAATAGATTTAACTAACTTGGTTATAAATCTGTCATTGTGTTAAATGACTTGATTATATATCGATGTTTTATTGTTCCTGACAGTCTCAAATGACGTTAACCGTTCCCAGGTGAGCTGGGATCTACCTATGATTCTGCCCCATTGTACCCGCCTTGCACCATCTCGCCAGGTAAGCAGGTCTCGTGGCATCCAGGTGCTTGATCTCCCCGGGAAAGGAGGGAGCCGCTCAGGTGTCCCATGCCATCACCTGCTCCCAGCACCCGACAGGTAACCCGCAGACAGTAACTCGTCCGATCCCCCTCTCCCCCAGTCTCTGTCCCATCATCAACACCGCTACACCATCACCAAACACCCAGCTAGGTACATCTCACATCGCTAGACGCGTCGATCAGTTGATCAAAGCATGTGAGTCGTTTGACATGGATACAGCGACAACATGCTGAGAGAAGCGTGTAGGTAAGCACCTGCTCACTTCCCCCTTGTCATGTCATGCGCAAACGCAGCTACATGTGTTTTTAAACGACACAGCCTGTGACCCGACCTGACCGTATGACTAAAGGAGAACATTTGCCCCATAAAGACAGATGCTTTGTTTCATTTTCCATCTTCATGCTATGCTATGCTATGCTATGCTATGCTATGCTATATATATATATATATATATATATATATATATATATATATATATATATATATATATATATATATATATATATATATATATATATATATAGATATATATGTATATATATATATATATTATATAATATATATATATATATATATATATATATAGATATTTATATTTATATATATCTAATATATACAGATATATATATATACATATATATACTATATATATATATCTATATATATATATATATATATATATATATATATATATATACTATATATATATATATATATATATCTATATATATATATATAATATACATATATATATATATATATATATATATATATATATATATATATACATATCTCTATAGATATATATATGAGATATATATATAGATATATGGTATATATATGATATATATATATATATATATATATACATACATACATATACAAACAAACATATATATGTGTAGGGTGGTGGTGTTGTTCATTGTATGTGTGTGTGTTTGTGTGTGTATGTGTGTGTGTGTGTGTGTGTGTGTGTGTGTGTGTGTGTGTGTTCATCTTCTTCTTTCTTAGGGCCGCGCCAGTCCAGTCACGAGGACAATTCTGCAGTGTAGCATTATAGGATAGTTGCTTTCTAGGCCAGTGCATCAGGTGACGAGGCGTTGACACATTATGATTACCATGCTTCAGGGACCGAGCTACTAAGTCTGACGTCACATAGCTCCTTAACACCTTTTCTCTGTAGCATTATAGTCATTACCTTCCTGGGGGTAATATCTCAAGTACTGTGCAAAAGATAAATACCAAATTCACAAGGTCATTTAGAGATTGTCCAGGGCTACAATATATGGATGATTCATCGGTCAGAAATGCGTCAAAAGTTATTATCTTGTATAGCAATGCTGCAGGAATCCCCTATTGCTCGAGCCAGTCTGACTAATTTCGCACCTTTTTTTGCGGGCACGACGTGGGATCGGACGGGTTTTATGGCGACATTACTTTCAATGTCACTTCTGTCATGGCGTGGATCAGGGAAGGGTAGTGACAAGGAACGGGTCACGGTGGTGGAATCACTGCGGCCATTAGGGCGGGCTCAATTGGAGCACTTGAATGAAATTGAAACAATATTGCAAATACATGCTGTTATGCAATGTCACAGTAACAAATGAGCCATACATACACATACACACATACATACATACATACATACATACATACATACATACATACATACATACATACATACATACATACATACATACATACATACATACATACATACATACATACATACATACACACATACATACATACATACATACATACATACATACATACATACATACATACATACATACATACATACACATACATACACACATACATACACACACACACACACACACACACACACACACACACACACACACACACATACATACATACATACATACATACATACATACATACATACATACATACATACATACATACATACATACATACATACATACATACATACATACATACATACATACATACATACATGTATGTACATATAACAATAACCCTCTTCCGTTTTCGTCTCACGTCAGCTACTCTTGTCAGTTTCCCCCAGAAAATGATGGATTGATCTATTTTTTGACGGGTTATTAACATACGAGTTGAACTGCTATAATCAGCATCACTTACACGACATAAATCTCTAAAACGGAACTGCACGATACGCCCGTGTGTGTTGAGCATGATATATTCGCGCGATTACGGCTTGGTATATTTGTCGAGTGAGCGCGATGCTTGGCGCGGCAGGCTTGTCACACCTGCCCAGGTACTTTCAACAATGATAGATGTTAGCACTAATTGAGTCGTCTGGATGTATCAGGGTGCGGGTTGGCTGGTTGGATTACAGCTTGGCTGTAGCACCAGCTGCTCCTCATCACCGAGTCACGACGCATCTTACCCGCTGTAATTGTCTGATTTCAGTGTCAACATCTGTGCCCAAATCACGAAGTCACTCTCCCTGCTTTACTCAATATGCAAGATTTAATATAAATAGCAAAATTATTATTACGAGAACATGACTTCCTTGATTGTCCGCTTACTGTGGTGGCGTTTAAGAGCAGGGTACCACATTGGCCACGCTCCGTCCCCGGAGAGCCAGTTGATTGCCGCGGACAATCGCGTACATGGCCGCGTCATCGTATCTGGCCACTGATGTCATCGACAAACAAAATGTACATATGAAGCCAATCAATCACGACCATACCTCACCTCTAAATAAACGTCAATACTTGATGAGATTAATTGAAGAAAACCCCGGTAACCATCATCAATAAGAGACGAGGATTCGAGCAGAACTTATAATGGAGCTTGAATCACCGTGACGTATTTTTTTTATAAAGTACCGCGCCGTGGTTTCTATTACAAGGGTACGATCTTAATCACTAACTGTGACAATTAGCTTGCAAGCCCATTAAATCGTTGGAGATAAGCTCGTCTTGCTTTGTATGTCACGTGACAGCTAAATCTTATTAATTATGCACGCAGACTTCAGATAATAATTCAAGAGCGGAATCAGCGCGTTCATCTTGTCTTCGCCTGCTGACTGTTTTCTTGCAGTCGAAATTTGTCCACAATAGCTCTCTTGGTAAATTACATTAGCATGTGAAGAATGAAAGCCATCGCACGCTTCGTGGTAATGTTTGAGATGCCCCTGACTAATTGACGCATATATCTACACTTAAATCCTGTTGTTCAATTTATCCTTAGGAGCTAAGCCCGAAGATGTCACCCTTTTATAAAGGCTTTTCAAAAAAAGAAATTCTCCATCGATTAGCTGTAATTTGGATTCATTCTCGATGAATATGACAGCAATTTTCCTTTTAGCTGGTTCTTTGTAAGGGACTTAGAAGTTCTTTGTGCCTCACGAAATCACGGACCAATTGATAATGAGCGTAATTTAGTTCCCATTTCAAATGAGTGCTTTCACACCCGGCTGGAGGGTAACGAGGAGTTGGTGGCGGAGGGCGACTCGTCTCCAGGGAGACGTGAGGGAGGTACAGGGCGTCCACCGCCTCCTGCAAAACCTATGATGCGCATTTTCCGTCCAAAATGTGTTGTTTATTGAGTAATTTTCACTTGATAAAATGCTAATGGTTTCGCAATGAACGGCCAATTTTCCACTCAATGTCGTCATTAACACCCACCTCACAGCCAGACTTGCCTGGCGAGTAAATTATAGGTGGGACTGGCCAGTTCGATTTCAGAGTAAAGCAAACGACATCTGTTTCTATCATTCTGGTGCAACCGGAATCCATTTGTTACCACGGCAACAATGACATTTATCCTGGGTCCTGTGGGGTCTGTTTACTAACAGCGGCTCCAACAGGCGTTAAATACGACGACGCGATGGAAAAAGCTAATTTCACTATCTCCCCTCTGTGCGGATGGTCGTAATGAGGGCAGGTGACGAGTCTATTGTTAGCGGGAAAGTTGGCTTGTCAGTGAGCTTTTAGTCGACGTCACACCGGCCAGTGTTGGACCACTTGCTACCGTGAAGGTCACACTTCTAACTTTGATCTGTATTTTACGGGGTTCCTTTGATGATCCGCACGATAAGATAAACAAACGTAGATAGAAGATAATTCATCCGTGTAACTTTATGTTGAATATCTTTGATAGTAAACGGCGTTGACGAAGACACATATCCCCAATTGGAAGAAGGCAACACTGGGTGCTTATTCTTGGCAGATGTGAAATATCATCACCGACAATACACGCATTAGTGTATATTGCTACCGAGTAATTCTTCCCCATATACGATAACGTTCATCGGAGCGAATTCCCATTCCCGATTACGCCTACAACCTGCGCAAGGTGGGCACCTTGATGAAAGGTGTATGTTCCCCGCTCGAGGGAACCGTCGAGGACAGCGGTAATCTAAGCACCACCTGTCTCAAGCTAACATGGACATCATGCCAAGATAACGAGCCTCGTTCCCAGTTTGACCAATCTCTGAATGGTGTTTGAATTTAGGCCGAAGCGACGGCATTTTTGCTCGAAGCAGACAGGGCGACGCTAGCCGGCTGTATCAGCCCGGATCCTAAGGCGTTCACAGTGCGTGCCATCCCCCACTTACCTCAGTCCCGCGCCCGGCACGCAGATAACACATCTCCTCAGGGCCGTGTTAATATTTGATAATGCGTAGTTATGAATGTCAATAGCAAGCAAGATCGACTTCTAGTTGTCACAGAATGTCGACTTATCACAGTGGAATACAAGATCATAGCAGAGATTTCGTGAATCAAACGATTCACTGACCAAATGTGTCGATGCCATGTACAGGTATGAATGCCATAAGTAACAAACATAATGCCGCCTTCCTTGTGTAACTTATCACACTCTCATCCTTTGTTCCCCCCCTCTCTCTTTCCTATTTCACGCATCCTTTACAAACCATTACTTTCTCTCCTTCCCTCTTTCACAGCTCAATACCCACCTTCATTCTCACGCCCTTTTCCATAACTCTATACTAACCTTCCTTCTCCCTCCCTTTTCCACAGCTCTATACTAACCTTCCTTCTCTCTCCCTTTTCCAGAGCTCTATACTAACCTTCCTTCTCTCTCCCTTTTCCAGAGCTCTAAACTAACCTCCTTCTCTCTCCCTTTTCCACAGCTCTATACTAACCTTCCTTCTCTCTCCCTTTTCCAGAGCTCTATACTAACCTTCCTTCTCTCTCCCTTTTCCAGAGCTCTATACTAACCTTCCTTCTCTCTCCCTTTTCCAGAGCTCTATACTAACCTTCCTTCCTCTCTCCCTCCCTTTTCCAGAGCTCTATACTAACCTTCCTTCTCTCTCTCCACAGCTCTCCCTTTTCCCAGAGCTCTATACTAACCTTCCTTTTCTCTCTCCCTTTTCCAGAGCTAACCTTCCTTCTATACTAACCTTCCTTCTCTCTCCCTTTTCCTACTCTCCTTCTCCCTCCCTTTTCCACAGCTCTATACTAACCTTCCTTCTCCCTCCCTTTTCCAGAGCTCTATACTAACCTTCCTTCTCCCTCCCTTTTCCAGAGCTCTATACTAACCTTCCTTCTCCCTCCCTTTTCCAGAGCTCTATACTAACCTTCCTTCTCCCTCCCTTTTCCACAGCTCTATACTAACCTTCCTTCTCCCTCCCTTTTCCAGAGCTCTCCCTCCCTTTTCCAGAGCGCCATATTAAACCTTCCCTTTTCCACAGCTCTATACTAACCTTCCTTCTCCCTTTTCCAGAGCTCTATACTAACCTTCCTTCCTTCCTTTTCCAGCTCCCTTTTCCAGAGCTCCATACTAACCTTCCTTTCCCTCTCACAGCTCCTCCCTTTTCCAGAGCTCTATACTAACCTTCCTTCTCCCTCCCTTTTCCAGAGCTCTAATACTAACCTTCCTCCTCCCTTTTCTCTATACTAAACCTCCCTTTTCCCTCCCTTTTCCAGAGCTCTATACTAACCTTCCTTCCTTCTTTTCTCTCCCTTCCTTTTCCAGAGCTCTATACTAACCTTCCTTCTCCCTCCTTTTCCCTTTTTCCATACTAACCTTCAGCTCTATACTAACCTTCCTTCCCCCTCCCTTTTTCACAGCTTTAACCCTCCTTCTCCCTCCCTTTTCCACAGCTCGATACGAACCCTACTTCTCCCTTCTTTTCCAGAGCTCTATACTAACCGTCCTTCTCCCTCCCTTTTCCGCAGCTCTATATTAACCCTCCTTCTCCCCGCTATTCCACAGCCCTTCCTTTCTTATTCCACAATTCTTGTCTAACCTTTCACACCCTGTCTCTTTTCCACAATCCTTTCCTTCACTCGCCCTATTCCACAATACTTAATTGACTTTTTCTTCCCTGACTCTATATGACAGTTCTTCACTAACCCCTTTCTTCATTCCCCCTATTCCTCATTCTATTACTTTACCCAGTCCACCTGCCCGCAACTCCCTCTACAATCATCTACCAACCGATCCCGCCACATTCCTCCATCCTTTACTATCCTTTTCTCTCTCGCCTTACTCCACACCTCCTTCATAACCCCCGCACCCCCACCCTTCATCCACCAACCAACCTATTCCACAGTCTTTTACTAATCCTTACTTACCTACCCCTATTCCACATTCCTTTACTCGCTCTGCTGGACCTCCCATCCCTGGCCTTACTCCAAACATCCTCTAAAAAAAACCTTTTCTTTTTCTTGTGCTCTCATCAACCGCCTTATTCCACGCTTACTCTACTCATTTGTCAGTCTCTGCACCCTCTGTCTTAGCACCCTCCGTCTTAGCACCCTCCGTCTCCCCAGCCTCAGTTTCTACATCCCCTGTTTCCTCAACCTTAGTCTATGCACCCTTAGTCTTTACACAACCAGTTTCTACATCTTCAGTTTCTACATCCACAGTTTCTGCACCCTCAGTATCTACACCATCAGTCTATACACCCTCAGTCTCTACACCTCCAGTCTCTTCACTCTCAGCCTTTACATTATGTCTATACACCCTCAGTCTCTACACTTTCAGTCTCTACACCCTCAGTCTCTACACCTTCAGTCTCTACACTCTCAGTCTTTACACTCTGTCCATACACCCTCAGTCTCTACACCTTCAGTCTCTACACTATCAGTCTTTACACTCAGTCTCTACCATTCAGTCTCTACACCTTCAGTCTCTACACCTTCAGTCTCTACACCCTCAGTCTCTACACCTTCAGTCTCTACACCTTGAGTCTTCACACCCTAAGTCTCTGCACTCTCCGTATCCGCACTCTCTTTAACCATCTGCACCCTTAGCATCAACACCATCTTGCCACCCGCATCCACACCACCAGTCATCTCACCCCATCCACCGTCAGCCTCTGTAGCATTAGGAGGCGCATGTCAGCGAATCTGCTTGTTCCATTACCCTCTTTCTTTGTTGTCCCTCATCCTAATCCGCCTTTCCTCAAGCTATGAGACCTCATCCCTCAACCTCATTATCCCTCCAGCTCATCTCAGACTCCTTCATCACCACCAACCCCTCCCCCTTAAGGCCTCCTAACACGATTGACTCCTGCATTTCACCACACGGGCGCGCATGACGATTCTATATGTGTGTAGATGTTCCAATCTAGTCAATTTCGCATCAAGGAAACTCTCACGACGTCTCCGTTTCCAACAGGCACCAACGTCAATCAGCGGGCTGATCGACGTCATTGGAGAGGCGCAATGAGAGGTCATTCTGACCCGAGAGTAACTCGTTTGCTGAAGATCAAGTGCAATTGATCCTAGCTGGGGGCTCACGACAGAGGGTGGCTGAGATGTTGAGGGAGGGGCGGGGTAGAGGGGGAGTTGGGTAGAGCTGGGAACTAGCGGGAGCGGGCAGGGTAGAGTATTTGGGGGGTGTCTAGTTGGTGGGCGCCGGTGACGGCAGTTGGGCGGCGATACAGTTGGACTTCATTCATCTTGCTTGATAACCTCAACAACCGAATTAATTCGACCAAGAGTACGATGGATAATATGATGGGTCCATGGAGATTTAGATACTCAACCGTTCATGCCGCAGGTCCTGGGTTCGAATCCCCATGTTAGCCAAGGATTGCTAATTCCTTTACGCTCCATTCCCTAAGTTGTGATTAGATAGTGAGTTTCAATAAACCTCAATACTTGCCGTCCTAGCGTTCTTCATTAGGCTTAACTCGCGTTATCTCGTTTGCCTCGCCCCACCCCCCACACACCCCCCTTGTCTTCCCACTCTCCTTATCAACCAACACCCTCGACACATCTCGCCCTAACGTCCGCATTTAAAATTATCCCTTTATATCTAAGGATCACAAATTTAGTCCTATAACTTAAACGTCAGCGTAATCAAGAAATTCCATATGCGTAAGTGCCGCTTCATCAGTTAGCAACGCGCGTGCATAGCCGTACTCAGACCAGCCCACCTCTCGGCTGACTGTCTCACGAACCAACGAGTTGCCAGCACTTCCCTCTGCAGCAACAACGCCACCAAACACTGTCGCCCTCTGGCGGGCATGAAAACAACTGCGCTCTCGCATTTGGCACAATCACGTAGCCTTTCTTCGAAATGCATAACGCATTTACATATTTCCGTACAAAAAAAGAATACTGTTTACCTACTAATGGTTGAAAAATGTTTTGTATGGTCACCTTAATGGATATAAAGTTAAGTAATTATTAAATAAAATATAGCGACTTTCGTTTTAAATGAACAATGTACATGTTTCGACATTCTTGATTACCGCAAGCAGATACCAGATCAAGAATTCTTTTGCGATACCATCGTTTGTCACACACACACACACACACACACACACACACACACACACACACACACACATATATATATATATATATATAGAGATATATATATATATATATATATATATATATATATATATATATATATATATATATATATATATATATATCTATATATATATACATATATATATGTATATATATATATACATATATATATATGTATGTATTTATTTATATATGTATATATATATATATACACACCACATACATATATATATACATATATATATATATAAATATATATATATATATATATATATATATATATATATATATATATATATATATATATATATATATATATATATATATATATATATATATATATATATATATATATATGTATATATAATAAACGGCGCATATTTCCATTTGACACACTACACTCACACCTGCATGCGGCTGCTATCAGATAATGCCTGTTCAGGTAGCCCGACCTTCCGCACCTCCTCTATCACCCACCTTCCTCGCACGGCTTCAGTAGTAGCAGCCCTT
This sequence comes from Urechis unicinctus, assembly GCA_034190875.2. Classification (NCBI taxonomy): domain Eukaryota; kingdom Metazoa; phylum Annelida; class Polychaeta; order Xenopneusta; family Urechidae; genus Urechis; species Urechis unicinctus. The sequence continues at coordinate 23,051,027 of CM067356.1, forward strand.
AATTTGTCCACTGGAGCATCCTTGTCAACTTACCTGTATTAATCCCATCCCCTACCACCTAGTCGTACCTGCCACCCAATGCGATTATGCATGATCATTCTACTCCACCTGTAATTAGCCTAACCTTCTTTGATCAAGTCCACCAGGTAAATGAAGCATTTGTTTCAAATGGGAGCTGGCACTAATAAGCCTCTATATATGACTTCCAGTCCCTCTCTACCTGCCCTGATGACATTGAGCACCTGTGTGCATTAGAACATTTCCTGTTGCAGGTATCCCCCTCGGTGTTGATTACCCACCGAGCACCTGCTTACATCCCACCTAACCTGTGACCTGTCTGGCCCACTCGCATTGGCACACAGCTAAACCAGGTGAGTGATTGAATTTCTCTAATCTCCGCCACATCGTATTCGCTTGCAATGGAACCCTGATTAAGTGAGGTGTATTGGATTAAGCCGACGAGGAGGATAATTACGGACGTCTCTCTTCAGTCATTTCTTTTTGTTCTCGTCGCAATTAATGAACGGGATTTAAATAAAAAATAATAAACGCGCATCAACGTGTGTGACCCATGTGTTGTTATGGAAGGAGAGGGTGTTGTGAAGGTGTGTGTGTGCGTGTGTGGGGTGTTATGAAGGGGTGTTTGTGAGGAGGGTGTTGTGAAGGGGTCTGTGTGGGGTGTTGTGAAGGGGTGTGTATGTGGGGTGTTGTGAAGGGGTGTTTGTGGACGAGGGTGTTGTGAAGGGGTGTTTGTGGACGAGGGTGTTGTGAAGGGGTGTTTGTGGACGAGGGGGTTGTGAAGGGGTGTTTGTGGGGGTGTTATGAAGGGGTGTTTGTGGGGGAGGGGGTTGTGAAGGAGTGTTGGTTGGGGAGGGTGTTATTAAGGGGTGTTTGTGGACGAGAGTGTTGTGAAGGGGTGTTTGTGAGGAGGGTGCTGTGATGGGGTGCTTGTGAAGGGGTGTTGTGAAGGGGTGCTTGAGGGGGAGGGGTGTTGTGATGGGATTTTTGTGGGGAGGGTGTTGTGAAGGGATGTCTGTGGAGGGGGGGTGTGTGTGGTGGGATGTTTGTGGAGGGGGATGTTGTGATGGGATGTTTGTGGAGGGGGGTGTTGTGAAGGGATGTTTGTGGAGGGGGGTGTTGTGATGGGGTAGTTTGTAGAGGGGGGTGTTTTGATGGGATGTTTGTGGAGGGGGATGTTGTGATGGGATATTTGTGGAGGGGGATGTTGTGAAGGGATGTTTGTAGAGGGGGATGTTGTGATGGGGGGTGGTTTGTGGAGGGGGTGTTGTGATGGGCGGTGTTGTGATGGGATGTTTGTGGAGGGGGTGTTGTGATGGGATGTTTGTGCAGGGGGTGTTGTGATGGGATGTTTGTGGAGGGGGGATGTTGTGAAGGGACGTTTGTGGAGGGGGATGATGTGAAGGGACGTTTGTGGAGGGGGGTGTTGTGAAGGGGTGTGGGAAGGGAGGGTGTTGTAGACGATATACGATATCATTTGCATATCATTCCGTTCCTTCAGACAAGGAAAATGTCCAATAAATAATAAATATTTTCTTACAAGCGCCTTCTACTGTTATAAAATTAAATAAGACCAGTTTGCGTCATTTGGACGACCATGTGGGTTTGATGTAGACGAGCTCTGTCCTCTGGTGGCGTGTTCTGTAGCTGCACAGATGGTCGAGGTGTCATGCGCTGAGAGACGCGACCATGGTCGTTCTGAAATCGCCAGCCCAGAAGGCTGGAGTTTTCACCAAAATTCACAGACTGCGCATTATCTGCGCAAATTCCTTAAAACTTAAATCTCCACCGACTGATGACGAGTTGTGACGTCACTGTAAAGATGGCGGACGGTAACGTTTAGAGATGCATAGAGATGAGCTTTTCAGTGAAGACACGGCTGAATGTTGTGGATCATTGATAGTCCGTCTGAATATCAGTCTTAATTAGTCCAATTGGTACAGACGCATGGAACAGTGATACAGTAAGTGGAGTGTGTAGTAAGGCTAGGGCCGGTTAGTAAGAGAAACGACCTGTCACTCTAGAGTAGTGACAGTCGGCAACCTCAACTTCACGTTATAGGCTGCATGTCTTTTGTTATGCGACGATTGAGGAAGCTTTGGATTGAGTTCAATAAAGAGCAGGTTAATCACGTCGTTATTTCTGAGAATACGGTAAACTGACAATGCGCATGGGCGGTTCGTGGTGGAGGTATTGGCGAATGCGCGGCGCAGGAGCTCGCTGACTAACGACTTGATTGGCCTCGTTGGATATACATGACGGTTGGCGACACGCGAGAGTTGCAGAGGCGAGTGGTGTATTAGCTGGCGGGCGGTTTCAGCGGCTGCTCCTGTCGATATTATACACAACACGGGATGGTGGACGCGTTGGAGGGTGGGAGAGGAAGGGGAACTTTAAAGGGCTTCTGTGGTATAAAATTTGCTCGGCCGTGGGACGCTTGGTCAACCAATGAGTCTGACACCAATTAGAGGCATATTGTGAGGCAGCATGTCAGCCCGGCGGACGAGCCCTCCCGATTGCCGGGTGGCGTTATAAGCTGCGCAGTTTGATCTATTGTCGTTAAGGCATAAAGATATATTCTATGTTTTGCTGAGGTTGCCACTTCAAATAAAGAATAATTACACTGATAGATATCCCCGTGTAGGTAATGCCGATCTAGGGATCCCCATGTAGGTATTGATGTGCTGAGGATCCCTGCGTCGGAAACGACATGCTTAAAGATCCCCGTGTAGGTAATGGCGTGCTAGGGATACCCGTGTAGGTAATGACGTTCTAGGGATCCCCATGTAGGTAATGGCGTGCTAGGGATCCACGTGTAGGTAATGACGTGTTAGGGATCCACGTGTAGGTAATGACGTGCTAGGGATCCACGTGTAGGTAATGACGTGTTAGGGATCCACGTGTAGGCAACGACGTTCTAGTGATCCACATGTAGGTAATAACGTGCTATGGATCCCCTTGTAGAAAACGGCGTGCTATGGATCCCCTTGTAGAAAACGGCGTGCTATGGATCCCCCTGTAGAAAACGGCGTGGTAAGGATCCCCTTGTAGAAAACGGCGTGTTATGGATCCCCCTGTAGAAAACGGCGTGTTGGAAACGTCATTTTAGGGATCCCCGCGTTGTAAACAACATATTAGGGATCCCCGTGATGGAAATGACATGTTAAGGATCCCTGTGTTGGAAACGACATGTTAGTGATCCACGTGTTGGAAACGACGTACTAGGGATCCCCGTGTCGGAAACGACGTGCTAGCGATCCCCATATAGGAAAAGACGTGCTAGGGATCCCCGTGTTGGAAACGACGTGCTAGGGATCCCCATATAGGAAAAGACGTGCTAGGGATCCCCGTGTTGGAAACGACGTGCTAGGGATCCCCATATAGGAAAAGACGTGCTAGGGATCCCCGTTTTGGAAACGAACTGCTAGGGATCCCCATATAGGAAAAGACGTGCTAGGGATCCCCGTGTTGGAAACGACCTGCTAGGGATCCCCATATAGGAAAAGACGTGCTAGGGATCACCGTGTTGGAAACGACGTGCTAGGATCCCCATGATATGGGATCATGGGATGATGTTAGAAGTGGCAGGAGGACCGGAGTTGTTGATAGTGGTGGGGGGGGGGGGGGGGGGTGGTAGCCGCGTGAACAAGGACCCCACTTCTGGCCCAACCCCCATCCACACCCCTAACCTCACACGGTGTCGCAAGAATGGGGGCATGGGGGTCCCTGAAGGGCTCATTTGGAATTAGCTGCCTGACTAGAGGTTAAGAGGTGCGTCTGTTTAGGGCAGAGGCAAAATGATGTCCGTAGGGCAGTCTGGCTAGATGCTCTCCTCTCATCTCACCCTCAGACTCTCTCTGTGAAGTCCAAATTGTCCCGAATCTTACGCTGCATCAAATCGTCTTCCATTACATCATTTAATTCGCGGAATCTTGTTAGGTTGAAAACGAAGCGGGCCAGCGGAGCAGGGTCGGTCAATGGGGCCCATGGTTGTTTTTCAGCAATTGATGAGCTAATGGACGTTCTTCATTAAACACGTGATCAAGAGAGATCCCTGCGGCAAGTTGACCCACCCTTCCGGGACAGTTGGTTGTTCCGGTTAACAGGGTTGGTAGCATGATCTGGTAACATTAAGCAGCCCATATGTTGGCAGGCCCCCGAGGGCACGGTCTTACGCATCCTAGGCCATCCATTACCCTCATCATTTCAGTCAATGTACACTGCTTTAAAAGCTTTTACCAATGAGTAAATTCTAGTAACACCCATTTTTTCGGCCCCCATCCGCTACCACAAGACGCTTAATTAGCTTGGTGTGTCATGGCGTGACTGCTGATCTGCCAGCTTCATTCAGTGTTGTGCTAACTTAGTCGCCAGTGCCCACGGTCGATAAAACCTACAGAGCAATGGACGTGCGCTTAAATCAAAAATTGTTTCTCTCAAATACTGTAGTGTGATCCTGTATTTTGATATTCCAAACCTTATTTTGTTACTTATAATGTGTGCATTACTATTTGCGTCAAAGAAAGAACCGTAAGTCAGAAATTTGCATGCTACATATTTGCGTCAATCAATTTCATTTAAATCTTCAATGAACCTATATAACCAATGATAAATGTGCTATCTCGCAATACTATATTCCTTCTACTTAGAGCGCACGATCCCTCACTGTGTCAAATCTGGACTATAAGACAGGAATGTGCATGCTTCATATTAGCGTCAATAAATTTCATTTGAAACATCTTACAATTTTAAATAACTTGCATAATCAACGAATAATGTTTCTCAGACACTGACAGGGCAGAGTAAGTTTTTTTTCCAGACATTCTACGATTAGGGTAAATACACACCACATGTTAGCTAAGTTCAAACTTCATTTCCAATGAGTCACATCCACTGGGCTTGACCAGACCACACACTCGACGGGGGTACACGCATTGGGGGTACCAAGCCAAACCTTGCATATTGACATCGAATTTAGATACCGATTACCATTGAAACCGTCCCCACAAAGTCGCCTCCGTCAGTTATCAACGACCCGGACGGCGGCCCCGCTACACCAAGCGTCGTTTGTCACCAGGCGGAAGTGACATCAAAGCTTGAGGGTGGCGTGGTATCACATGCAAGGAGAGGGAACAATAGCAGGAGGTCACGTGAAAGGGCCCTCATTGGGCAGGAGGTCACAGACGACCAGAGGTACGGGAAGGAGCAGAAGGTGTTTTACCCACGTGATAAATGGTTGTATTGGGCTGGTCGACTTGTTGTCATGTATGAGCGAGATGAAGAGCGAGTTGTCCCCGTGACCCCGCCCCCATCCCACCCGGCCCACCCATCTCCGCCGTCCAGAACAAAAGACGGGCGGGATCTTTTCCCTTCAAGGGAAGTTCCCTGATGGTCTAATCCGGTATGGATCAATGGGAGAGAAGCTAAGACGGGGCTCTAACGGACGCCGCTTATCTCCGCTCTCTTCACTGTCATGGCTGCCGTCACGAAAGCTCGAGTCATCATCAACAGTTATACCAATGGGATGCCCCAAACGATACCCGCACACTCAAATTGAATATTCAAGGCATCAACCCCTAATTAATCATTCACACATATTCTACCAGTAATATCCATTAAAAAAAAATAATTTGGTCCCTTGTTGATGTCATTTTATCAACAGGATGAGTGAGAATAGACAAAGCCCACAGAGGCCGTATGTGATTTGGAGTTGTTTGTGTCACGTGACCGATTCTATGTTGACGTTTCCACTATGATGTTGCAAAATGTTAAAACAACTTGTACAAATGAAGAATGTACAGTTGTATGATTTAAAAACTCTCTGTTGACAGCGTCGCACTGATAAACAAGACTCATCTTATCGCCCCGTTTCTACCTCTTAACCCTCCCCCATCCTACATCCTCTCTCAGCAACCGTATCTTTCGGCGGGTGGCTTTTGTGTAGGACACAAAGGATCCTATCCCCTTGACCCCCCTGGACGGGTTAAACCATCCTGTATTGTAGCCAGCGACATGCGTGAAGAAGTAATTGATTTTGCTAACAATCGGTGCGCCATACGGGGAAGCAGACGACTTAACTGGTTGTCAAGAGCGCGTATCTGTAAGCTAACGGGCGGACAGATCATCATTAAACTCTCAGGGATGAAGTAGATTCCGCCTCGAGGAGGGCTATTATGTCGAAAGACGACATAAAGTCCCAGTTTGTAGAGAAACATAAATTGACTATAAAAGATACATGTCCCCACTAAGAGGGTTCTCTCACTAGCCTTCACGCTCCTGTCAAACAAAGGCCTCGTTACATAGTACTTATAACAATATAGCAACCTGTCATAAACGATATCTACACCCAACTCTTGGCAAACAAATGCCAAACAATGTTGAGCGAGAAATCGGAAGACTAATTTTCATAACAATACTTTGTTCATTTTCATTTCCATTGTGAGTAATCTGTAATAACCAAGAAGACAATTCTTCCAATAAATGCCACCATTCGAGCGCTAATTAACAGGCCATGTGACAATCACACGCTGCGCAGGTCGTGGCGGCTGACGGCAATCACGTGATGGGTTGACGTAAGTTGTGCTGATCAGAGCGTTAATTCCTCACCAAGTGGTCTCCGTGATAGACAAGCAACAATGGAGGTTATCCATGGTGACGTCACCAGGACAGCCATTGTCGCTCTATCACCGCCACACAGGGTGTCGATTACACCAAATGATCCTCAATATCGTGCGGCATTTCTCTGCTTGTGACGTAACAGGTTTCTGTACTCGCTCAATCGAGGCGGAGACAAGGAGACAGGAAGCGTCATCTGGCGGTGAAAAATGGTGTGAACCACAGGACAATAACCTATAAATGTTGTTAGGAACGTTACGTCAGCGATGACAAATACAGCCACAACAATGCTCGCAAATTCCTTCCTCTATTTCATGAACAACAAGCCATCCAGGAGAAAGGCGGCATGAAATGTGTAAGTTTCGCGTTAAAAACAACGCTGTGTTTCGGAAGTTTGTTAAATGTTGCTTAATATTGGAAAACCAGGGCGCCACATATGGGATATTGTGTTTGAGTAATTACATGCGGCGACAGACCTATCGATCCTAGGTTGATCGCAACTCTTCCAATGAAGAGCGATCGGTGATCACATCAAACGTTCTCAGACAATGCGAGACTATATCAAGCGAATTTTATATGTTACGGTAACCATCGGATCCAGAATGCTTACTTTATTTCCACAAGCGTCAGCACCTAACACCTACCTACCTGCTGAGACCCAGCTTTTCCGGTACAAGTTGATGCTAATCGGTGTTGATACAATAATCATTGCAATCACGCTGTACATAACTGCTTCTGGCAAATAAAAGTAGTAAGGCGGTGTGGTGAATATATTAGCTCTATAAACACTCAGTGGAGGACCGAGACCGACACTTAACGTGATGTGTTGTGATGTAGGATGATATCAATACGTAAAAGTGAGTTCATGTTTTACGGGAACACCATGCGAAGAACACTTTGGCTTATGTAAAGTAGACAAATGTAAATTGGTGGACAAATGGGTTCATGTTTAATATAAGAAACATGTTAAGCGGTGGATAAATGGGCTCATTTTCAATAGAAAAATGTTCCGTGGTGGACAAATGGGCCCATTTTCAATAGAAAAATGTTCCGTGGTGGACCCATGTTCAATAGAAAAATGTTCAGTGGTGGATGAATGGGCTCAGGTAAAATAAGTTGATGTAGTGATGTATAAATGGGCGAATGTTAAAAAGAAAAAAGCACAGTTATGGATGAATGAGCTCAGATTGATTCAGGGAACAAAGCGATTGACAAATCAACACATTGTAAACAGGAAGTGTACAACAGAGGACGGATTGGCTCATGTTTAATAGGGAAACTTTATGACGAACAAATGCGTATAGCTTAAATATAAAAAATGTAGTGATTTGCTTACAGATTCATGTTCAGTGAGGCAGTCAGTGATGAGAAAAAGAATGTCAGTGATGAGAAAATGAATGTCAGTGATGAGAAAAAGAATGTCAGTGATGTGAAAAAGAAAGAGGCTCGATTGGTTTTGACCATTGGAGGATATAGTTCTTAGAATAACCGGATACATATGCACAGTACGGGCTGAAGACAACGTGACTTCAGTAGCAGATACAGACCGCCCGCCGTATGACCATGACATGTGGTGATGATGCGGCGCCCGGATACAGAGGCTAAGTGATGGTTGTCATAACAACCTGACCCCCATCCTTTCGCGTGACATCACAAGTCCTTCGTCCGTGTCATGTCGCTTGTGTGACCCGCTGTACTTGCAGCTGGTATGAAGATGTATTTGTGAGGAACTAGCAGGCTTTCAGAGCTGCCCTTGTCCTCTCTCTTCCCAGACACTCGTCCTCCACCAGACATATGTTGGCTACATCTGTGTATCTGTTACGACTGCCTGTCTCCATGTTAGATGGGTTGGTGTCTTCCCTTAACGACCGGCGCGTGCTGTTAAGTCTCTCTGCTGGGTAGCAAAACGCATGGGTTTGTCCAGTGGGTTATCCAGTGGGTTATCCAGTGGGTTGTCAGGTGGGTTGTCCGGTGAAAGGTCCGGTGGCATCTTCATCCACGAGTCGTGGTTGACATACTCGGTATGGGCTGTTGATCAGACTGAGCAACAAATATCGAATAGGAAAATGGGCTCTGGCTAAATAGGATTAATTAGGTTCAGGTTACGCAGGATAATGTAACAGATTACAATGGATAAATTGGTAATAGGCAATTTGGCGCAGATTACATAACATAATGTAGTGACGGACAATTTGACTCAGATTACATAAACATAGCGTAGTGACGGACAATTTGGCTCAGATTACATAACATAATGTAGTGACGGACAATTTGGCTCAGATTACATAACATAATGTAGTGACGGACAATTTGGCTCAGATTACATAACATAATGTAGTGGTGGACAGAATGGACTCTGATGACATAAGATAATGTAGCCAAGAACATTTTGGCTCAGATTACATAACATAATGTAGTGACGGACAATTTGCCCAGGTCATAACATATGTAGTGACGGACTGTTTGGCTCAGATAATAACATAATGTAATGGTTGATTATGGTTCTGATGACAAATTTCCCAAGAACAATTGGCTGGGAATACGAGGTGCCCCAGCATCGAAATCGCCCTCGTCCATTGTGATCCCTTCTAGTTGATTAGGGCAGATTTCCCTACACGGTCTGGGCAACGGGCGATGCCCCAGCATCGAAATCGCACCCTCGTCCATCCCTTCGTTGTTGACCATATCTTTGGTCAAATGAATGACAAAATTGATCAAATTACAACGGATATTGTCATGATATACAAAGTGGGTCAGATTACAGTGGATAGTGTATTGACGAACAACACGGCTCAGGCTTCAGTGGATAGTGTATTGACGAACAACACGGCTCAGGTTACAGTGGATAGTGTATTGTCATACAGTGGATAGTGTATTGACGAACAACACGGCTCAGGTTACAGTGGATAGTGTATTGACGAACAACGCGGCTCAGGTTACAATCGCTAGTGTATTGACGAACAACACGGCTCAGGTTACAGTGGATAGTGTATTGACGAACAACACGGCTCAGGTTACAGTGGATAGTGTATTGACGAACAACGCGGCTCAGGTTACAGTGGATAGTGTATTGACGAACAACACGGTTCAGGTTACAATCGCTAGTGTATTGACGAACAACACGGCTCAGGTTACAGCGGATAGTGTATTGACGAACAACACGGCTCAGGTTACAGTGGATAGTGTATTGACGAACAACGCGGCTCAGGTTACAGTGGATAGTGTATTGACGAACAACACGGTTCAGGTTACAATCGCTAGTGTATTGACGAACAACACGGCTCAGGTTACAGTGGATAGTGTATTGACGAACAACACGGCTCAGGTTACAGTGGAGAGTGTATTGACGAACAACACGGCTCAGGTTACAGTGGATAGTGTATTGACGAACAACGCGACTCAGGTTACAATCGCTTGTGTCCCTACACGTTGCTGACACAGGGTACTACACTACGACCGCTCAATCATGACCAGCCGAGTGATGACACCAGCGACGACTCATAACGGACTGACATCTTGTCAAATAACCACTACGGTCTGAGTTGCCTGTCAGGCATGTAGACATTGTTGATCAGAAAAGATGGCTTTGCACCGAGTCCTGGTCTGCTGTCTGAGTCCATCACGTGTGTGTTCGCCTCAAAGCATGGGTGGCAACTCTTGTGAGTTGGCGCCTCTCGTAAGAGCACACCCTTATAGCGTGCTTTGGAAGTGGAGCAGCTCAGGCCACTTGACGCGTTTGCTGGCCTCCTGGCGAGGTGTGTGTGTGTGTGTGTGGCTGTGATGAGTGCACTATGAGGCATTAGGGGCTATCAAATACCATCAATCTTGCTTGGCATTTATCCGGCGCCTCTTATGAGTTGTTGAGCGAGATGTTTAGATACCTTTTCCAGTGGACATCCACTTGTCTTTCTGAACAGAATGAAATGAGCCGTGATGATGTGGATATATCCTTCATCTTCTGAGTGTGTACCTGCCACTGACAGTATACGCCTGCATCATCTGAGTGCGTACCTGCCACTGACAGTATACGCCTGCATCATCTGAGTGCGTACCTGCCACTGACAGTATACGCCTGTATCATCTGAGTGCGTACCTGCCACTGACAGTATACGCCTGCATAACCTGAGTGTGTACCTGCCACTGACAGTATACGCCTGCATCACCTGAGTGTGTACCTGCCGCTGACAGTATACGCCTGGACCATCTGAGCGTGTATACGCGACTGATAATATAAGCGTGGATCATTAATGCAATCGACACACCACATGTATAATAAATGTGCTAGTTGCTCAAAGTCTGCAACGTAGTTTAAAGAAATGGCAAAATAAATGGTATATGTTTCTCACGATATGTCCTTGGTAGATGTGTTAAGCTTACACCGGGGTCCATCCGTTATCCCAGGATGAGGTTATTTAGTACACGACTGGCGTAGCGAGGCGTCACGTGGCCGACTTCATATGACCATACAATATTACAAGAGCCCTCTTGAGAGGAACTTGAGGGTGTCACAACAGCAACCGTTCACCCTTACCCTCACGCTTTGATGTGCATGGCATTACGATGCTGGATGTGGAAGTTAGGGTTGGGAGGGGGCAGAGCTGCTGAAGATGAACAAAGCTGTTGAGGCTATATATACAAAGCTGTTGAGGCTAGGCAGTTGAACAACGGCGGCTTAAAGATGGGACAGAGGCTGCTGAAAAAGCTGAAGCTGAACAGGGCTGCTTGAACAAAAACGAACAGGGGCTGAACAAGGCGGCTAAAGATGGAAAGGGCTGCTGAAGCTGAACAGGGCTGCTGAAGCTGAACAGGATTGCTGAACGGCGGCTAAAGATGAACAGGGCTGCTGAAGCTGAACAGGGCTGCTGAAGCTGAACAGGATTACTGAAAACGAACAGGGCTGCTGAAGTTGAACAAGCCGGCTAAAGATGGACAGGGCTGCTGAAGCTGAACAGGGCTGCTGAAGCTGAACAGGGGCTGCTGAAGCTGAACAGGATTGCTGAAAACGAATAGGGCTGCTGAAAACGAAGTTGAGCAAATGGGCTAAAGATGGACAGGGCTGCTGAAGATGGACAGGGCTGATGAAAACGAACAGGGCTGCTGAAGTTGAACAAGGCGGCTTAAGATGGACAGGGCTGCTGAAAACGAACAGGGCTGGTGAAGTTGAACAAGGCGGCTAAAGACAGGCTGCTGGAAAAGAGGGCTGGTGAAGTTGAAGCTGAACAGGGCTGCTGAAAGCTGACGAACAGGGCTGGTGGATTGCTGAAAAAAACTGGTGAAGTTGAATAGGGCTGCTGAAAACGAAGTTGAGCAAATGGGCTAAAGATGGACAGGGCTGCTGAAAAGATGGAACAAGGCGGCTGCTGAAAAAACGAACAGGGCTGCTGAAGAAGTTTGAACAAAGGGCTGGGTGAAGCTTGAACAAGGCGACTGGGACAGGGCGGCTTAAGATGACAGGGCTGCTGAAAACGAACAGGGCTGGTGAAGTTGAACAAGGCGGCTAAAGATGGACAGGGCTGCTGAAAACGAACAGGGCTGGTGAAGTTGAACAAGGCGGCTAGAGAACGACAAGGCTGCTGAAACTGGGTTACTGAAGATGGACAGTCCTTCTGAACCTGGGAAAGATGTTCTACGTACACCATTGAATTCAGAAAGATTCGAAGCAAAGGGTCAACGGAAGTATCACCCGGGGCTACTGGCGCTTGGGGTCACGTGCTCCAACAAATTGCGAGCGCATGCGCGTGGTAAGGGGCGTATGTTGGCGTGTCAGACAGCCAATGAAGCGAAGACTACATCGTCAATTCTAATCCTCACTTTCCCATTTTTGCTTTGAGTACTTTCACGAGGACATGAGTTCAACACTTTGGTGACAAAAATAAATTGAATCGTGCGTGCTCATTGGTAAAATGTTGTTGCTGCGATGAGGGAGTTCTCTTTTCACCTCATCAACGCCACGCCCCCTGGCTTCTCTCCAGATCCCCGGATAGGCGCCATTAGCCGCGCCTTCCCGGCGGCATCTGTCTCAGGATCGGGGGACGTGTCCATGACATGGAAGATCCCCTTTGCATCGGGTACATGTGTTCCTGTCCATTGTAAAGCCTTGGCCAAGTTGAAAATTCGAAAATTATTGCCATGTCGGGCTAATAGACCTGTCAAGGGGCGCGCGCCATTGTGCGCATGGATTAGACAGTCTACGGTAAATCCATGACACTACTCTGAAGAGGCCGAGTGATGGATGAGCGCGACCAGCGCCACCCTGCGATTAACAGGTGCACAATAGCGCCACTGGCCAGCAAACATTTCTTCGAGGGGTTCTTGGACAAAGTGGACGAATAAATTTCCCCACTTGTATGAAATCTGGCCGCTAAGTCCTTCCTTTATGGACGTCATTGTAAGGATGCCTTACAGGACAGAGCCAGGGCTGTCTTTTTATGGCAGACGACCTGGCCGGCAGGGGTCGCGCCGGACATGCGGGCCGGATTCAGCGCGGGATCTTGCGGATTAGCAACACTAAGGAAATTGTAATCTCTACTTTTGTCAGCATTATTTGTGTCAATAAAGCTACCGCTCCGGTTCTCCCGAGGCAATGTCCCTCGCGACTTGTCTCTAGCGCTCAGCCACGCGCGGTGCGGCATGAAAATTCTTCTTTTAATGACTGCGATAAAAAGCGATTAATCCCCTCAAATTGATACTGAAAGCAATTAAAATGAATAAAGCATATCTAGCCATGGTTAAGACATGGCCTGGTATGGATTTAATCATTCAAAGTGTTTTGAACAAATAAGTGGTGGAACGATGCAATATGAAGCTTGACAATTTGGTTGAATTGAAACAAAGAATAGGATATTTGTGGAAATTCAAGGAAAGGGCCTTTGATATCTCCAACACAATATTGATGGAAATGAAATGCGAATGTAATTCGCTGTTTTAAAGCATACGCCGTATGCGTTGAAGGCAATCTTGGTCGATGGCTCTGATGATTTAACTCAATGCAGCTGATGTCATAAAGGTTATGTTTTTCAACAACTAAACGCAATGCGATTGTGATAGTTTACAATGGTTTCACAAATATTCGCCGGTGAAAACATTTTCATCCTCACGAACGAGAAGTTGATTTGTTAACATAACATCAACTGATGAAATCTGGGCAATATGGGAGTCAGGTATTGATTTCAGGACATCGTGTCAGAGTAACAGGACACCACTTAAGAAGCAAAAATTGATTTCAGGACATTACATGCGAGTAACAGGACACCACGTAAGTAGCAGAAATTGATTTCAGGACATCAGGTGAGAGTAACAGGACACCATGTGAGAACCACTAATTGATTTCAGGACATCATGTCAGAGTAACAGGACACCACTTGATAAGCATAAATTGATTTCAGGACATTACATGCGAGTAACAGGACACCACGTAAGTAGCAGAAATTGATTTTCAGGACATCATATCAGAGTAACAGGACACCACATGAGAAGCAGAAACTGATTCAGTACATAACGTGAGAGTAAAAGGACACCACGTGAGAAGCAGAAATTAATCTGATGGTACTCAGTGAGTGAGAGTCAGAGGTTGACTCAAGTAGACTGCCTAAGAATTAGAGGTTGATTAAATTGGACTGCCTAAGAACAAGAGGTTGACTCAAGTAGACTGCTTGAGAATCAGAGGTTGACTCAGGGACACCCAGTGAGAATCAGAGGTTAATTATAGGGCACCACACGAGAATTAGGCGTTGATAACATCTAAACCCACAAGAGTGACTGGATTTCTTCACGATGAAGTCAAGACATCGCATGGGAATGATCAGGTAGTTTCAGGACACCATATTAAATTGTTCAGGTAATGTCAAGACATCGTATGGCAATGATCAGGTTGCTCCAGGACACCATAGTAAATTGTTCAGGTAATGTCAAGACATCGTATGGCAATGATCAGGTAGTTTATTGAATTGTTCAGGTAATGTCAGAGTACTTGTCAGGACATCGTATGGCAATGATCAGGTAGCTCCAGGATACCATAGTAAATTGTTCAGGTAATGTCAGAGTACTTGTCAGGGCATCGTTTGGGAATGATCAGGTAGCTTCAGTACACCATATTAAATTGTTCAGGTAATGTCAGGACATCGTATGGCAATGATCAGGTAGTTTCAGGACACCATATTGAATTGTTCAGGTAATGTCAAGATATCGTATGGCAAATGATCAGGTATTGAATTTTCAGGACATCATACTTGTGAATCGTTGTTCAGGTACTCCAGTCACCAGATAAATTGTTCGTAATGGAGTACTTGTCAGGGCAATGATCAGGTAGTTTCAGGACATCATATTGAATTGTTCAGGTAATGTCAGGACATCGTATGGCAATGATCAGGTAGTTTCAGGACACCATATTGAATTGTTCAGGTAATGTCAAGATATCGCATGGCAATGATCAAGTAGTTTCAGGACATCATATTGAATTGTTCAGGTGTGATATGGCAATGATCAGGTTACTCCAGGATACCATAGTAAATTGTTCAGGTAATGTCAGAGTACTTGTCAGGGCATCGTTTGGGAATGATCAGGTAACTTCGTTTGGTAATGAACAGGTAGTTTCAGGACACCATATTGAATTGTTCAGGTAATGTCAGATATCGTATGGCAATGATCAGGTAGTTTCAGGACACCATATTGAATTGTTCAGGTAATGTCAAGATATCGTATGGCAATGATCAAGTAGTTTCAGGACATCATATTGAATTGTTCATGTGATGTCAAAACATCGTTTGGTAATGAACAGGTAGTTTCAGGACACCATATTGAATTGTTCAGGTTATGTCAAGACATCGTTTGGGAATGATCAGGTAGCTTCAGGACACCATATTAAATTGTTCAGGTAATGTCAGGACATCGTATGGCATTGATCAGGTAGTTTCAGGACGTGAGAAGAAACCGTTATTACCTGAGTGACATCATTGGCGACGGAATTAAGGTTCTGTCCGAAATTAATTGAACTGTTTGAACCCAGCTTGTGACAATTCACAGTGCCTTCTTTACAGCTTGTGACCATTCACAGCGCCTTCTTTACAGCTTGTGACAATTCCCTGTGCCTTCTTTACAGCTTGTGACAATTCGCAGTGCCTTCTTTACAGCTTGTGACCATTCACAGCGCCTTCTTTACAGCTTGTGACCATACACAGCGCCTTCTTTACGGCTTGTGACAATTCGCAGCGCCTTCTTTACAGCTTGTGACCATACACAGCGCCTTCTTTACAGCTTGTGACCATACACAGCGCCTTCTTTACAGCTTGTGACCATACACAGCGCCTTCTTTACAGCTTGTGACCATACACAGCGCCTTCTTTACGGCTTGTGACCATTCACAGCGCCTTCTTTACAGCTTGTGACCATACACAGCGCCTTCTTTACAGCTTGTGACCATACACAGCGCCTTCTTTACGGCTTGTGACCATACACAGCGCCTTCTTTACAGCTTGTGACCATACACAGCGCCTTCTTTACGGCTTGTGACCATTCACATGCGGTCATTTCTGTCATCGACTCTTTCATCTAAGCACGTCTTTCAAATCTCTCCCAGAGGTATCTTTCTTTTCGCCTGGTCTTATAATTTTTCAAGTGATATCTCCATTTACCATCTTTTCTAATCACTTCTCATTTAATCTCTCTATTTCTCATCTGATTTCACCATTTCGAGCCTCGTTGCATCCCTCTGACATGTCATCGTGCGATAACATGTTCATAAAACCTCATCGACCAAACATTCTTAGAAAATTTCAGCTCACCTTCCTTTATCTGCCAAACCTCCCCCTTAATCACACCTACCCCCACCCCCCCCCCCCCCCCACCCAATCCTCTCTCTTTCTACCCACTCTGACTCACCAACCATCACACCTTGACGTCCACCGCGTCAAACGACGCACGTTAGCGCGTTGCCAACGCGTCACCACTCGGTCAGTCCAGACCTTATGGATGAGGAGTATGTCATGACCGCCTCGATCTGGGCCACCACGCCACCACCTGCCGTTCGCCACTTCCTTCTTCCTGGAGGTGACAAAATCTTCTCCTTCCGCTTAACGCGCTAAATGGAAACTCCATTAAAAGGTTGTCAGTTCGACACATTAATGACCAAGCCAACTGTAGTCCAGGCAACGGTGCCAGCGTGTGATTTCCGCCTTGGTTTTCAGAGACTTAAAGGAGGCTGGAACTTTCACCTAGAAGATTATTTCTATTAGCATTGGGTCGCTAGTTTTTATATAAAAAGTACACCATTTACTGATGCCAAGTCTACTTCTACTATTACTGCCACAGCCGCCAAAATGACAAGTGTTACTACTACCAATCTTACTACTACTACTACTACTACTACTACTACTACTACTACTACTACTACTACTACTACTACTACTACTACTACTACTACTACTACTACTACTACTATATACTACTACTACTACTACTACTACTACTACTACTACTACAACTTCTACTACTACCACTACTTATACTTCTACTACTACTACTACTACTACTACTACTACTACTACCACTACTAATACTTCTACTATTACTACTACTACTACTACTACTACTACTACCACTACTAATACTTCTACTATTACTACTACTACTACTACTACTACTACTACTAATACTTCTACTATTACTATTACTACTACTACTACTACTACTACTACTACTAATACTTCTACTAATACTACTGCTACTACCACTACTAATAATTCTACTACCACTACTGCTACTACTTTTACTATTGCAATCACTACTTCTACAACAACAACAACAACTACAACTACTGCTATTTCTATAACTTCTTCTATGATTATATTGTAATTATTACTATTGTTACTGTTGTATTGTCACTACAACTGCTGCTACTTATACTTCTTGTATTATTTTGACTTCTTTTTATGTTGTTATATATGTTATTACTACCACTACTATTGCTATTGCTGCTACTGCTACTACTACCACTACTATTGCTATTGCTGCCACTGCTACTACTACCACTACTATTGCTATTGCTGCCACTGCTACTACTACCACTGCTACTACTGCGACCACAACACTACTACTACTACTACACTGCTGCTGCTACTACTACTACTACTGCTGCTACTATTAGTAGTATTATTATACGCTGTTTATATATATCATTACTGCGCCATTGCTGCAACCAATCTCATCCACTACCGCGTAGATATGAGCCCCCCGGATGAGCCCCTGTTCACTCAGTGCCTCGGATTATTTTCAGGGGCTGACTTGCTATGGCCTTCCATTTCGGTGATAGCACTTAATATAGTGATGTGGGCCATGAATTTGTTCCAAGTTTGACCATCGTCTATACCAATGATTTGATCACTAACTAGCGCGTGGCAGGGGCTGTTACAAACACCAACCTATTGTATCATTTCCTTTACCTCTACGTGTCCGTATCAGCCTCCTTCTCAGCAGCTCCAATTACCCACGACCTGACATACATTTGCCTTTGCCCGCCTGCATCCCATCTCCTCATATATAACATCATATCGTGTGTATACCATCATGACGAGCGCTATCACATTCAATCCTGACTTCCCGGACCGTGTCATAAAATTAAAAGATGTTCCTTTTTTACAGCGCCTTCGTTCACTGGAACAACCCCCACGGCCCTCATATATACCGCGACGGCGAACTAACACTCATGGCAATATCGCCATATATAGCGACACACGCAATACACTAATACAAAAAAACCCAAAAGCATTGTCTGTGAATAATTAAGCTCACGGCAAGGTTCGTTAGACACCTGGAAGGTGTTCGTAAAGGGGGGCCTGGATAATTGTTACAACCTATCTGCTCGGGGTCATATTTCCTTTTTATCATGGGGAATTAGCGTACCTGCTCCATCAACAAAAGACCTAATGCTGCCTGCGATTGCAACTATTTCACGCTGTTACACCCCTGTGTTTTTACCACAACCTCGTTTGGGAGTCCAGGGTCGCTGTCATCCCGTGATGTATCGAGCTTTCTCGTCTAAACTCTCACTCACCCACTTTCGTGCAAATTTGAGACATGTAAACTGAGGTAAAGCAACGATTAAACCATTGTCTCCGATGCATCCTTTTCCTCGTCCTGTCAGCCGTCAAGCTGTGACAATAGGCGCGTTATTCTGGCGAGCTTCATGCGTGCTATGGCGCCATTGGAGGCTAATATATAAGGGAAATGGTCGTGCGTCCTGGGGACAAATCGCGCGATTGTTTTCACATCCGGGACACTTGGGGAGCGACAATCCGTGACCTGTTTCCGGTATGTCATGCATGGATCTGTTTTTTATGTTTTGACAGGATACGAGCTAAGGAAACCATCGGCTTTATTTCATTGTAAGTGGAAACAAAAAGTCACTGGTCACAGGAGAAGAGAGCCTAAAAGATTTGCGATAAATCTTCCTCGACATGATGCAAATCTCGCGTGAAGCTCGCTTCTTTCTCGCGATACCTGGAAGGAAGTTATTTGCTATCACCACAGGGGACAGAAATTGCAAGTTACCTGCCTGGCAAGAAACCATTCATCAAGTATATATGTTAGGATGCTTGGCTGCTATGGCCATCTATCACAGTGCAAGCGGCGCTCCTTTCCGCGATGCAGGTGCTTCGAAATCAATAAAAGTCCTTACAAGACGTTCACCTAGCGGTCCCTGTCGTGTGTCGATGCTTTTTCAAATGTAGATATATTATCGCTTCCAATGC
The DNA here is from genome assembly GCA_034190875.2 of Urechis unicinctus. Taxonomy (NCBI): domain Eukaryota; kingdom Metazoa; phylum Annelida; class Polychaeta; order Xenopneusta; family Urechidae; genus Urechis; species Urechis unicinctus. The sequence continues at coordinate 23,070,403 of CM067356.1, forward strand.
AACTCACTATTAAGTAACATGAATGGAAGCTAGCCGTGATTAATTGCTGATTAAACGTCGGACCATCGCTATTAACAGGTGTGATGGATGCCGGTAGGGGGCATCTAGCACTATATGAAGCATGCATCATGCTAGCTTGTGGCATTGTTCAAACACATTTATCGTGTACAGTTGCCAGTATCCTTGCCGGCTGGCACACCTGATCCCGTGCCTGAGACCCACTCCATCACACGTCTGCCCCCGCTCGCTCTCTCGGTCCCACATGACAGTCCGAGTAATCAAACTTCTACAATCTCTCTTATTAAACCAAATATTTGACCAAGCTTCTAGTCGCCAGAGGGCGTTGTTGTTGTGGCACACCACGCATGACCCTTCGCCTATCGCGTGAACACAGCGCTAATTGACGAGACTTTGCTAGGAACTTCAGACACGTAGGGAATTACTTCTCCTGGGCCCTATCTTTTTTTATAATTTGCTATGGAACGCCTCGTAGAAACAATTTGGTCGCTTGGAGCAGGGTGTTTTTATTGGTGTCACTCTTTAGCGAATGCCGTGTTAAGGGGGCCGAGAATGTTGGATCTCACTGTAAATTATCTTCAAAGTTAACTGAGGGGTGCTGTTACAATAACAGTATAAATTTTCCGAAATATGAAATATATATATGAATAAATATATATTTAATGACATGAGTCAAGTGAGTTATTTTTCACCACGGCCCTGGGGCACTGATGTGAGCAGTAAGTGATGACATGGACAAAGTATCACACTTTGAATTTTCGGAGCGGGAACGGTGTAAATGTCAGAATTGTATGCCAAATAGGCAATAAAATGTCGAGGGATTGAGACAAATACCTTCAATATACCTGTTTATACGCGACATACGGCGGAGACGGATCGGTGCAGATTTTCGCGACATTAAAACGCCGATATATTGCCGACATGAGCGTGTGGTTATGCCTGTATTATTGTTGTTTATGCGGACAACTCCAATGCGTTGATACGCAAGTTTTATTTAGAGATATTGGGTCATAAATGGTTGTTGAGCCGATTGAGCTGAGAACAGACGCTGGCGCCTCGTGCCACCCCCGGGTGCACGACCGGCGGCGCCACGCTACCGTAGTTTGTGGGACCATCGCGCCACACTGACAACTGAGAACTCAAAACACAACACTTCAGCCAGCATCCCTCGCGCGTCTAGCAGCGGTTCCGTCGGTTTGCTCACTCAAGACATTTCGCTGAGAGAACCACTTTTTCCGGCATGTTTTGAAAACTGAGAATGTTTATTACCAAGGCCCCATGCTGAAAGACCTTGTATGTTTTGACAACAAGCTGTCGGTTTCCATAAAGTTGACAAGTCTATTCCCCTAAATATTTTCCAACAGGGCTGTCGGGACATTTCCCGCGCTAAGTAAAAGTCGTCTGCTTACTGCGTTCTCATGCCAGCGAGGCGTCAAAGAGGCAGAGGGAGCAGACTTGAGATGGGTTAAAAACTGGCAGACGGACTCGGATACTGAATGCGACTGAATAACTCATCTGATGTGCTGATCAATCAAATACTCAGGCAGCAGGAGCAGATGTTTTAAAACAAGAATTCGTCAAAAGTCTACCGCCTAAAATCACTGTTATTCACAGAGACGTGAAACAAATGCCTCTCTCTCTCTCCGCCCGCTCTCACTCCGCTCTCTCTCTCTCTCTCTCTCTCTCTCTCTCTCTCTCTCTCTCTCTCTCTCTCTCTCTCTCTCTCTCTCTCTCTCTCTCTGTATACTTTAATAATTTATGAAATAGAACCCCCTTGCTACATATACCTTTCCAACTCTCACCATATCATCACCACGTCATATTGCCGTCGCAAGCGCATGGTACAAGACTATCGGCTTCATCATGGCGTCCAATCATGCAAGTGATGGAATGGGAAAACCGGAAGACGATATTGGCGGAAGTGGCAGGTCGAGTCTGTGTTGCGGCTCCAAGGTGTGAGCATGGAGGAGACCGACCACACGCACCAGTCTAAACACACCAACAGCTGCCAGCCTCACTGACGCCCCCTATATTCTCCCCCACAACTCCCCCTTCCCCATCCCGACCCACACTCCCACACCTCCACACCCCTATACGTCAGCATCAGTCTGATATACTGCCACATATGTGTAACTTTATGTTGATTGAAAAAGAGTCGTTTCTTTAATGCTTGAATTCTGCAAGCATATCGGTGCCTCTTTGAGGAGCGGAGAAGTGTCAGTGATATGATGGTGAAGCTTAAGCATGATAAGCACGGAAAAATGATACCGCTTTCTTCACTGAACTGAGCAAAATATGTGTGCGTGTATGTGTGTGTTCGCGCGCGCGGGTGTGTGTGTGCGTGTGAGTGTGGTGCGTGTGTGAGAGAGAGAGTGTGTGTGTGTGTGTGTGTGTAAATGTGTACATACATATACATACATACATACATACATACATACATACATACATACATACATACATATATACATGCATACATATATACATATACATACATACAATACATACATACATACATACATACATACATACATACATACATACATACATACATACATACATATATACATGCATACATATATACATACATACATACAAGCATACATACACATACATGCATACATATATACATACATACATACAAGCATACATACATACATACATACATACATACATACATACATACATACATACATACATACATACATACATACATACATACATACATACATACATACATACATACATACATACATACATACATACGATGAGACTGAGGACAACACCAGACCGCACCCCCCACCCCCCTCCCACCTTATCATCGTCCGCCAAGAAACTTTCTGTCCAGTGCTGATCAATGTTGCATGGTTTCGCAAGAAGAATCCGCGGCAAGAAGTCATCCATATTTCATTAGTTTACAATGGGTTATAGGCCTTACGAGGACCTACAGAGGACTGGGTGAGATCAGGAGGCCGTCCGTGCAGGTGCAATCAGTAGTAAGGTGTCACTAATTAACATGGAAGGTGTTGCATTCCTCGCATGGTGTGAGCTAGTCTCAGGGGAGAAATATTCGCGCACGGTGTAAGTCCCAGCAGGCAGGATTCTTAGTTTAATCATAGTTCTCTGGTTGAGGTCAGGGTGGTAACCGACTCTCCAACTGACTCACTCACTGACTCACTCACTCACTGACAGACCGTCAGACTCACTTACTTGTTCACTAACTCACTGACTGGCATACTCACTCCTGTTTAATCATTGACCCACCCACCCACACACACACTTACTTACAAACTCACTTAATCACTGATCCACACACTTACTCACATACTCACTTAATCACTGATACACACACTCACTTACATACTCACTTAATCACTGATCCACGCACTCACTTACATACTCACTTAATCACTGATCCACAAACTTACTCACATACTCACCTAATCACTGATACACACACTCACTTTCATACTCACTTAATCAACGATCCACACACTTACTCAAATACTTACTTAATCACACACTCCATCACACCAATCACCCAATTACATAATCATTAATCTTTTGTGCACACAATCATTCACTTACCTAGTCACTAAATCTTTTGTTCCACACAATTATTCGCGTACTCAGTCACTGTTTAATTGTTCAAACTCACTTAATCGCGTACTCACTCAATGTTTGATCCACAAACTCACTTTCATGTTCACTTAATCTTTGATCCACACACTCACTCACTGTCATGCTCACTAAATCTTTAATCCACACACTCGCTCACTGTCATGCTCACTCAATCTTTGATCCACGCACTCACTTTCAAGCTCACTCAATCTTTGATCCACGCACTCACTTTCATGCTCACTCAATCTTTGATCCACGCACTCACTTTCAAGCTCACTCAATCTTTGATCCACACACTCGCTCACTTTCATGCTCACTCAATCTTTGATCCGCTCACTCACTTTCATGCTCACTTAATCTTTGATCCGCACACTCGCTCATTTTTATGCTCACTAAATATTTGATCCACACAATCACTCACATGCTCCACACACTTTAGGCAATACACTCAATCTCACACAATCGCTCACTCACTTTCATGCTCACTATATCTTCGATCAACATACTCACTCACTTACATACTCACTCGCTCATTTTTAACCACTGTCTCACTCATTCTTTCATCCGCACAATCACTACACTTTGAAGAATACTGTATTTAAATCTTCGATCAACATACTCACTCACTTACATACTCAATTAATATTTTAACCACTGTCTCAAACAAGTGATTAACATCATCCCGAAACTGCGACCGAGTCAGCAGGTGAAGACCTATCCTGTCATTTGCCTAGTGCTTCCATTGTGTCATCTAAACTACTCCTGCTTCAATCCCGGTTTCTGCTGAGACCACCCGCCCACCACTTGACATCAGAGAGGTCCGAAACTGGAACGAGTTATACAGAGACCCTCATAAGATGCGCTCGCATGGTTCATGGAGATATGTCCATCGACAATTCCATTGCTGTCATGATGCACCTTCGCCTGCTTTCCTCCCGTATTCTATTTGGCTTAACCCGCCCACCACTTGGACATCAGAGAGATGTCAAGAGCAACATTTATACAAAGATGAGCTCTATAAGATGCACTCGCATGGTTAAGTGGAGATATGTCACATCGACAATCTAATCCCAAGTCTGATCCGTGAACACCTTCGCCAGTGTTGAAAAGAGCGCATCATTATTTAATTTACTCACCAAAACTTTATACTTGATTGCTGGAAGCGACCGCTAGGTGGTACTGACGTCGTCTTATTTGCGCACCACACGTACAATCAGACTTTTTGCGCCGATATTGATCCGTGCACCTGATGCAGTGTATGAAAAGAGCGCATCAATTCATATAAACTCTTCACCTGTCGACTTAAACGAGACTGTTAACATATAGAGACCCTTGTACTAAGTCGGTGAACTCTTCAGATCTAGACCGCGCGCAGCAATCCATGTGTCACCATAACGAGGTGACCAGTTAACTCAGATCAACATGCTATTTGTCGATCTACAAGGTGTCAAGATGAAACTACAAGAACGCGGTTAACACACAGCCGTGATGGAGGACGGGTGCGTCAAGACGCAGTACCGCCTTCTCGACTGGTATCGCGCATCGATTTCACGCGCTTTGAAATACGGACGCATCGGAGCATGTTGTGCTAGTTGGTGTCAGCACGAAGCTGGTAAAGCCGCGCGCAGCTGATACCATAACGAGGTGATATAGTCCTCAGATCAACATGCTATTTTGTCGATCTACAAGGTGTCAAGATGAAACTACGCTCGTAACAGTGCTAATAGAATCGTCCAAACGCAGGCTGCGACGGCAGACGGCAGTGAAATGCTAACAAGAACATAGCTCAATGTAAAACGACCGGTTGGATTGTCAATACCTGGAGACCGGTTCCAAGTGACACGGCCTTTTTTCAGCGTTGGCATCAGTTTCTGTACAAAATCGCATAGAGCGGGAGCTTACCAATTATCCTCCAATGTTAGAGCGGGAGCTTACCAATTATCCTCCAATGTTAGAGTGGGAGCACCATGTTAGATTATCCTCCAAAGTTAGTGGGAGCTTACCAATTATCCTAATGTTAGACACGGGACATAAACAAGATATCCTGGTGCGATCCCCTTAAGTGGCAGCTGTGTGTGGTGGGGGGGGGGGGGGGGGGGGGGGGTCGGGTTAGGGGGGGTTATTAGCTATCCCGGATGAAGATGCGCCAAGTGTGCGAGTTTTATGAGCGTCCTGCCATCACAAGGAAACTTACTGATTGTCCTGTCGTTTTAGAGGGTGGGAGTTTACCAATTTCCTGTCATGTTAGAATGTTAGAATGGCATATTAGAGTGGGAATTTACTGATTGTCATGCCATGTTAGAGTGCGAGTTTACTGATTGTCCTGCCAGTCAGAGTGGGAACTTGATGATTGTCCTGCCATGTCAGGGTGGGAGTTTACTGATTTTCCTGCCATGTTAGAGTGGGAGTTTACTGATTGTCCTGCCATGTCAGAGTGGGAGTTTACTGATTGCCATGTTAGAATGGGAGTTAACTGATTGTCCTGCCATGTCAGGATGGGAGTTTACTGATTTTCCTGCCATGTTAGGATGGGAGTTACTGATTGTCATGCCATGTCAGAGTGGGAGTTTACTGATTGTCATGCCATGTCAGAGTGGGAGTTTACTGATTTTCATGCCATGACAGAGTGGGAGTTTACTGATTGTTACTGATTGTTAAAGTGCCAGTTGTTAGTCCTGCCAGTTAACTGATTTACTGATTTTTCATGCCATGTTAGGATGGGGAGTTACTGATTGTCATGCCATGTCAGAGTGGGAGTTTACTGATTGTCCTGCCATGTTAGAGTGGAGTTTACTGATTGTCATGCCATGTCAGAGTGGGAGTTTACTGATTGTCATGCCATGTCAGAGTGGGAGTTTACTGATTTTCATGCCATGACAGAGTGGGAGTTTACTGATTGTCCTGCCATGTTAGAGTGGGAGTTAACTGATTGTCCTGCCATGTTAGGATGGGAGTTACTGATTTTCATGCCATGACAGAGTGGGAGTTTACTGATTGTCATGCCATGTCATGATGGGACTTTACTGATTGTCAGGCCTTGTCAGAGTGGGAATTTACTGATTTTCCTGCCATGTCAGAGTGGGAATTTACTGATTGTCCTGCCATGTCAGGATGGGAACTTGATGATTGTCCTGCCATGCCAGAATGGGAGTTCAATGATTTTCCTGCCATGTTAGAGTGGGAGTTTACTGATTGTCATGCCATGTCAGAGTGGGAGATTAATGATTTTCCTGCCATGTCAGAGTGAGAGTTTACTAATTGTCCTACCATGTCAGGGTTGGAGTTTACTGATTGTCATGCCATGTCAGAGTGGGAACTTGATGATTGTCCTGCCATGTCAGGGTGGGAGCATACTGATTTTCCTGCCATGTCAGGGTGGGAGTTTACTGATTGTCCTGCCATGTCAGGGTGGGAGTTAGCTGATTGTCCTACCATGTCAGGGTGGGAGTTTACTGATTGTCTTGCCATGTCAGAGGGGGAGTTTACTAATTGTCCTACCATGTCAGGGTTGGAGTTTACTGATTGTTATGCCATATCAGAGGGGGAGTTTACTAATGGTCTTGCGACGTTAGAGTTGGAGGTTAGTGGCGGTCGTGCCATGTATACATGGAACTTACTGTTGGTCCTGCCTTGTTCTAGTGGAAGGCTAATGAATGTCCTGCAATGTTAGAGAGGGAGCTTGCCGGTGATCTTGTCATGTAAGAGATAAAGTGGAGGCTAACTGGTGGTCCTGCAATGTTATAGTAAGTACCTATACCCGCGGAATGTCTTGTATCCTCAGAGGAAGTGTATTTATACCTGTGACTTATCTTATATCCTCAGAGGAAGTGTATTTATACCCGTGACTTATCTTGGATCCTCAGAGGAAGTGTATCCATACCTGAGACATGTCTTTGATCCTCAGAGGAAGTGTATTTATACCCGTGGCTTATCTTGGATCCTCAGAGGAAGTGTATTTATACCCGTTGCTCATCTTGGATCCTCAGAGGAAGTGTATCTATACATGTGGCTTGTCTTTGGTCCTCAGAGGAAGTGTTTTTATACCCGTGGCTTGTCATGATCCCGTTATACCCGTTGCTCATCTTGGATCCTCAGAGGAAGTGTATCTATACATGTGGCTTGTCTTTGGTCCTCAGAGGAAGTGTTTTTATACCCGTGGCTTGTCATTGATCCTCAGAGGCAGTGTATTTATACACATGACTTATCTTGGATCCTCAGAGGAAGTGTATTTATACCAGTGGCTTGTTTTGGATCCTCAGAGGAAGTGTATTTATACCCGTGGCTATTTTTGGATCCCCAGATAAAGTTTTCTGAATTCCCGCGAATCGAACTGGAACACCAGAAGTAATGGGTATTGCGTCTCAATGTTAGTCAGGTCTGAATATTTGTCAAGTCTCAATGTAAGACAGATTTCAATGTAAGTCAGGTCTCTATGCATGTCAGGTGACAATGTATGCCAAATCTCATTGTGAAACAGGTCAGGTGTCAATATATGTCAGGTCTCAGTATAATCCAGGTGTCAGTGTAAAACAGGTCTCAGCGTAAGTCAAGTCTCATTGTATGTCAGGTCTCAATGTAAGACAGGTCTGTATGTCAGGTTGTGTTGTCGGCAAATTTTCTATCGAGCGCTGACAGAAATTAATGATCCAAGACTAACATGATCGAAGCTTCATCGGGAATCCCGACACCCGCCAACGAGGCAGGAGAGTATTAAAACACCGCCTCTTCCACTTGATAGGAAATCACTTTGAAGTCAATGACTCTCCAAATATCACAAGAAGTCATTCAAGGTGTCACATGACTTTCTCACATGACGACAGTGTGCGATCTCGCGAGACCACACCGCCGCCATTGCCGAGTGCGCGACGCGACAGAGTGTATGTAGAGCGACTTCAGACTGTCAAGCGTTATTTGCGAACGGGGAAGGTGAGAAGGCGTTGGAGTTAGTGAAATAAGCCCGACCCAGTGTCCGGCGTGTGGAATTTGTCACTTGCGGACAATGGTAAACACTTAAATGCCGTCGCAACGTCGTCTAGTCTGGAAGAATGGGTGAGTTAGGGCGAGGATGCGGGGACATTTGACCTCTGGCGAGGAGTTAGACATGACAGTGACACAACATAGACGCCGCGGAGCCTAGCGTCCCCACACAAGCGCCTCGAACGTCCCCACTAGTCGTGCAAGACAAGTGCGCTGACTCGAATGTCTCTGATTCAGTCGGTTGGACTTAGAAACGAATAGGCAATGAATTATTAAATTCTCCTTGCATTCGACGCTCTCTTATGGAGATATTTATACTAACAGGAGCTGCTAATATTCTTATTGAAGTGTACACCATGTTGCCTAGATATACAGGTGTATAATTACTTCAGCTCACCGGCACCAATAATGACACGATCTCAGCTTAAAACAGGTACAAATAACGACATGCTGCCAGCTTAAAATGGGTACCCATAATGATATGTTACCAGCTTTGAATAAGTACAAATAACTTCATTTTACATATTGCACATAGGTTCAAATAATGCGTATTAACAGCTTTAAATAGGAACCAAAAATAAAGCGTCGCCAGCATTAAACAGGTACCAACGATGACACATTGACAGCTTTAAATTGTTGCAAATAGTGTCGCGTTCTTAAAAAAAGGCACAATGGTACCAATAGGTACCAATAATGACACATTTTCAGCTTCAAATCGGTAGAAATAGTTACACGCTTGCGGTTTGAAATAGGTAGCAGTAATGCAGCTTTACCAGCTGTAAATAGGTACCAATAATGACGATGGAAGTTTTAAATAGGTACCAATAATGACGTTCTGGAAGTTTTAAATTGGCACCAATAATGACGTTCTGGAAGTTTTAAATTGGCACCAATAATGACGCGTTGGAAGTTTTAAATAGGTACCAATGATGACGTGTTGGGAGTTTCATATAGGTACCAATTATGACGTGTTGGAAGTTTTAAATAAGTACCAATTATGACGCTTTGGAAGTTTTAAATAGGTATCAATAATGACGTGTTTGAAGTTTTAAATGGGTACCAATAATGACATGTTGGAAGTTTTAAATAGGTACCAATAATGACGCGTTGGAAGTTTTAAATAGGTACCAATAATGATGCGTTGGAAGTTTTAAATAGGTACCAATAATGACGCTTTGGAAGTTTGTAAATAGGTACCAATAATGACGCTTTGGAAGTTTTAAATAGGTACCAATAATGATTACGTGTTGGAAGTTTTTTAAATGAAGTACCATATATTATGACGTGTTGGAAGTTTTTTTAAATGAGGTACCAATAATGACGTTTTTGGAAATTTTGAATAGGTACCAATAATGACGTGTTGGAAGTTTTAAATAGGTACCCAATGGTGACGCTTTGGAAGTTTTAAATTGGCACCAATAATGATAGGTACCAATGATGTCGAGTTGGAAGTTTTTAAATAGATACCAATGATGATGACGTACCAATTATGACGTGTTGGAAGTTTTAAATAAGTACCAATTATGACGCTTTGGAAGTTTTAAATAGGTATCAATAATGACGTGTTTGAAGTTTTAAATGGGTACCAATAATGACATGTTGGAAGTTTTAAATAGGTACCAATAATGACGCGTTGGAAGTTTTAAATAGGTACCAATAATGACGCGTTGGAAGTTTTAAATAGGTACCAATAATGACGCTTTGGAAGTTGTAAATAGGTACCAATAATGACGCTTTGGAAGTTTTAAATAGGTACCAATAATTACGTGTTGGAAGTTTTAAATAAGTACCAATAATGACGTGTTGGAAGTTTTAAATAGGTACCAATAATGACGCTTTGGAAATTTTGAATAGGTACCAATAATGACGTGTTGGAAGTTTTAAATAGGTACCAATGGTGACGCTTTGGAAGTTTAGAATAGGTACCAATGGTGACGCTTTGGAAGTTTAGAATAGGTACCAATGGTGACGCTTTGGAAGTTTAGAATAGGTACCAATGATGTCGAGTTGGAAGTTTTTAATAGATACCAATGATGACGTGTTGTGAGTTTTAATTAGGTATCATCAATCACAGGCTACCAGATTTATATAGTTACCAGTAATGACAATCTTTAAATTGGTTCATCTAATGTCATATTACGAGTTTTAATTATCTTACAATTATGACACTTGTCAATTCTAATTAGATGTAGATAATGGCACGTTACTCGCTTTGAATAAGTAGCCATAATAACACGAGTTATAAATCGATTATTATGGGGGTTTAAATATGGCAGTTGGGGTTTTATATGATCATTTGTCCACGTGACACACACATAACACACACACACACACACACACACACACACGCACACACACACACACACACACACACACACACACACACACACACACACACACACACACACACACACACACACACACACACACACACACACACACACACACACACACACACACACACATCAACGCGCTGCGTGTGAGCGTTATAGTGAGATGTCGAAATCAACATGGAACGCAGGACTCTTTCACGCAGACAGCAATTGCGCCATCTTGGCTGTGGTCTCGCTATTGACTTACCCTTAAATGACAACAAGTCGGTTAATGCCACACTTTATCAATACAACCAATGAGTCCGAAAAAAATAGGTTTATGGTTTAAACTAGGGTTATTTTCGAGGCACAAACATATTTTGTGGGCGATCCCAACAATACTGAATCCCGTTTCACAAATCATGCACATTCATGGCTGAATATCTCTGACGTCATCGCCCATCGAGACAGCGATCATGGCGGACATATATTACGATACAGACATGATGAATATACGGCATCGGGACACACTTACTAGTTCCTAAATAATCCTAACAGTTTTATAGAACATGTCCAGGACTCGTCGTTCTTCACCAACCCTCCTGGTGTTCCTATCAGGGCAAAAGCAGCTCGACGTTCGTGTGATCCTAGCACGTCATGGCAGCAGCCATACGGGCGCATCCAATAACATCTCCATCTCGCTAACAAGACGAGCAATGACAGCATGTGGGTACTAGTCACACCCGCGCCCTATCTACCTTCCCCAGCAATCTAATTGTACTCGGGAGCAGGTCGGATACAGTGGCTGGGGTGCTCCTATCACGCGGGTTCGTTAACAGCGGCGTTAACAGATGCGATGGCTCTGTCAGATCAGCAAGACATGCTGGTCTAATCAGTCCAGGTATCAAGGTTTGTACCACAGGTGACTTGACACAGAGGCACACAGCTTGGATATTACCCCTTATAGCAACAACAGAGTTATAACTCTAGGCTGTAAAACTTTTGTTCCGTTCGCGGCTTTAATTGACAATTGAGTTGGGTAGGTAGCAATGCTGGGTTCCCTATTGGGCGTGCCAATGATCCGATCGCTTGTGGTATGAACACAGACCTAGAATGTGTAAGCAACGTATGTACGGATCAGACCGGGTGCAGATCACCCAACGGACCATGAAATGAGCATCCTTCAATAACTTCATGAACCCGCGCTGTTAACATCACGAGGGATTACAGGCAATAATTACACATGACTGAGTCATGTAATGTGACAAGGCATGTAGGCAGGTGGTAGCTCCCAGGCAGGTGATTTCGCGATGGAGAGAAATGACACAAAGGTTCATTCATACACAAGAACACATAAACATTTTAATGTCCAACCATTGAACTGCCGATATCATACAATTTGACATTAATTAACAATATGACTTTTCAAATCCCCCGCATGATGTAACTAACGTCTCTCTCGCTCTCTCTCTCTCTCTCTCTCTCTCTCTCTCTCTCTCTCTCTCTCTCTCTCTCTCTCTCTCTCTCTTTCTCACCCTCTCCCATATTTCGTCACCATTAGAATTTTGTGACAAAGCTGCAGCGTTTATCTCTGCGAGTTAATTTCAAAGTAATCGCGGGGGAATTTAATCGTAATCGAAGGCCTAAATACCGAAACTGGTTATGTTGTGTCGATACTATTACATTGAGACGGCATCAATGCCAAATAACAATTGGAACAAGTAAACACAAACAAATTAGCCATAAAATGAAATTTCCGTATTCTGACACGTTAAGCAGGGATAGCTTAATGTATACTGCGTCGCGTGAGGGAAGAGTTTAATGATATTTAATGCTGTGAACCTCACTAATCGCTTTCGGAATGAAACGCTATGACAGATTGAAGACAATAACAAAACGCTATGATACCAAATTGCACTTCGTTCACTTGTCAGAATGCGCGACGCAATTCAAACGAAACTACAGATGAGACGCATCGGCTGCAACGAATGAGGGGATGGTTACATTGCTAAATATACAAATTCGCCGGCGCTCGGATGCCAATCAATTGGATCCGAGCGCCAGAGCGATGAATGATGTGGAGGCATGCGAATCGTGGATTGATAATGATATGTTCATAAATTATACAAAGCGAGAGGAGACGTCAACAAGCGACTGCTCGCTAAAAGCCCCAATCACGAGAGGTCAGAGTAGAGGTCAGGCGGGCAATGAATTCACTGAACACCGGGTATGACAAGAGGTTGACAAACAGAGGCGGAGTGTCCGTGCGTCTGATGAATGGACACGCGCCACTACATCATCAACGCCATTATCTGCAATCACAGTGAGCAGGGCAGACACCCGAAGGAAGACACCTGTAGTCATGTGTAAGATATCATGACAGAAGCGTCAGTAGTCATGTGTAAGTTATCATGAAAGAAGCGCCTGTAGTCATGTGTAACTTATCATGACAGAAGCGTCAGTAGTCATGTGTAAAGTAGGCATAGATGAGCGTCAGTTGTCGTGTGATGCAGGCAGAGAGAAGCGTCAGTAGTCATGTGTAAAGTAGGCATCGAGAAGCGTCAGTAGTCATATGTAAGATATCATGACAGAAGCGTCAGTAGTCATGTGTAAGATATCATGACAGAAGCGTCAGTAGTCATGTGTAAGATATCATGACAGAAGCGTCAGTAGTCATGTGTAAAGTAGGCATAGATGAGCGTCAGTTGTCGTGTGATGCAGGCAGAGAGAAGCGTCAGTAGTCATGTGATGCAGGCAGAGAGAAGCGTCAGTAGTCAGTAGTGTGATGTAGGCAGAGAGAAGCGTCAGTAGCCATGTGGTGATGTAGGCAGAGAGAAGCGTCAGTAGTCATGTGTGATGTAGGCAGAGAGAAGCGTCAGTAGTTATGTGTGATGTAGGCAGAGAGAAGCGTCAGTAGTCATGTGTGATGTATGCAGAGAGAAGCGTCAGTAGTCATGGGTGATGTAGGCAGCGAGAAGCGTCAGTAGTCATGTGATGTAGGCAGAAAGAAGCGTCAGTAGTCATGTGATGCAGACAGAGAGAAGCGTCAGTAGTCATGTGTGATGTAGGCAGCGAGAAGCGTCAGTAGTCATGTGTGATGTAGGCAGAGAGAAGCGTCAGTAGTCATGTGTAATGTAGGCAGCGAGAAGCGTCAGAAGTCATGTGTGATGTAGGCAGAGAGAAGCGTCAGTAGTCATGTGTGATGTAAGCAGAGAGAAGCGTCAGTAGCCATGTGTGATGTAGGCAGAGAGAAGCGTCAGTAGTCATGTGCGATGTAGGCAGCGAGAAGCGTCAGTAGTCATGTGTGATGTAGGCAGCGAGAAGCGTCAGTAGTCATGTGTGATGTAGGCAGAGAGAAGCGTCAGCAACGTAGAAACGTGCATGGGGCATGACGGGATGTTAAGACACTCGCAGGTCAACATGAGAAACTTTCTCAAAACAAGTTAGCTCGAAAGTTGTGTGGGTAACAGACGAGCGGTGAACGTTAATGATCACCAGTCAGGATGAGTTAGAGAAGCGTTCGTGGTCCGGCGATAGCTACTGCTGGTGCTGCTGCGTGGTTCATAGACTTGGATGGTTGCCGGGACAGAATGAAGACTACAAATAGTGGTAAATGTCATGATTGGACAAGCACTTAGCGGGCACGTGCTCGCGTACAACGCGGCAATGAAATGACTTCGATTTACGGCTACGTCGTCAATCAATGTCGTAAATGCCCACGCCTCGACGCCTGAACATCAGCAGCCTCCTCTGAGCAGGATACTGCAGCTGTTGTCAAGAGGTTGTCAAGTTCTGATGGACCTCCTCATTATGTCATTTCATTGCCTCTTATTCTACATGACCTTTACACGGCCCTCGCCACTTGTTGTGGGCAGCAAGTGGTCGACTAAGTGGTGGCTGTTCAGGCGGCAGTGGCAGTAAGTACATTAGGCACTCCGCTGAATGAAGGGCATGAATTAGACTGGGATTTACGAAATTAGAAATGACACATTGCTGTGAAGGACATGACAAGTTGCCATGTATGTTATCTCGGAATGTCCATGTATACCTGACGTCTTGTGGCTGGGTGAAGGCGGAGATAGATGCTGATGTGTTCTCATCGGATGGAGTTTGTATGATAGATATCAAGCTAGACTCTTTGGTGTCGAGTGAATGTTACATAACTAAAGAAATTGTTCGTAATGCTGGGTGCCTGGGTGGCGTCCATCGCATCAATCCACCTGGGTCGTTTGGATAAATGCTTACTAGGCATTCTTATCGTGTTAAAAAAAGTGGTCGCGATAAAGACACGAAGAGGCTACTTTATGATATTTACAGCTGCAAAAACAAATAACCACACAAATATATCTACATAAAGTAGTCACGACTCCATGGGGTGGTCACGATTCTAGTGGCATATTCACCACTACATGGGGTGGTCACGATTCTAGTGACATATTCACCACTACATGGGGTGGTCACGATTCTAGTGGCATGTTCACCACTACATGGGGTGGTCACGATACTTGTGGTATATTCACCACTACATGGGGTGGTCACGATTCTAGTGGCAAATTCACCACTTCATGGGATGGTCACGATTCTAGTGGTATATTAACCACTACATGGGGTGGTCCTGATTCTTGTGGCATATTCACCACTACATGGGGTGGTCACGATTCTAGTGGTATATTAACCACTACATGGGGTGGTCCTGATTCTTGTGGCATATTCACCACTACATGGGGTGGTCACGATACTAGTGGTATATTCACCACTACATGGGGTGGTCACGATTCTAGTGGAATATTCACCACTTCATGGGGTGGTCACGATACTTCTGGTATGTTCATCACTACATGGGGTGGTCATGATTGTAGTGGTATATTCACCACTACATGGGGTGGTCACGATACTAGTGGTATATTCACCACTACATGGGGTGGTCACGATACTAGTGGTATATTCACCACTAAATGGGGTGGTCCCGATTCTAGTGGCATATTCACCACTACATGGGGTGGTCACGATACTAGTGGTATATTCACCACTACATGGGGTGGTCACGATACTAGTGGTATATTCACCACTACATGGGGTGGTCACGATACTAGTGGTATATTCAGCACTACATGGGGTGGTCACGATACTAGTGGTATATTCACCACTACATGAGGTGGTCACGATACTTGCAGTATATTCACCACTACATGGGGTGGTCACGATACTTGTAGTATATTCACCACTACATGAGGTGGTCACGATACTTGTAGTATATTCACCACTACATGGGGTGGTCACGATACTTGTAGTATATTCACCACTACATGCGGTGGTCACGATACTTGTAGTATATTCACCACTACATGAGGTGGTCACGATACTTGTAGTATATTCACCACTACATGCGGTGGTCACGATACTTGTAGTATATTCACCACTACATGCGGTGGTCACGATACTTGTAGTATATTCACCACTACATGCGGTGGTCACGATACTTGTAGTATATTCACCACTACATGAGGTGGTCACGATACTAGTGGTATATTCACCACTACATGAGGTGGTCACGATACTTGTAGTATATTCACCACTACATGAGGTGGTCACGATACTTGTAGTATATTCACCACTACATGAGGTGGTCACGATACTTGTAGTATATTCACCACTACATGAGGTGGTCACGATACTTGTAGTATATTCACCACTATATTGGTGTCGACTCAGCTGGTACAATCTCGACGCGGCCGCTAAAACCACAATTAAGTTTGTACAACCACGATTCAATGGGAACAACTACGGCAGCATAAACTTAATAGGAGGCCTATAAGAATGTCATGTATGCATTAAAGCGTCCTTATTCAAGTTACGACAACCTCGAGACGGCAACTCTCTTTGTCAGGCCTTGTCCTCGCCAAGGTTAAATCACCAAGCCTATCCAGCTTGTAACGGCTGCTACTGTGTGCCTGTCTCTGAGCGTTTCCCCATCCTCAGATCACATATCCCTAAACTACCCACCCCCTCCCCCTACATCAATAACGCACCTTTACATTATCAACAATTGAAGTCTCTAGTTGCACGTTAATCAATCGAGAGAAATAAGAACGCAGCCATTGCCGATACACTAACGACAGCCATTTCGCCAAGTTGCGTAGAGCCAGTCGGATCGTGGCGAGGGCACCTCTGGCGGTCCGTGACGTCACACTTTGCAGCCCTATCCTGAGACCATGTAAGCGCATCACGTCATCGCTGAGTAGTAACTCTGCTGGGGGAGCATGAGCGTTAACCTCAATCCGGGCATGGTATCATAACATCTGTGCGTATTACTCGGGAGAGAGGTCAGCTTAGGTCGCAGCAGTACTATGACCTCGTTGGGTTGCCCGGAACAGCTACTTGTGTCATAAAAAGGCTCTATAATGTAGTTGCCTGCTTGACGATATTCAAAAAAGTCAGCTCAAAGAACCTCGACAGAAGAAACGCATTCGCTCAATTTTAAATGTTTACGTAAATATGACCCAAAGTGATGCTGCTGTAATAAAACGTAGACTGGTGTTGGGCATATCTATCACTTTAATGTAACTAGGGGTTGGGAGGGGGGGGGGGGGGGGGGGTGTTGAGGCGGGAGGGAAATGTCGGAGCGACTTTTCCGCTCGGTTGGTTACACGGTTCTAACAGTTGAAGCATACCCGCTGTGAGTTGTACCAGTGTGGGTGACAACCAGAACCTCCCTGTGTGGTATTCTTGGGGTGGAAACTAACTTGTTCGTTCACGCACCTTAATCGATATACGTAAATATATATCTACCTGTATTCCATATCATACAGTGTTTTGTGAGATGTGACAGATTATTGGCAGATAAGCGAATGATTTCCTGCGTAACTTCTAACAATATTGTTTGCGCTATAAAAGAAGACAATATAAAGAATTAATTCGAAGCGTGGGAACTTTCGCCCCTATAACTACTTAACACGACTTTACCCACAAGACAATGTATAATTATATTTTGAACTTGAATAATTACTACTATCACATTGCAAAACCAGCTGGTATAACTAATTGTAGAAAGCATAAACTGATGGAGCTACCGATCTATAAACGCTATCACTACCAACGCATTCTGCTGCTACTATCATTACAACAATTACTGCTACTACTATCACAAGAAATACTTCAGCAACCGCTATCGCTACAACAATTACTGCTGCTACTATCATTACAACAATTATTGCTACTACTATAACTACAACAACTTATGCTACTACTATCACAACAATCACTTCTGCAACCATTATCACTACAACAATTTCTGCTACTACTATCACAACAATCACTTCTGCAACCATTATCACTACAACAAATACTGCAACCACTATCACTACAACAATTTCTGCTACATATATCGCTATAACAACTTCTGATACTACAGTCACAACCACTATCACTACAACTACTTCTGCAACTACTATCATTACAACAATATATGCTACCATCACTACAACTATTTCTGATAATACTATCACTACAACTGCTGCTGCTACTTCTATAACAACAACCACTTCTGCTATTGCAATTGTTACAACAACATCTGCTACTATCAACATCTGCTACTACCAACTCTACAACTTCTTCTGCTACTACTATCACTACAACTACTTCAAATACTTCTATTATCATAACTTCTTCTGCTACTAATACCTCAACTACTTCAGCTACTACTATCAATACAACCATTTCTGCTACTGCTATCAATAGAACCATTTCTGCTACTACCTCTGCTATCGCTATCACGACAACTACTTGTTCTACAACAATTATTACTACTACATCTACTACTACTACCTCTACAACTAACTATGCTACTACCATCACTACCTATAACTACTTCTCCTAGTGCTATCAACTGAGCTATTTCTGCCGCAACTATCACTCCAACTACTTCTGCTACCATTATCACTATAACTATTTCTATTACTACTATCACAACAACTACTTCTGCTACTACTATCCCTACAACTACTTCTGCAACAACTACCTCTTCATCTACTTCTGCTACTGCTATGACGACACCAACTTCAGCCACTACTATAATCACAACTCCTTCTGCTGCTACTATCACCACAACTACTTCCGCTACTAATATCGCTACAACGAGTTCTGCTACTACTATCACAAGAACTTCTTCTACTTCTTCTATCACAACTACTACTACTGCAACTACTATCTCAAAAGCTAGATCAGTTATTTATATCACTACAACTACCTCTGACACCACTATCACTACAACAACTTCTGCTACTACTATCACTACAACAATTGCTACTTCTATCACAACAAATACTTCTGCTACCACTATCATTAAAGCAATTTCTGCTACTACTATCACTAAAACAATTTATGCTCATACTATCACTACAACTACTTCTGCAAACCATTATCATTACAATAATTTCTGCTACTACTATCACTACAACTACTTTTGCAACCACTATCACTACAACAATTTCTGCTACTGCTATCACTATAACAACTTCTGCTACTACTATCACAACAAATACTGCATTACCACTATCATTACAACTACTTCTGCAACTATTATCATTACAACAATATATGCTACCATCACTACCACTATTTCTGATAATTATATCGCTATAACTGCTTCTGCTACTTCTATCACAACAACCACTTGTGCTATTGCAATTGTTACAACAACATCTGCTACTACAAACTCTACAACTTCTTCTCTGCTACTACTATCACTACAACTACTTCAAATACTTCTATCATCATAACTTCTTCTGCCACATATATCACAGCAACTACTTCAGCTACTACTATCAATACAACTACTTCGGCTACTGCTATAAGCACCACTACTTCTGATACTACTATCAATACAACCATTTCTGCTACTACTATAGTTACAACTACCTCTGCTATCGCTATCACGACAACTACTTGTTCTACAATTAATTATTACTACTACATCTGCTACTACTACCTCTACAACTAACTATGCTACTACCATCACTGCAACTACTTCTCCTAGTGCTATCAACAGGGCTATTTCTGCCGCAACTATCACTCCAACTACTTCTGCTACCATTATCACTATAACTATTTCTATTACTACTATCACAACAACTACTTCTGCTACTACTATCCCTACAACTACTTGTACTATGACTTTCGCTACAATTATTTTCGCTACTACTATCACAACAACATATTCTGCTACTACTATTACTAACACTGCTTCCGCTTCTACTATTACTTACAATACTTCCGTAACAACTATCATTGTAACTATTTCTGTTACTTCGATCACTACACCCTCTTCTGCCTCTATAGTTCTAACAACTACATCTGCAACAACTACCTCTTCATCTACTTCTGCTACTGCTATGACGACACCAACTTCAGCCACTACTATAATCATAACTCATTGTGCTGCTACTATCACCACAACTACTTCCGCTACTAATATCGCTACAACGAGTTCTGCTACTACTATCACAAGAACTTCTTCTACTTCTTCTATCACAACTACTACTACTGCAACTACTATCTCAAAAGCTAGATCAGTTATTTATATCACTACAACTACCTCTGACACCACTATCATTACAACAACTTCTGCTACTACTATAACTACAACAATTGCTACTTCTATCACAACAAATACTTCTGCTACCACTATCATTAAAGCAATTTATGCTACTACTATCACTAAAACAATTTATGCTCATACTATCACTACAAATACTTCTGCAAACCTTTATCATTACAATAATTTCTGCTACTACTATCACTACAACTACTTTTGCAACCACTATCACTACAACAATTTCTGCTACTGCTATCACTATAACAACTTCTGCTACTACTATCACTATAACAACTTCTGCTACTACTATCACAACAAATACTGCATTACCACTATCACTACAACTACTTCTGCAATTACTATCATTACAACAATATATGCTACCATCACTACCACTATTTCTGATAATTATATCGCTATAACTGCTTCTGCTACTTCTATCACAACAACCACTTGTGCTATTGCAATTGTTACAACAACATCTGCTACTACCAACTCTACAACTTCTTCTGCTACTACTATCACTACAACTACTTCAAATACTACTATCATCATAACTTCTTCTGCCACAAATATCACAGCAACTACTCCAGCTACTACTATCAATACAACTACTTCGGCTACTGCTATAAGCACCACTACTTCTGATACTACTATCAATACAACCATTTCTGCTACTACTATAGTTACAACTACCTCTGCTATCGCTATCACGACAACTACTTGTTCTACAACAATTATTACTACTACATCTGCTACTACTACCTCTACAACTAACTATGCTACTACCATCACTACCTACAACTACTTCTCCTAGTGCTATCAACTGAGCTATTTCTGCCGCAACTATCACTCCAACTACTTCTGCTACCATTATCACTATAACTATTTCTACTACTGCTATCACAACAACTACTTATGCTACTACTATCCCTACAACTACTTGTACTGTGACTTTCGCTACAACTATTTTCGCTACTACTATCACAACAACATATTCTGCTACTACTATTACTAACACTGCTTCCGCTTCTACTATTACTTACACTACTTCCGTAACAACTATCACTGTAACTATTTCTGTTACTTCGATCACTACAACCTCTTCTGCCTCTATAGTTCTAACAACTACATCTGCAACAACTACCTCTTCATCTACTTCTGCTACTGCTATCACGACACCAACTTCAGCCACTACTATAATCATAACTCATTGTGCTGCTACTATCACCACAACTACTTCCGCTACTAATATCGCTACAACGAGTTCTGCTACTACTATCACAAGAACTTCTTCTACTTCTTCTATCACAACTACTACTACTGCAACTACTATCTCAAAAGCTAGATCAGTTATTTATATCACTACAACTACCTCTGACACCACTATCACTGCAACAATTGCTGCTGCTACTATCACTACAACAATTACTGCTGCTACTATCACTAAAACTTATTCTGCAACCACTATCACTACAACAATTTCTGCTTCTACAAACACTACAACAACTTATGCTACTTATATCACAACAAATACTTCTGCTACCAATATCATTACAACAATTTCTGCCACTACTATCACTAAAACAATTTCTGCTAATACTATCACGACAACAACTTCTGCAACCATCATCATTACAACAATTTTTGCTGCTACTATCACTACATCTACTTCTGCAACCACTATCACAACAACAATTTCTGCTACTGCTATCACTATAACAACTTCTGCTACTACTATCACTATAACAACTTCTGCTACTACTATCACTACATCTACTTCTGCAACCACTATCACAACAACAATTTCTGCTACTGCTATCACTATAACAACTTCTGCTACTACTATCACTATAACAACTTCTGCTACTACTATCACAACAAATACTGCATTACCACTATCACTACAACTACTTCTGCAATTACTATCATTACAACAATATATGCTACCATCACTACCACTATTTCTGATAATTATATCGCTATAACTGCTTCTGCTACTTCTATCACAACAACCACTTGTGCTATTGCAATTGTTACAACAACATCTGCTACTACCACCTCTACAACTTCTTCTGCTAGTACTATCACTACAACTACTTCAAATACTACTATCATCTCAACTTTTTCTGCTACAAATATCACAGCAACTACTCCAGCTAGTACTATCAATACAAATACTTCGGCTACTGCTATAACTACCACTACTTCGGCTACTGCTATAACTACCACTACTTCGCCTGCTGCTATAACTACCACTACTTCGGCTAATGCAATAACTACCACTACTTCGGCTACTGCTATAACTGCCACTACTTCGGCTACTGCTATAACTGCCACTACTTCGGCTACTGCAATAACTACCACTACTTTGCCTGCTGCTATAACTACCACTACTTCGGCTACTGCAATAACTACCACTACTTCGGCTACTGCTATAACTGCCACTACTTCGGCTACTGCTATAACTGCCACTACTTCGCCTGCTGCTATAACTACCACTACTTCGGCTACTGCAAAAACTACAACTACTTCGGCTACTACTATCACTGCAACTACTTCTGCTTATGTTACTCCTTTTTCTTCTATTAGCCCTTCTGCCCACTATGTACCACTTTTAATACTATCACTCTCGCCACTATTGATTGGCCTTTCGTCAGGTTGGTCGTTCGATTCCTAGGCTTTGACAACCTGCCCTGTTCCGATGGGATTCTTGAATCCCACATGACAGGGATGATTACGTTAAGTGCCAGAACCATCTGTGAAAGGTGTGGGGTGGGGGGTGGGGGAGGAGCTTCCGACCTGGTGAGAACCAGTTGTGTACCACTCACTGAGCGCGGTCACAACATATCAACCTCCTGCATCCACCACATGCGCCTCGTGGTTGAAAATGACGCACAAGGCCAATATTAAATTCCATATCCATAACAACATCTACTGCTGCTGAAGCTGCAATCACCAATTCTGTTCCGCTTCTCATCTCTGCTTTAAGGGGTCGATGCATGTATGCTAAAGTAATAACCTTCACCTTGGGGACCCCTCCTCACGGACGATGTAGGGGTGCAGTGTACATTAGTGCCTTGGTGGCACCTGAACATTTGCATCTGTTGACCAGCACAACGAAGGCCGTCGCGTCGCTACGATGTGAAATGTTATCACTCGATTGTGATGCCCAGCTTCACGCGTCGACACACTTCTGTCGCCAGGGGGCGTCGTGTGTTGGTTCAAGATGGCGCCACGTGGACGCGGATCTAAGATGGACACACGGAAGAGCATTCCTTTCTGTATCAACACATTCCACTCCTAATAAGGTGTTTGGAGTGGGGGCGGGGGTGGTTTACATGGGTGACCCTGTGTAGGCGGAGGGTCAGGCGAGAGCGATTTAAGCGCAAAAACCGATAGGTTATTTCGTTTAATACTGCCATTGTCATCGTCAAACACACCGTGGCATCCCATCAACTACATTAATATATTTTCATACACAAATCAAAAATATATTGATATGAAATAGCACTTCGCGCCTCTCTCTTCGACGGCGAATTCGCGGTCTGATAGATTATTTCCGATTCTGTCGGCTCAACTTTCTCCGTTCCTCTCCTCGCGTCCGGCAGCCATCGACAGTCTCGTTCTCAGCCGAAGCACCAGTGACGCGGAGCAGATTGACTTCCGGCAGACTTGCCGCGTGTGAAACGATCGTGGGCAGCGTGGCGCGCTTTGCGGAAGCTGTGCACGCCATTCTCGTTCACAGGTTCCATCCCACTGGGTCGCCTCGTTGGGGACTTCCAAAACCCGAGCTTGGTTCTCAGCGACATCGATTTCGCGTGAAGCTTAAGTAAAAGGTGCGAGAGAAGATAAGATAATGGAGACCGTTTCCATTTGTCGCGTATTATTTTGCAGCTGGAGCCGTCAGCGGGGCGCGCATATATATACTTCCTGTTTTGTTATGGTCGCTGCTTTGACGCTCTGGCGCACAGCGATGGAAACGCGGGCTAACTGAAAGATAGTACGGTAATCAATTAAACATTTAATTAACTTGTTTGGAGGATTTTGCTTTGGGTTTAATTTGGCAAAGAGTGGGTGAATAATACAGAATCAGGCAATGGTCGCTCTGAATCATCGCTGTTCTGTGTTGTTTTAGGGAAAAAACTATGAGCAACTAATTCGGTCGCCGGCTGTTATTTGATTTTCAACCAATATGTTAAAGATACCTAAACTGTCGTGATTTTGATCTGCGATAGATGGATTAATCGAAAGAGTGGTTATTTGGGAAAGCGGGGCGGGGGTTAGTCGGTCGTTAGGAGGAGGAGCCTCTGAGTGACGCGGAGTACGCCTTGATACATCCCGTCCCTGACGCGCCTTTCAAGTGGCCCATGGCGCGTTGTTAGTCGACCAGACTACGGCAGTTGACTCAGACAGCACAGATTGAAAGGTGCATTTGTCCGCACACAAACTTAAGCTCTCTTCGCAAAACCATGGGCTCCACTCTTTTTGTTAAGATCCCAATTCGCAAACAACTTTAAATCTCATTTCGATGTTGTTCGTCTTGAATTATAACTTTTTACAACCGAGTTTTATTCCCTGCCCTTCCTTTAAGGTGTGAAAATGAAGCCGACCGCCGGGGCTCGACACGACGGGCGGACGCCAAGGTGGCGCCACTTGCAGTGCTTACCAGGACGAGCTTGGGCGCCAAGTTGACAGGCAGTTCGGGGTTCGATTACACTCGCGCTTTTCTCCTTGTCTGTGATAACATCAAAGGAATCTAACCTTAACCAGACTGGCACCGTTTGGATTAATATTGTATACTACGTTGGGGACGCAGACTATGTTTGCATTAAACTCCACCCAGTCACTAGTCATTACAAAGCTGAAAATATAAAAAGTGCCAAACACAGGGTGCGTTCGACGCTGAGTACGTCTAATGAGAGGCTTTCTGTTTGTGAAAGATACTGACGTCATAACACGCCTTGACAGCGAGCTGTTCGGCTTAATCATTTCACGTCAATGTCGTCTGCTCGTGGAGTGGCTTGGCGCGTTTAGGTAAACTTGTCGGCTACATCTGGAGATCGTCGCCTTTCGTTATGTGGAGACTTGTTTAGGCATATAGAGTCGGCGTGATTGCAATACAGTTCTCATTGGTTCGAGGTCGCCAATGGTATCAAATGACTGAAATATTTCCTTGATATATTAAAAGAAATATTCCACCAGTCAGAGACACAGATAAACATTTTCTCTATTTCAATCTACTTGTGGCGATAGACAAGGCACGTGTAGCAGTGAAAGATAGTATAGGGTTTAACGACACACCAACACTCTTGAGTTATATTGCGCCTCCTTGTGGATCTTCATAATAGATGTTTTCATTGGATATACGGGTATGGGGGCGGGGGTGGGGGGCGTCTTCTGGTGTCAAGAGCAGCCATTAAACGTGTGAACTGAACGTGGAAAATCCAGCTTGATTCAAAATGATCTGGATCAAAACGGACGCACTTATAACATGTATGCTTCTATTACCTCGAACTGAGCGTACGCATCGAATGTGCGTGGATATCAATGCATGCCCCGATAACACACCTCCAACAATAGAAGCTAATTATCCAATATGTAATGAATGAACTCATGGAATAATCGTATTGTTGGACAGCTTATAGAAATGGTGTAGCGCTAAAAGGCAACTGGCGGTCGCTGTATCCCGGAAGTAGCCGGCATCCGTATTTGTAATAGATGGCGAACATTTGCATATGTATATTTACGAAAGGCAATCAGCTGGAGGATTAAATATTTCTGCTGCGAAATGCGTATACGCTTGGTGTAAAATATCTGTGTTGAAAGAGCTAAGCTGTACAATCACCAAATGCTAAATGCACATAAAAGGATGTTCTCGTATGAACGGGTGGCATTTTATTTCGAAATCCAATATCGCATCTGAATTTGGTCTAAATTTAGAACCAGATAGGGGGAGTCAATTATCAGATAAACACACTAGTCCACAAAAGCCGATTTATAATTGGATACAATTTTTTAGAATCAAATAAACCGAATTCGCGATATAGTCATATACCCGATCGAATGAATGCATGAATCAATCTTGCAGCAATAGATCAAGTGTGTTATCTATTTGAATTTTTAAATACTATATTTATTATCAATGTAAACAATAATTAATAAGCAAAGAAATGTTATCGAAATGAATATTAAAATACATTATGCTAATAGAAATATGCGGATATACAGAAATTATCAATATTTTGCTGGCGAATAACGGGAGCTTGGCGGGCCTCGCTAGTTGACGGGAGCCTGTATAACCACTGGAAACTTGTATTCACTTGTAACAATGGATTTTTTTCCAGCTCGAGATGACTGCGCCGAGCCTAGCGCGATAAAATCACGTGTCTTGTCGTAAAATAAAAATCCCATTTACAAGCGCCGCGTTGGAGAATCGAAAGCTGATTTTATTTCTGCCGAGATCCAACAAAAAGATTCGTCGGGATTTAATATCCCTAAATGATATCCCTCGGACTCACACGATCATTTCCCCAAGAGAAATTACTGAAAAATTTAAAAAAGTCTGCAGAATTAAAAATTATTCAGTTTAATTCGCCTTATTACACAATGTCCGCAATTATGACGAAATTATTAATGCCTTCTGAATATAGAAAATATGCTAATTCCTGATCGTGCAGTCAGAGACAAAACATCTTCCACCATAGCGATTTTAAATGCCGAATATCGCCCCTTGTTAGATTCGTTAGCAAGACATCTGCTCAACGCTTAACCAATGTTTCCCCTCGTACATCTGTATATTTCTATGACATAATCAAGTCGAAGCAGTTTCCGTTCCAGAGAGGCAGGACGTTATTCCGCACCAGTCCGTCTGGGATATTCTCGCTAGAACATAAAGTTAATTTGCTCGGCGCGTGTAGGAATATCACTAATACCTGTGGCCATTTATCGGCCTAATAAATTCATACTATACATATTAAAAATTAAGCATTTACTATCTTAGCTGTGGTGTGGAGGGGGTGGGTGGCGTTGATTAGTTACAAATGAGAATGTTGAGGGTGTGCTCATGAGAGGGGATAGGGCGCACGGGACGGGGGTTGGATGGTTCCGTGGCGTGATGGGAGGGCGGAACAGTAGGCCCTACTCACGGGCTACCTCAACTGCGGGGATAGCTGGTGTTTTAGCCCAACCTTCTGTCACCTAGATTACCACATTGATTTGTCAGTGGTATCAGTCCAAACTACGCCGCCTTCGATTAATATCCCTTGGTAAATAATCCCAGATGCTGCGTTATAAAACGCACATATATTACTTAAACACAGACTATTTGTTGCAAAATCACTGCAAAAATACCCCAAGCAGTCGATATGCTTTTTTTGTCTCCAAGATTTTAATTGAATTGCGCCTATTCTATTAATCACAATTTTATGAGGCTCATCACTGAGAGCGACATGGACGCTCACAAGACAAGGACGCTGCCGGAATGATCGTCTGGTGGAAAACGACGCGCAAACGGTAAAAGAAAATGATGGCCGACTCGCGTACGTATACAGCCGTTTTAGCCACAATCTCCGCCAATTTCTTACGTGTGCTGTTCCTTTCAGTTGAGTCAAAACAGCGCCACGTTGAACTCGAGCCGTACTTCTCATACACAGATGCGCCTTCATTGAATGCTTTCCATATGTAATCCCATGATATATTATGATGCTGGCCCAAATCGGCTTAATTAATTCTGCGATTCTGTATTTGCCTCAGTGGCAATTGATTCACACCTACCCCATCCCACCCTACCCCCCGTGTCTCCTGATATCACTATAGAGCGATTTGGCTCTGAAGCAAATATATATAGATATTATATATATAAATATATATATATATTTTATATATATATATATATATATATATATATATATATATATATATATATATATATATATATATATATATATATATATATATATAATATATATAATTATATAAAACCTTTGGTCTATATATTGCCCATCTAGTTCAGGATATCAGCCCATGAAACTTCACCAGCGGAATGAGCAATTCACAAAACCTTTGGATTACTTATGCTACCAACTTCCAAATAAATTTGACAAGCACGCGCAAGAAAGGGCATGTGATTATGTCGTCTTTGGGCTAATCCCACGTGATATTATACAGAGATTTAGTTATTTACAAGGAGCGCTTATTTCTGGCATTCGTTGCTTGTCATCGCGCTCTGGGGACTGCCACAGGAGGTCCCAATGTTTCAGTATTTACAAAAGCTGTGTACTTTGATGCAATATTACACCTGGTTGGAGTTTCGAATTTATTTAAGACCGGCAAATGTTTAGTTAAGCCAAAGAGAATTGGATCATCTGAAAAGAGTTGATATTTTATGGAGAACATTGAAGTGTTTCTGGAGCACGCTTGGTAAACAGGATGGTTGGACAAGGATATGATGACAAGATAGAGGCGAAGGGCGAAGGGCGAAGGGCGACTGAAGGAGGGGGCACAACTAGATACGAGCGGGCTGAGGGGTAACTAGTGTGTATCTACAAACCTCATAATGGGAGCAACTGCTTTTTGAAATCGCCTCGCCGAAGAGCACACAGTTTGGACAACAAAGACCCCCAATGCGATCACCGTGTTTTTAATGGCATATCGCTTTTCCTGATACGTTCATCAGAGCGGGTTGAGATTCGAACAATGCAAGCATAGATAAAATGCATAACAAATCCAACCGAGCCATCTCCCCGCGGTCATCAGACCAAGCTGGGGTCATTAGACCAAGCCTGTGACTCAGATCTTCTTGTGCTTTCTTCTGATCCTCAGTTGATGCTGGATCTCACAACATGAGATCATCCTATGAAATTACTCAAAGAATTCAACCTCTCACAAGCTGAAAAAGTTCGTCAATCAGGTGTTAGTATTAGCCCTGCCGCAGTTATCTTATATACATAAACCCAAGGGGGACAACGATTTCGCCACCAGCTCACCAACAATCTCGCCTCAACTATCCCGTTTTCGAACTTGTCGAGCCCCATATTCATAGCAAATATATCATTCGACATTACAAAACCACACTCCCAGACTATTGCCACCTAAAAGGGTACTTTATATATACGAGTTTTAACGCTATTTACTGATTTAGCCAACTGGCTGTTGCCGGAAGTTGAGCGATAACTCGGCCATCGTCAGGAGCAGAGGCTGACGCGTTCTTCGACTAATGGATCAAACCATTCGCAATCATTACAAATCAATCACTGGAAATTCTATTCACGCTTAAATGTTGCTACCAAAACTTTTTAACTTCGTTTTAGCGAAGACTTTCACGTTCCCATATATTTTACATAAAGCGTTGAACCAAATGATCATTTAATATGCATCCATGGAAGGTTAGCGCTGTGTATCCTTACAGGTTAATCGGCACACTGATGGCTAACACTAATTGGAAGTCTGTAAAGGGGTCAATGTTTCCACAGTGAATACTCACATGATTATCTTGGATATTAGTCGACAAATGACTGTACGATGGTTTCTTCCGTACCTAAAATACTGCCTAAAGGACTTAGAAGTAGGAGTACTCTATGATGTAATACATTTTGCAGTGACATAACCCTAATCATAACGTTAGACAAGCCTGCAATACCCCAAAAAGACATCCTGCAATCGACTAGTTGAAAGTAAGTTTCGTATGGGGTTTTACAGCACACCAACACGAGTGTGTTATATCGGTCGTTAGAAGGTACTAACAAACATAATTATTTGTTATCACATGCAGGGTTTCTGATGGCTGAGACTTGATGGAGCGTGATACACACATGGGCTTGACCTGGAGGAAGCTATATCCTTCCATACACTGGCCCTTGATGGAGTAAGATAAATTTCCACGCACTCGGCTCTCAGATGTAAGAACATTCCCTGAACTGTGAGGGAATAAGATCATACCAAGGACCATTCATTGAGCTGGAAAATATATTTTATGCACTCGGCATTTTAGGATAAAATTATTCCGTGGACGGGAATTCGAGGAGACAAATTATTCCATGGACTGGGTATTTGGGGAGTAAGATCATTAGATGGACTGGGCATTTGGGGTGTAATATTTTATTACATAGTCTAGGCATTTGGGTAAGATTATTCCGTGGCATTAGCATATCCGTATTCCATGGACTAGGCATTTGGGGCCTAGGATTGTTCCATGCACGGAAATTTGTGGAGAAAGAATGTCTCATGGACCGGGCATTGAGGGAGCAAGAGTATTTCTTGGATGGGTATTTGGGAAGTAAGATAATTCCAAGCCTCGCTAGTTGACGGGAGCCTGTATTACCACTGGAAACTTGTATTCACTTGTAACAATGGATTTTTTCCCAGCTCGAAATGAGGATGACTGCGCCGAGCCTAGCTCGATAAAATCACGTGTCAAGTCATAAAATAATCCCATTTACAAGCGTCGCGATGGAGAATCAAAAACTGATTTTATTTCTGCCGAGATCCAACATAAAGATTCGTTGGGATTTAATATCCCTAAATTATATCCCTCGCCCGACACACACGATCATTTCGCTCAGAAAAATAATTGGCAAATTAAAAAAAAGGCTGCAGAATTAAAAATTAAAATGTCTCATGGACCGGGCATTGAGGGAGTAAGACTGTTCCTTGGATGGGCATTTGGGGAGTAAGATAATTTCATGGGCTTTTGGGAATGAAATAATTCCATTAACTGGGCATTTGGGGGAGAAAGAGTATTCCATAGACTGGGCATTTTTGTAGTAAAAGTATTCCGCGGAATTGGCATTTAGGGAGAAAGATTATTCCATGGACTAGGCATTTGAGGTGTAAGGGTATTCCATGGACTGTGAATTTGGGGAAGAAGAATATTCAATGGATTAGGCATTTGGGGTGTATGCGTATTCCTTGGACTGGGCATTTGGGCAGTAAGAGTATTCCACGGACAGGGCATTTTGGGAGTAAGATTATTGCGTGGATTTGGCATTTGGGGAGCAAGGTTATTCCGCGTAATGTGCGTATGAGGAGCACAAATATACACGGGCAAGTTTTCAAGAGAGTAAAATCATTCCACGTTTTTGAGAAAACGTTGGCGGTCTGTGTTCTTTCTCTGCTCCTCTCTTTCCATAGCGACTGGTTCAGCCGCTGTACGTGAAACATGCTACGTTAAGCAGCGATATCAAGCAAGCCGTAACGAACGGCAGCGGTAGTTACACACGCATGTTCAACAGAATCTAAACATATGCTTCCATATAAATTCGGCAAATGGATAAGATTTGAAAAAGATTTACGAAGAAAACCGTTCAATACCTTATAGTGAAGGGTGGCTAGGTAAAAAAAAGACCGCTAGGGGTCAATGGTCAACAACAAATGTCAACAACAAATGACTTCAGTGTCTACATGGTATACAATAAAATCGTGTTAAGACACTATTAAAACTTGTGTCCTTATAAAACACATCGAGTTTCAGTGAGCTGGCTGGTTATTTATTCCATTGGCTATTTCTTCAGAATTTCGCCCTAGCCTACGGTTTTCTTAAGGTGTACGAGTGTTGTTACTTTCGTTACAAACGGTCGTATATTTGAATCATGGAGTTAAGCTAACAACTAGGGACAATATGAAATAACATTTACGGGCTGTAGTTTTACTTTTGTGCTTTTGTAGATATCGCATGTATCTATGCAGTAAAGAGAGAACAGGAAACGGCGGGGATGTTAAAACACTGAAGGCGCTAGGCGACGCTAGGCCCATTGCCCTCAACAATCATAACCAATACCCACAACCGTCATAGCCATTATCCTCAACCATCCTAACCATTACCCTCAACTATCATTCCCATTACCCTGAATCATCATAACCATTACCTTCAACAACCATAAACATTAAACTGAACCATTATAAACTGAACCTTCAACCATCATAACCATAACCATTAAGCATTACAACCATTACCCTCAATAATCATAACCATTACCCTCAATAATTTTAAGCATTACACTTAATAATCATGACCGTTACTTTCAATAATCATAAGCATTACCCTCAATAATCATAAGCATTACCCTCAACCGTTATTACCATTACCTTCTAACATCATAGCGATTACGTTCAACCATTACAACCAATTCCGTCAACCAACTTAACCATCACCCTCAACAGTCATAACCATTACCCTTAACCATAAAAACCATTATCCTCAACCATCATAACCGTTACCCCCAACAATCATAAACATAACATTAAACAATCATAACCATTACCTAAAAAATCATAACCATTACCCTCAATCATCATACCCATCATCCTCAACCATTTAAACCATTACCCTCAACAATCGTAACCATTACCCTCAACAATCATAACCATTACCCTCATAAGTCATAACCATAACCCCAATAATCTTAACCATTACCCTCAATAATCATTACCATTACCCGCAACCATTACTATAACTATCTTCTTATACAACTATCACATAACAAAGAAAAACGTTCCACAAAATACCCGAATGTTTGTATGATTAATAAGTATTTCGGCATCTGTTTATATGCGGTTAACGTCGATCGGCGACTTACTTCTCCGCATTGACGCCTACATAAGAAATATCAATGAACAATAACGCTGCATGAACGTGGATATGTCATGTTCACATTGGTCAGCTGGTGACCGGACAGTGTGCCATACTTTGGCGTCACATAGAAATGTACTGTCTTAAACCTGCAGCGTTGGCAGAGGACAACCATTGTTGAAGGTAAACCCTAGTCCCTAATCTTAGATTTAATGATTATTCTTAATCACAATTAGAGGCCATAGGAAGATGCTATATCAATGATAAAAATGGACGTTTGTTCTAGAGGTACACACTGTCCAGGTATCCTCCTTCAAACAAACAGAATGCTACTTGAGCATGCCGTTCACTGATTGCCCAGATCAGACGTTATGACTGACACTTTATTCAACGGCGGGATGTTTCAGTCATAGCGCATTGGAATTAGAGTGATCAGATCAAAAAGTTTATTGCTTCGCTTACAGGGAATACTAGGCTTATGTCACTGTGATTTATGATTTAGAGAAAAATGACATTGCGTAGAGACTTTCCGCTGCCAAAACACGTCGCCCAATAAGCTTAAAAATAGCGAAAATAGCTACATGTTATTTAATAAACATTACCGGTGATCATCAAAGGTGAAAATATCCGTTATGACTGAAATTCTGGCAGTCGAGATGGTTCGTACGGACTGCAAAGAAGCGATATATAGAAGTTTGCATTTCGACGTTTGACGCCTCGTCCCAGACCACATGGAAGTAATGTGGATGACGTCATACATGCGTCCGTTGTCCGTGTACTGCAGTGACCAGATCACAGGCACTCGAGTACGGACATCATGATTTCCCTACATTAGCATTATGATCTACTATATATCATAATGCAAAGTAGAAAAGATCTTGATATCCGGGCTCGTGTGGACCAGTTGCCGTGCCGAGCCGCCGTCGGACCGGTGGTATCCTCGATTCTTTCATCATCATATATCATCTGTTTAATCTTATATTGGTCCATACACAAATTTAACCCTGATATTGGTCATACACAGAATCGAAGTTAACACTTAGATTGATCACATACGTAATCGAAGTATACCCCTATATAGGTCTTACAGAGACTCCAAGTTAACCCTAATATCAGTCAAACACAGAATCGAAGTTTACCCTAATATTGACCATATACGGAATAGAAGTAAACCCTTATTTAAGTCATACACTGAATGCCAGTTCGCCCTAACATTGGTCAGACGTTGTATGAAAATTAACCCTATTATTGGTCATACACAGAATCGAAGTTAATCCTATAACCGTCATACATATAATGGAAGTAAGCTTTCTGTCGTGTTAGACTCGACTTCATATTTGTTTGGAATGACAAGAGGCAGATTTCCCCCTTTTGTGTGTGCAATAAATAATCTTGTCGAGTTCGTGACGAGAATGAACACATCTCATTTACCCGGCATTTCTTCTGTAATACCACGACGGCTCTGCATTGTCTGACGACGATCGCTAATGCAACAAATCGAATCGAAAAGAACAAGCTCGAAATACCTTTTTGTGATTCATTAATCGAAAACTTTTGCTTTCACAAAGAGTAAATGAATTGGATGTTGAAGTAGCTAATGACTTATTTCACACATCCTTGCGCTGTATTGCTTGTACTAAGTGCAAGTTGATGAAGGTTGTGCAGAAAATCGACCAGCTGAGCGCCTATTCATAGGTCCCTTTGTATTTCCGGTTTTTCAAGAATCATCGCAATGGAAAAAAATACATACAAATGCCTATGAAGACATCGTTTTCACAAATAACAGGTATGAGTTGACTTATTTAGCGGGGAAACATGCCGGTATTTACATCCGGGGCCCTATAATCGATGTCTAATCACACGCTTGCCAAAACACCGCATACAGACTTGATACATACCTGTGCACGTCTGATGCCAGTGCGCGATACCATAGACTTTTATATAGGGGATCATTAACATAAAATCTTAAACAAAAATGCGCATCTTCAATAAGAATATCAAATCCACTTGGTGAAATCAAAAAAAATACTCGGTTTATTGTGATATTTTGGGTAGAAAACTAGTAGTGGCATCTTGACAAGGTTTGGCAGTTTGTCGTGTGTGCGGTGAGGAGAGAATCCCGCCGGAAGGGGCGTGGTCGTCATCGAGGTCACGGAGTGCTCGCAAGGACAGCGCTCTCCTCATCTCAGCCTCCGTGTACCGGGAAGTGGCTGGCCAGCCGTGGTCGTACGACATCTTGGGGTACGAGGCTGGATTGGCGACATCTCGTGGGGAACACAAGTCCCTCGGCGAAGTCGGCACAGCAATCGGGGGAAGTGTCACATCACCAGGGAAGTTGGGACAGGAATTGTGTCTGTGCGCCTGCGCTCTACGCTTCTGGGTGTAGGTGTATTTGGGAGGTTTGGTGCTGTTTCGGTGAAAGTCGTACTGATGAAGACTGACGCCACGTCGACTGCGATCCAACACGTCGTGCTTCAGCCGTTCTGCCTCGCGCACGTGTTTACGCAGGATACTTTCTGCGATTCTTTCTTGCCTCTCCAACACACGCAGCCGTTTACCCAACATCATGTCCTCTTTCCGGTTCATTTTAGTCACTTCGTCGCCATATTCGCTTCTGCGCACTCGCACTAGTGAATTGGTCTGTTTCATTATTACCCAATAAAAGATAAAACTAACAAAAACAATATCATATAATACCACAGTAAACAAGAGAATCAGCACTTGTCGGCAAGAAGGGCTTGGTTTTGATGAGAAAGAGGTAGCGTGGAACAATGACTCGTCTAACCAAGCATGTCCCTTGAAGACTCGCGCTACTCCGCTTTGAGGTCTGTGAAGCACACACCCTGCAACAATATAACATGGCTAGATGAAGGCAAGCAATCGATGGTTGTTAGATAGAGGATGAGACACAACACGCATGGCTCACTCGAGTCTATTGTAATATAGAGGAATTAAAGAGGGCGGGGAGGGGGTGTTCATGGAGCTGATATCTGCGGCTGATCGATGAGGGGACATCACGGGTGTGGCTCGGGCGCTGTTGAGGTTGTAAACCTACATATTTGGTGATTTTTTTGTATCCCTACATACGCAGCCGGTTACAAAATACTCATACTTCGATGTGGAAATATTATGTCTAATTTAATCCAGTAATTCACAAATATCAATTCAATTACAATGTTATGGTGCATTGAAGGCAACGTTAACCATCAAAACGCATTTATCTGAGATGGGGCGTTTTCTCTAGTTGCCTAAATCACCCAGCGAGTTCATGTCCATGTTGGCAGGAAATAGATCGCAGTGACCGGAAACGGAGAGGACAGCGTGGAGGGTAACATTGGCCGCAGTGAAAAAACCCACCAGCGTCAATTATGACGACAGCAAGCACTGCAGAGAGGGGGCAAATGCATGGAGGGGGCAAATGCAGGGGGTAAATGTAGGGAGGCGTAAATAAAGGGAGGGGTAAATGCGGGAGGGATAAATGCAAGAAGGGGGTAAATGCAGGGAGGCGCAAATGCCCGGTGGCGTAAATAAAGGGAGGGGTAAATGCGGGAGGGATAAATGCAAGAAGGGGGTAAATGCAGGGAGGCGCAAATGCCCGGTGGCGTAAATGCAGGGAGGCGTAAATGCAGGGAGGGGTAAATACAGGGAGGGGTAAATGAAAAGACGGGGTATATGCAGTAAGTAATTGGGTTTTCCTCAACCAGGGCGTTCGTTCGGTTTCACGCACTTGTTATGTGACTACTTCTAATGCCAAATGCACAGTAAACAAATGCCGCCTCTTCTCTGTTCAAGTGTGGAATACATGGGACATATCCATTACACTTAACAGTGTACCAGCATAATGTGTTGAACATGCCGTCTGTCGCCAGTATCACTTACATCTGGATAAGTATATATCCATTTAATTGTGTTCAGTAACACGTCGCTCTTGTCGCTAATTTATGTGAGGGCAACACAACATTCAGTCTGCCAGCATTAACCAAAGTAATCTGAGTGAAGGGAATTTATAAAACAACCCCGAGAAACAAGGCCCTTTCTGGAATTCTTCAACTCTTAGGCAGCTTTGAAACATTCCGTCTCATGAGTATGTATAGTAAATTTCAATCGACGGTGTTTTTTTCCCCAGAAACACCGCAATATTCAGGTCAGAATCCGTCAATATTTCTACATAAAGCCTAGAGGACCAATTGGACCTTAATCTGCTTCTTATATTCGTAAGGAAATCGTCAATTAATATGAAAAATATCAGGCTTAAAAAAAACCAATGTAAAAATGGTGTCCGTGCGTCATTTGCTTGTTCGCTCCTTAATAAAACTCATAGTCATAGTCGTTTAAAGGGAAGCAGCTGAAATGAACCGCGCTGGACTTGACACCCTAGCACTGCCACGTCTACGTACATGTCTATGCTTGCATAGATGCCCAGTGACACACACAAACACCCTGTATGCATTTTACAACATTTCGCTCTAGAATATTAACTCCCTCGTGACTGGAATGGGTACAAAGAATCAAAGAAAGAAGGTCTATAGATTGGGGCCAAATGGATGATGACAAGTTGATTCTACAGAGCCTTCCATAATTCAAAGGGTCCATCTCTTGTCCTGCATAAAACATGAGGTCTTTTGTGAGCCGCGAGATCAGCCCTGGGGAGTGTGTGTGTGTGTGTGTGTGTGGGGGGGGGGGGGGGGAGGTAATGGGGGATTGGGAGTAGGAGTGGGACGGAGGCGAAGAGGGTGTAGGGTTTCGGAAGTGGCTATGGTCTCAGAAAAAAATGGGCAATGATAAGAGTGATGAATTGGCATGACGTCATGTTGAATTGGTGTGATGATATTGTTCTACAATGAAGAGGTGTATGGGTAATGTAGAGGTGCAGCGAGATGATTTGGTAATGTAGAGGTGCGGCGAGGTGATGTGGTAATGTAGAGGTGCAGCGAGGTGATGTGGTAATGTAGAGGTGCAGCGATGTGTGTGGTAATGTAGAGGCGCAGCGAGGTGATGTGGTAATGTAGAGGCGCAGCGAGGTGATGTGGTAATGTAGAGGCGCAGCGAGGTGATGTGGTAATGTAGAGGTGCAGCGAGGTGATGTGGTAATGTAGAGGCGCAGCGAGGTGATGTGGTAATGTAGAGGTGCAGCGAGGTGATGTGGTAATGTAGAGGTGCAGCGAGGTGATGTGGTAATGTAGAGGTGCGGCGAGGTGATGTGGTAATGTAGAGGCGCAGCGAGGTGATGTGGTAATGTAGAGGTACGGCGAATTGTGTGGTAATGTAGAGGCGCAGCGAGGTGATGTGGTAATGTAGAGGCGCAGCGAGGTGATGTGGTAATGTAGAGACGCAGCGAGGTGATGTGGTAATGTAGAGGCGCAGCGAGGTGATGTGGTAATGTAGAGGTGCAGCGAGGTGATGTGGTAATGTAGAGACGCAGCGAGGTGATGTGGTAATGTAGAGGCGCAGCGAGGTGATGTGGTAATGTAGAGGTGCAGCGAGGTGATGTGTTAATGTAGAGGTGCAGCGAGGTGATGTGGTAATGAAGAGGTGCAGCGAGGTGATGTGTTTATGTAGAGGCGCAGCGAGGTGATGTGGTAATGTAGAGGTGCAGCGAGGTGATGTAATGGAGAGGTGCAGCGAGGTGATGTGTAATGTAGAGGTGCAGCGAGGTGATGTGGTAATGTAGAGGTGCAGCGAGGTGATGTGTTAATGTAGAGGTGAGGTGATGTGGTAATGTAGAGGTGCAGCGAGGTGATGTGGTAATGTAGAGGTGCAGCGAGGTGATGTGGTAATGTAGAGGTGCAGCGAGGTGATGTGTGGTAATGTAGAGGTGCAGCGAGGTGATGTGGTAATGTAGAGGTGCAGCGAGGTGATGTGGTAATGTAGAGGTGCAGCGAGGTGATGTGGTAATGTAGAGGTGCAGCGAGGTGATGTGGCAGCGAATGTAGAGGTGCAGCGAGGTGAGGTGATGGTAATGTAGAGGTGCAGCGAGGTGATGTGGTAATGTAGAGGTGCAGGGAGGTGTGTGGTAATGTAGAGGTGCAGCGAGGGGTGATGTGGTAATGTAGAGGTGCAGGGAGGTGATGTGGTAATGGAGAGGTGTAGGAGGTGTGTGGTAATGGAGAGGGTGTGTCGGAGGATGTGGTAAGGTGATGGAGGAGGTGTAAGGAGGTGATGTGGTAATGCTGAGGTGGGGAGGTGATGTGGTAATGGACCGGGTGTAGGGAGGTGTGTGGTAATGGAGAGGTGTATGGAGTTTATGTGGTAATGGAGAGGTGTAGAGAGGTGATGTGGTAATGGAGAGGTATGTAGGGAGGTGATGTGGTAATGGAGAGGTGTAGGGAGGTGATGTGGTAATGGAGAGGTGTAGGGAGGTGATGTGGTAATGGAGAGGTGTATGGAGGTGATGTGGTAATGGAGAGGTGTAGGGAGGTGATTTGGTAATGGAGAGGGTGGTATATGTGGTCATGGCCCGGTGTGGATGGTGATGTGGATGAGAGGTGTAGGGAGGTGATGTGGTAATGGTGTTCGGGAGGTGATGTGGTCCTGGGAGGTGATTTGGTGCTTTGGAGAGAGGTGTAGGGAGGTGATTTGGGTGGCGCGGTAATGGGAGGTGGTAGGTGTCCCGAGTTGATGTGGTAATGGAGAGATGTACGGAGGTGATTTGGTAATGGAGAGATGTACGGAGGTGATTTGGTAATAGAGAGGTGTAGGGAGTTAATGTGAAATAGAGAGGTGTGTGGATGTGATTTGGTAATAGAGAGGTGTAGGGAGGTGATTTGGTAATGGAGATATGTACGGAGGTGATTTGGTAATGGAGAGATGTACGGAGGTGATTTGGTAATGGAGAGATGTACGGAGGTGATTTGGTAATGGAGAGGTGTGTGGGGGTGATTTGGTAATGGAGAGGTGTATGGAGGTGATTTGGTAATGGAGAGGTGTAGGGAGGTGATGTGGTAATGGAGAGGTGTGAGGGAGGTGATTTGGTAATGGAGAGGTGTAGGGAGGTGATTTGGTAATGGAGATATGTACGGAGGTGATTTGGTAATGGAGAGGTGTAGGGAGTGATTTGGTAATGGAGAGGTGTAGGGAGGTGATTTGAGGTAATAGAGAGGTGTTGGGAGAGGGTGATTTGGTAATGTGGGGAAGTGCTTTAGCTAACGATGACATTGAGGGGGAGGATTAGATAATGAAAACATGTTGGGAGAGGGTCAGATAATGATAACATGTTGGGAGAGGGTCAGATAATGATAACATGTTGGGAGAGGGTAAGATAATGATAACATGTTGGGAGAGGGTAAGATAATGATAACATTTTGGGATAAGGGGAGATAATGATAACATGTTGGGAGAGGTAAGATAATGATAACATGTTGGGAGAGGGTCAGATAATGATAACATGTTGGGAGAGGGTCAGATAATGATAACATGTTGGGAGAGGGGATAATGATAACATGTTTGGGAGAGGGTAAGATAATGATAACATGTTGGGAGAGGGTCAGATAATGATAACATGTTGGGAGAGGGTCAGATAATGATAACATGTTGGGAGAGGGTCAGATAGATGATAACATGATTGGGAGAGGGTCAGATAATGATAACATGTTGGGAGAGGGTAAGATAATGATAACATGTTGGGAGAGGGTAAGATAATAACATGTTGGGAGAGGGATAACATGTTGGGGAGAGGGTAAAGATAATGATAACATGTTGGGAGAGGGTAAGATAATGGGAGAGGGGTCAGATAATGATAACATGTTGGGAGAGGGTAAGATAATGATAACATGTTGGGAGAGGGTAAGATAATGATAACATGTTGGGAGAGGGTCAGATAATGATAACATGTTGGGAGAGGGTCAGATAATGATAACATGTTGGGAGAGGGAGGGTAAGATAATGATAGGGTCAGATAATGATAATGTTGGGAGAGGGTCAGATAATGATAACATGTTGGGAGAGGGTCAGATAATGATAACATGTTGGGAGGGTCAGATAATGATAACATGTTGGGAGAGGGTCAGATAATGATGAACATGTTGGGAGAGGGTCAGATAATGATAACATGTTGGGAGAGGGTAAGATAATGATAACATGTTGGGAGAGGGTCAGATAATGATAACATGTTGGGAGAGGGTAAGATAATGATAACATGTTGGGAGAGGGTCAGATAATGATAACATGTTGGGAGAGGGTAAGATAATGATAACATGTTGGGAGAGGGTCAGATAATGATAACATGTTGGGAGAGGGTCAGATAATGATAACATGTTTGGGAGAGGGTCAGATAATGATAACATGTTGGGAGAGGGTCAGATAATGATAATAATGTTGGGAGAGGGTAAGATAATGATAACATGTTGGGAGAGGGTCAGATAATGATAACATGTTGGGAGAGGGTCAGATAATGATAACATGTTGGGAGAGGGTCAGATAATGATAACATGTTTGGGATAAATGAAACATGTTGGGAGGGTAAGATAATGATAACATGTTGGGAGAGGGTAAGATAATGATAACATGTTGGGGAGAGGGTTTGGGAGAGGGTAGATGATAACATGTTGGGAGAGGGTCAGATAATGATAACATGTTGGGGAATGATAACATGTTGGGAGAGGTAAGATAATGATAACATGTTGGGAGAGGGTAAGATAATGATGGGAGACATGTTGGGAGAGGTAAGATAATGATAACATGTTGGGAGAGGGTCAGATAATGATAACATGTTGGGAGAGGGTCAGATAATGATAACATGTTGGGAGAGGGTAAGATAATGATAACATGTTGGGAGAGGGTCAGATAATGATAACATGTTGGGAGAGGGTCAGATAATGATAACATGTTGGGAGAGGGTAAGATAATGATAACATGTTGGGAGAGGGTAAGATAATGATAACATGTTGGGAGAGGGTCAGATAATGATAACATGTTGGGAGAGGGTCAGATAATGATAACATGTTGGGAGAGGGTCAGATAATGATAACATGTTGGGAGAGGGTCAGATAATGATAACATGTTGGGAGAGGGTAAGATAATGATAACATGTTGGGAGAGGGTCAGATAATGATAACATGTTGGGAGAGGGTAAGATAATGATAACATGTTGGGAGAGGGTCAGATAATGATAACATGTTGGGAGAGGGTCAGATAATGATAACATGTTGGGAGGGAGGGTAACATGTTGGGAGAGGGTCAGATAATGATAACATGTTGGGAGAGGGTAAGATAATGATAACATGTTGGGAGAGGGTAAGATAATGATAACATGTTGGGAGAGGGTAAGATAATGATAACATGTGGGAGAGGGGGATAACATGTTGGGAGGGTAAGATAATGATAACATGTTGGGAGAGGGTAAGATAATGATAACATGTTGGGAGAGGGTCAGATAATGATAACATGTTGGGAGAGGGTCAGATAATGATAAC
This sequence comes from Urechis unicinctus, assembly GCA_034190875.2. Taxonomy (NCBI): domain Eukaryota; kingdom Metazoa; phylum Annelida; class Polychaeta; order Xenopneusta; family Urechidae; genus Urechis; species Urechis unicinctus. The sequence goes on from CM067356.1 coordinate 23,112,898, forward strand.
ATGTTGGGAGAGGGTCAGATAATGATAACATGTTGATCGTGATAAGTTGGACCGTCAGCTACCGTCACGGAGATGGATTTAAACCCAGTGACCGTCAGCTACCGTCACGAAGATGGATTTAAACCCAGTGACCGTCAGCTACCGTCACGGAGATGGATTTAAACCCAGTGACCGTAAGCTGCCGTCACGGAGATGGATTTAAACCCAGTGACCGTCAGCTACCGTCACGGAGATGGATTTAAACCCACTGACCGTCAGCTACCGTCACGGAGATGGATTTAAACCCACTGACCGTCAGCTACCTTCACGGTGATGACAAAGTGAGAGTCGAGTACCAATTCAGACGCCAATTGAGTCCCAAGTGCTTATGGCTGGCGGTGTAGAAACGTGGAGTATAGAACCACTTCAGCAGGGCGATACACGCTGATGGCATCATGCTGTTGTAAATCTCTCTATTTAATATGTCTGGACATATCAGCGCTTCTTTACGGGTCGTGCCCAGTTTATGAGTTGGTATGACAATACAGGAAGCGCATGCCACTTAAACACGCGTCGTGTAACCCTGTCATAAATAACACGCCTCCATTTATAGCATACATCAAGGTATCCAATTATCATCAGCAGATATGAACGATTTACCCACCCCGTTCGGTAGTGGTTCAGATGAATGACTGTCGATACGGCACCTAGCGGCTACGACACCTAATGAGGTAATGGTTAAGTCAATGACGAAGACGCAAACAGTAATAACTATGATATATTAGCAGTACTTAAAGGAATGAAATAATGTAACGCTCATTCTAGATTAATTTTTAGAAAACTAAAGCATGAAATTTGACCTTTTCACAAGTTAAACGGTGTTCCGGTCGCTCAATATCGCGTAAACCATTCCGCTTTAGGTGCGCCGCGCCAGATAAGCTACTAGGCTTTAGTAAATTTATAAAAATACTTCCCCCATAAATGTTTCCATGGAGGTATTATATGTAGTATGTATATATATTGACTACATGATTTCGCTTCTTTTGTAATCCTACTAAAGTTTTGAATTATGAACAGTGCTGGCGGTCAGTGACGAACTTTAAAAAATATATATTATTACACATGCCGCTTGGGGGTATTGAAACATCGTTGTATTTTTTCAGGAATAATAATTAAGTTCATATGACTTTATTGAACAAACACTGGCCTTTTTAGAACAACCATCGGAGGGGGTTAGTGTCTTTACAGCTGACTGAACTTGTGGCGAACTTAACAAATAGTCTCCCACTACTAGTCTCCCCGAACTACAAATCCTGGCTACGGGCCTGAATGACTGAGTGTGAATTCTCACATCGCTCGGGTGCCGTAGTGGTAGGTGCCGCAACCGTAAGGTGCCGTGCTGACTAGGGGCCGTAGTGGTCAAGGTGCCGTATCGACCGGCTACCGTTCAGATAAACGTCGCCCTCACTAAGAGATGCTAGCCCACGTCCTGGAAGTACTACGAGTACAAATCACCAGCAGGTGTTCACGCATGCGCACCCGCTGTCCGGTGGCCCGCCATATCACAGATACTTGATTCTTAAAATGCGCATCGTCGGAAGCAGCTTGTACACATATGTAGAAATGATGGTGGCGGTTTAAGACTCGAGTGCCTGCGCGCCTTTCGTGGTCGTGCTCACCATCTTCTACAAACAATTATAAAAGGTAATATAAATAAGAAAGGGTTACCTGTTCCTATGAACACAGGTCGTCTCGAGATAAAGAGGCGGATTGAGAATGAGTTGGGACTCAGTCTTAATTCATCTCTTTAACACGCTATTCCTTATGAAAATTACCCATGAGTACAATCGATACAAGGTAACTATTGGTCCAAGCAGACTTATTCCTTTAAAAGATCTCGGAGGTTGGTTGCTCCTTGAACGCTTCCATCTCCCTGGCTACGGAGCTAGCCTGTCTGATTGGATGCGCCTTGTCGAAGCATCAGGTACGTGAGGACGAATCCCGCACGCCTGTTGCTGGCAGAGTGCACGAGCTGTGTGACACCCGCCCAGCACGGAGCGCGGGGTAATATACTCACCGTCTCTGTCTGTATATGGTTGAGTACATGGTGATCAAATCAGTTGGAATTCAATCTAAGCGCGTGCTCTGGTAGGTGCAACTGAGGATTATATTTGGATGGGAAAGGGGAGTTTGTGTGGGAGGGTCTTTCTCATCGAAACTCGGACACCTCTTGAACACGGCAGTCGGAAACAAAGCGTGGGCGGCGGGTATGAATTACTTAGTCAGCTGTACGCGTGTGTCATTTAACCCACCTGCATACCTGAGTGAGCACGCCCAGTCACCTGTGAGGCTTAATTTACAAAGACCAGGCCAGGCTAGAATTACACCCCTCTATCAACTGACTCTAACATGTCGGCTATTCTTAGCCCCAGCGGATCCAGATGATACGACCGTGAAGCTGGACGCCGCGCTGGTGAGTATCGGAATCGTTGAGGGAGTGGTACGCGGCGCCAGGGATTCACCAAGGAACCAGCCTAGTAAACAGGCCCCGTTTATTAGTGAATCACTCGGTCAAGTTTTTGGCAAATGAACCTTTCTTTTTTCAAATTACAACGCGAGGATTGTAGTTTATAGAAATATTGAAGCTTTGATTTCTGCGCCAGGTTCACTGCAGCGGTGAGTACGCGTCGCATGTTCGGTTAATCAAGGCGCGTCTACACCAGATGTATGTTACGTCTTCAATCTCGCCTGCAACTTTTCAAGTATCTATTGAGTCCCGGATTGCGGATGTAACGACCAATTGCAATGCATGCTGGGTCGTGCATATCTGTCGCCTGACCTTACACAGTTACTTACATAGCCAACATCAAACTCCTCACAAATTTGTTAAATTTGTCAAGTGTAAGTCAAAACACGCCTCGGCTGTTGTCATTGAATCCCTTTTTGTTAAGGAGGTTATTTTAGAGATATTTCCAGACACGAATTGTGGTTTAACACATAACCAGGTCCCGTACCTTGAAATGTCGAACAAGTTCTGACTTACGTGAGCAGTGCGCTTTACCGAGTCCGTCAGTTGATCACGCGACCCAATCTCTAACGAAGCTCAGGACAAAGTAATGCTCGTCGCAACTTCATGAAGGCTTCACCAGTCACCGTTGTCCCACGTGACAACGGGGTACACATGACCATTTCATCACGAATCTCTCGATTAAACCCCCAACGTGCATTAGCCTAACAGAATGGGGAGCTAGCGAAGGTTTGCAAGACCGGTTTAAATCCCATGTTGGCCGCATAACTTTCGCCATCAACTCGCTGCTCGGCAACGCTAAATCAAATGACTTCATGCTTGTGTGCGAAGCGGTCGGGGATAAGGTCGTCTGCTTTTCCCGACTCCATCGAAATAAGTCATTGTTTTCAATTGGTGAGATAAATAAATTTATATCAGCATATAGGTTTGTCTTTGACGAATGTTGTCGGGGCTGGATATTGTAGATCGCAATAATCTTGATTGTCGATGTTTGTTTTATTGGGTAAAAAATCGCCAAATAAACGATGGTCGTGTTGAGGTGTGTTTGTTAAACCACAGCAATGATGGAAGTGGTTGGCGAGTCAAGAGGGCTTAAATAGAGCTGAAAATTCGATTGAACACTTGAGTTGAGCGTGTTTACCTGGAGAGCGGTGTTCTAGAGACTGGATACTCTCGAAGCCATTCAGTACCTCTTTGGCGGCTGACACAAAGACACGGTTCCCGATGCCAAGATTCCGAGCGCCCAGCCGCGATCTTGTTATTTAAAGATAGCGGCTCGGAAGCTTGGGATCGGAAACAGAGCGCCTGTGGGCTGACAAATAAAGACGTCTTTATATATTAGCCACCAGAGGGGTGGGACAGTTTAAGACTCGAGTGCCTATGTGAAAATGCTACCAGGTAGCCGTGTAACTAGCTAGTCTACACAGCGGCCCAGACTACACCAGCAAATCCAAGAGGTCTTCTGTGACTATTCACTTAACGGGCGATAATACGTGAACAAGACTTGGGAACTGCAGGTCAACTGCGCTAAACGAGATTACAATAAGAAACAACACCATTGTATTAAAACAAAACCTAAATACATTAATATTTGATATCACGAACACAGCGTCACCGATGACACAACTTGAAGTTGTTGGAATCTTGTCAAGGAGCGCATGCGTTCTGTTTGGTGACACTGACCAACTGTATGAATATGGCGCCCTGAAGAAATCGTGAACACATTGAAAACAGCACTTCTTTAAAAAAACGGTCATCAATAAACCGACCATCCTCACCGCTTCACAATATTCACAACAAAATGAACATTTTGATCACATTTACTTCGAAACTATGGAAATTAAATACTTTTTTAAATAAATAGCTGTAGATATATAAACTCTATGACTAGATTCAATCCCTCCTCTGTATGCTTGAAAACCTACTGGCCGGGTTTTTGAGAGTATATCCATGGAGACAGCAGGTGACTGACACAATGGCGACACACAGCCAGCACGAAAGTTTACTGGAAGTAGGTCAACGGAATGACGTCACCGAGTTTTTTTTCACTGCGCGTGTGACCAGTCATGATGCAAGACGCTGCTATGTTGTCTTTCGTTAACAGAGTTGAGGCGCTTCCAATGTTCCTCCACGCAGGTCACGTTCTAGCTCAGTAATACCGCTTTAGAGGGACAGCGACTTTGATCTTCCACAAAACTGCTTTGGAATTCGTTCGTTAGTTTAGGTAGTTTTCTAGGTCAGCTGGGCAATAATGCCGATCCCTGCATCGGATTCAGGCGCGTGGAGAGAACGTTTTTGTTCAGCTCCTGTGACAAAACTTGAGTTTCGGGATTAGTCCGAAGAAATAATTGAGATCAACGTTTTGATTTTCAAAACGCACATCTGTACCTGTCACATGATAACCATACAATATTCTGGCCTTCACGTGACTCATACGAAAGCGCTGTTAAGCCCAGAGCGTGGCCGCATCAGAGAGGGAACGACGTGGATCTGTCCTTCTTCCCGCCCGAGTCGTAACTCCTGCTTGGTACGTCCTGCTTCTTGCCAAGGACCTTGGAGACGACGTACGTCACTGGCGTGCAGCAGGCGTAGCGTGATGTGAAGCCCGCCATCAATGCGCGCCGCTCGACCAACAACCGCGCAATTTTCTCCGTGGCGCTGCGTTCCTTCAGCACCTGAAAAGTAATTGAAAGCTTTAATCACGTTTAATTGATGGATTGTGATATATTATATTATGTGATTTATTCAGTAACCATTTCGAATCACATTAATATTTATCACTGATGACAAGGGCACATGAGCAAGGCACTAGACATCATCATGATCAGGGGCTAGGTACCAGATATCATCATGGTCAGATACTTTATGTAAATGGAAGGTAATAGGCTGTTGCTGAGCAACAATCAAGGTATTTCCAGGCCAACTGGATAAGCTGGCATTTGACTGGGAGAACAGACAGATATATATGAATGTTATTTAGGCTAATTGACCAAAAAGCAGTTGCCAATTATTGACTGCAGATTCTCAACACGGACGAAACAGATAGTCTTGCTTGAGTTTGAGTTACAAATAAAGATAGAATGTATTGCAAAAGAGAGGACGAATCTCCCCTTGAACGATGGGCATTTAATTATGCAAGCAGTTACCAGGCAATGGAATCAAGTTATTTTTACAGATTTTCAGAGCAACTCGCCAGTGTCGCGGTGGTGGTCTGTTGTCGACCTTCTCTTCTACATGCATAGTGTCTTATCATGATGACGACCGATCATAATGACCTACCGACGCATGTGCTCGTGTCAGAACCGTGCACTCGTGGCTTATCACAAACCATTTCGTCTGGTCATGGTTACTCCAAACGTTATGATCACCGCACTAACCTGGTAGGGCCCGTCACAGGGTTCTCGCGGGCGGTGGACAGCCATCATAACGGCCGGCATGTCCGCCACAGTCTGGCGGGAGTTCATGCGCGGCGTATCCGACAGAGCCAAGAGGATCTCCCCGAGGAAGTCGTCCGGAAGGATAGCGTTATGATGCCAGATGGAGATGACGAGCGCCGTGCCTTTGCGCGACAAAAGATCTTCCTCCAAGTCGTCACTGGAAAAACCACATAGCATGCATTCATATCACGTAATATTCATAGCCTGCAAGCGGTCGGTCCCACAAGAGGCTTGCCTTGTTTCACTAAGTTATGCATGCGTCCAGCCAAGTATCACCTTGTCCGTTGATTTTAGGATTCGTGACAACATGACCGATTATTTCAAGTAGAGAAAAACGAGTAGACGTACAACGTGAAGGTCTGGTTGAAGACGGGGTTGACAGTGCTGCGTTTGGTGTCCGTCCGCTGTTGATGGTGCTGCCGGAAGAGGGCAGTAGGACAGAGCGACACACACACGTAGGGCGAGCTCACGTCAGCCCGTAACATGCCCGGCAGATTCTTGGCTCCCTTCACTGTGGTAGAACATACAGAAGCACAAATAGGAACTCTGTTTGGTAACAACATGTGTTTCGATAATGGAGTCACTGTTTACCATGGCGTCCGAGAATCGCAATCGATTGACAGTGGGTGTGCTGTATCTAGAGTTTGATAAGGAACTTGTCGATGATAGCGACGACTCTAGCGATGATACGGACGACATTAATAGCGATAGTGATGGTTTCAATATAGACCGAAACCTGTGGCGCGGAGTGAGTGGGTGATTTTGGGAGATAAGCCAGCGATTCACAGATGCCGTGTTTCCAGGATACATAGTGAGCATTTATGCTCACCTTCCACACATAGTTTGACGTGGCCCTGCTTGCCGGAAGTGGCTGGATGATATCCGGTCTTGACGGCGATGTGGCCGTAAGATACAGTGGGTGTCGCCTGGAAACATGCGAGGGGAATCATCATCATCATCATCATCATCATCATCATCAACAACAACATCACCAACATCATCATCAAAACATTATCATCCCCAACACCACCAGCTTCACAATTATCATTATCATCATAACCTACATCATAATCATCATAATCACCAATATCCTCATCACCATCAACATTCTCATCACCAACATCGTCATCATTGTGATGATCAACATGAATGACATCGTCATCCTCGTCGTCGTAATTGCAACCGTCATCATCAACAACATCATCTGCGCCACTCACCACATGTGTAGTGACGTCATGGTAGTGGAGGAGCATGAGGTCAATGGAGGTCAGACTGTTGAGTTGGAGCCTCTTCACCAGATGACAGTACTCGGAGCAGTCGGTCACGGACTCGTCGATACCCTCCAGGTTAAAGTAGTCCCGTAGAGCCGCCAAATTCTGGAGGAAATGACGCATCAATGTCAACCTCAATGTAATCAGGTCTCTAAAACGATGATGCAATTATGTTTTGACACAATTATTTCGAGTGGATCAGTGCAAAAGACTCACTGCTAGCATATTGCGATAGTATTCCGGCAGTTGCTGTAAAAAGGAAAGGGCAGCAGAGGTCAGTATTGTACAAAACTCCCACACTATACAGCTCTGTTTCAAACAACTCAACCAATGAGAACAGTTTACTTGACGGGGCTGCTCGAAGTAAGATAATTGTCCGGGACAATGATCAAGGAGTACACTTACTCCTTTCAGTAGAGTGGTTACGAAGATATTGATCTCATTTCTCCACATTTCCTCGAGGAATACGCGGAAGATTAGGGGTTCGAGTTTGTCGTAGAGCACGCTCAGGTTGTTCTTCAGGTAGTCTAGTAGCTCGTCTACGCTCTGAACACACACGTTCATGATTAGCCGTGCACGACGTTTATTAACGTCGTGCAAAGATCGTAACCGAATGCGCGTGAACGATACATGAGTTCCAATTATACACGATAATTACACAAATGTAGATATGAAGAATAATTTTTCACATAAATGAATGTTTATTAACAAGTTGAGTTAGTTTACGTGTGAGATTTCGTCAAAGGCGATTTAATCCGGCCACACAAATTCTGAAAAATTTACGTAAGTACACAACTTGGTGGTAAGCCCCGGAGACGCGAAATAAAAACAATTGCCACACGACCAACATACTTTCAGGCACGACGGTATATATTTATATTACCGTCGTGCGCGGCTAGTTCATGATAATACATAGCAAACTAAGTCGGTCAAGTCGAGTCAACAAAAGTCTCCATGTTTTATTAGGGTAAAAACACGTCAACAACCTTGATTTTATGCACCCATTACTGTTTTGAAGTTCGAAATTCTTGTGAACTTAACAAGGTGAGATTTTTTTTTAGGGGGAACGGAAACTCACGGATCGCTCATTGGGCTTGCAGTAGGTGAACTTGAGTGTATAGGTTTCGAGGTCTTTGGCAATGAGATGGGTGATCTGTTTGACGAGATGTATGCCTCTCTGGTGTACCTCTTCCTGGGCACACTCTACCAGCGCGTGTAACGACGTCAGCGCCTGCGCACCCACGTCCTCTCGCTCGTGTTTCAGTGACAGGCGGGAAGTGACGTCATCCCAGCTCAACAAGTTAGGAAGGTTGGCCAAGAAGTCTGTGATGTGCGCCATGTTGTTGAGGGTAATACATAACTGCAAAATAATTAATATTCATCGTAAGCAATACACATTTGTTTAGAGTGTGGATGGCATATTCTGAGCCTAACTGCTCTGTACATGAGGGTAGATACTTCGTTGACAGTACACACAACGTCGTCTTGGGGACAATTCCTGAGAACTTGATCATTTCCAATCAGACAAAAGATCTTAAAGTATTGAAATAATTTATTCCTAAGAGGGCGGGGCTATTCTACCTGGTCTGTGACGTCAAACTGCGCGTTGTCGATGTAGTCATAGTAACCTTTGTTCTCCAGTAAGCTGATTATCTTCTCCATGTACCATTTGACCCCATCACAGATTGTCTGGACGCACCCAACCGCACGATCACAAATACCATCAATTTTTACAACCTTCGTAAATGTGTGATTTCATTCGTAATGAAATGCCAGCTCACGTCGGTAATTTTCGTTGCCCCTAAAACTGCTATGTCGGCATCGTTGAAGTCGATCTGTTGCCATTCGGACGCGATCTGTTACAAGTTGGGGAAACCAGGATAGGAATATGTTATATCTGTCGGAGTCGTTATTGTGCCTGGTTTCATTTAAAGACAAAGCTTGTGAATATTTTACCTTGTGAAAACTGCTGAGGATGTCTACGGAAGAGTTGGAATACTTCACTAGCGATGTGACTTGTACAACCTGCCAAGGACAACCATCAATCAGAATAAATGCTAACTCACATGGATTGATAGGCAAAGATGTTTCATGTCGGCTAACGTGAACTGCGTCCTTGAACATATATAATATCTCTACCAAAACCAGGTAATTAACAGCCTAATAAACTGATAAATACTCGAGTTTAACTGACGTCTTTCTCGACTTCCAGTGCCTTGTCCATTCGTCGTATACACTCCTCACGAAATGTTTGAAGCCAAAATGTCACAGCTGATCGAAACCACTCTTGGTAGGTGGCCATAGAAACGCGAAACAACTCTCTACAAAAAACGTACAGTGTATTACAAAACTATTTTCAAAAGGCACACACACACACACACACACACACACACACACACACACACACACACACACACACACACACACACACACACACACTGATGACGACATTCCTCGCCGTCAAATCCAATTAAACCATCGTGAGGAATTCACAATTTATCCGACACTGTTGCCATGAATACATTTCCAAAATAGAAACGAGGTTGAAGGAAGTGGCACCTCTCAGAGATGGCTGATCGCAACATGTGGAAGAAGTTACGGAGAGCCATATACAGCTGGAGCCCGACAGTACTGCTCTCACGAATGTTGACCGAGTAGCCATGGTACTTCACCTGGTAGGTATCCATCTGTAGCATCAGGCACTTAGCCTTGGTTGAAAGCTGCAGCAACAGGATAGACGCGTATTTAACGTAAATTGCTGTCCGTCATGTTATAACAAAGAAGCAACATTTCGACACGGTTCGAGCAGTGAACCATCCACGTTAACACCCACCCCACTCTCCATGACCAGGGACACGGTCTTGAAGTAGTCGATACTTAGTCGCGAGAAGTACTGAGACACGGAGTAGATGGGCGTGGCCATCTTCAGCGAGTCCTGAAGAATCTCGACGAGCAAACGGCTGTTTGGAATGACAGGCTCGTTGCTATTGTCCTGGATTAAATCCAGCTTCTTGTCCACCCAACTTCGTACATCTTCCTGTTGTCATCCGACAAATCCACGTATATAGCAATTGATATGAATATGCAGTACAACAATGGAAAATGGCCAAATGAAGACCAGTGTTATCGGGAGAATTAAAGGTGTATTCTTACTGAAATTCACATCGTAGAAGGATTAGGAAGAACATTTAAGTGAGCGCACATCAAGAAATGCCAACAGCTTCTTATTAAATAGATAGACACACTCGGAACGGAAATGATCTATGCAAGATTAGTGGACGTAATGGAAACAAAAGATGAACGGCTCACTCATGCTAAGTAACTATATCTAGGAGAGCATTCAGGTCAGTAAGCTTACATAATGCCGCGTATGCTACATACTGGACAAGGTGGTGACCACTACCATCTATATGTGGTTTACAAAAGTTAACGTCTCCAGACAGATTGCTTGCCTCATCAAATAGGGAGTTGTACGCTTAATTAAGGTGCCAAAGACTATCTTCTACACGATAACTTACCTATATGTAAAACACTTAAGTAAGATGCATAGGAGTAAGAATAACGGGGATCATACATATGCCATGCGTCCGTTTTTAATTTACCTGTATAATCTCCGTCAGAGGTAAAGATACATGCTGTCAGAATCATATTAACATGAACACATCAGCAAGAACCCAGTGTAACCCACAGCAAGCAGCAAATGGAGATCTTCATTCAATCTCTCAAAATGAGCATTACATAGACACAATTTGTTGCGCACTCGCTGAAGCTTATATGTTCCTTAGTCACTTCATGAAAAAACCTAAAGCAGGTCAGCAAAATATGCATTGGAATATGCATTTGATGTAAATGATAGAGCGATGAAATACGTAGCGCGGGAAATATTTAAGGCGGGAAAAGAAGCAGTAGTCTGGTTGGATGGTAAGCCGAACATGATGTTGACATAAAGAGTGCAGACTGACCTGGAGGCGCTGCATAAAGACGCTGGCTAGGTCCTTCTGGGCGCTGCCGTCTGCATCGCTACATGTACTGAGGTGCAAGTTGGCTAGTGTAACCGCGATACTGCAACACAATATGAGGCTCCGAAGTCAGATCAAGTAGTGCTGATATCACTATATGTATGTACAACAGTGGTTCAGGTGGGAAGAATGCCATCAATTCACCTGACTCGATGGTTGAGTTCCTCGATATCTAGGTCACATGGCGGGAAGAGAGCAGGTATTGGATGAGCTCCGTCCCGCAGATGTTGAATGATGTGTCGAATGAAGGTGGTCGCTGTGCGGTCGAACAGGCTCTTCTGCACGCCAGCAAATCATACAGGTGATGATGATGCCTCATAACAGCAAGTCAACTCATACGTTACGCTCTTTAAACAATGCTAGCATTGTATGAAATAAAACTTAATTGATGTCAGCAATGCGATTACAAAACTAGCTTTGTTTATCAAGAGAGGTAGCAGAGTTGCGTAACACAGACACAAGAATAACAGGCAAGATAAATTAATCACATCCGGAGAATAACGTCGACGCGAGCTACCTCTGTGTCGGAGATGAGTTTGTGAGCGATGTCCGAGTCGGTGTCCTCGCCGTGAGTCGATCGCGCCTGATGCCATTCCGTTTCCAGATTGACCACTCCGTTTTTAAGAAGCTTCTCTGACACCTGACCACTCGTGTTCTGGTGGACGAACATCTCCAGGATGACGACGAGCTCGCTGGAAGGGGAACAGGCGAGTCATAATAGTGAAGGAAAGTCGTCGCGTTGTTTATTTGTTCTGAATGAATTTGAAATAATGGAAAACCCATGCTGAGCGAGATGCACACAAATATTTACATGAGTTTCTGGGTAATGCGTGAGAAGTGGTTCTGAGCGGCGAACTGGTTGAGAACGGCACGGCCCTGCTCGGAGAGCTGGAGGAAGGCCGACTGACCAGACGAGGTCGTCTCTCGTGTGTGTTCCTCGCCGGTCGTGATGGCATGGAGGTACACTTGGTGAACGATGTAGTGATAGTCCTCTATTGAGCACTGGTCACTTTCTACTCCGTCCAACTGGTCAAGGCCCTGTCCATCCCATGAATATAACACTTACTTACGGCTCATTTGAGTTTAAATTTGTGGAATTCGGGATTGTGACATTGCGCAGTATAAACCTACTTGTTTCATTGATAGCTGGAGCTTCAGTCTGATCTGACCTTGACCTTTGATTCTTTTCTTTTTATCAACATACAGGTCGTACCACTTGTCGCAGCCAATGGCGGGAATGCTCTGGAGAACGCAAGTGAATACGCACCATCCTAAATTCAGTATTCTCTGGTCTCAACTTTCGCTCGCGGATACTGTGTACAAAGGGAGACTGAAATTAACATGGATATACCTACCTTGAGGTTAATTCTGCAATGACCAATCAGACCTCCCGTCACTTTGTAGTCGATGTGATGTCGTAAATGTTTAAACAGCCTGTGAGTGGAATAAAGTATTAATTCGTAAATGCAACCATGACAGAATGAATGATGTGGTGTGATGCTCAAAACTCGATGATCTGCATTAATGCTCACCCCTTTAGTCCGGTATGCTTTGTTTCTTTTGGCAAGGCTCTATCTTGTTCTTGACACGCGCTATCGTCCCAGATCGTCAAATAAAACTCCTCGCCGCTCAAACTGTGAACATCCCTACGAAAGTAGAAGAGACGAGATAAATACGTTATGATGTTGAGCTGATGGCGAGATGATGAGTATTTGAATTTATTCATCCTTTATCAATCGCTCTGTACACATTCAGTATCAGTGGATCAACCCATCAATGAATGGACATTAGGTATGCGCTTCCTTACAGCTCGAATTCCTCGTTCCATTGGGGGTAGAGAGTGGATTTGATAGTGCGGGTCTGTTGGATCCCAGGATCCAGATCGACGGCGGCAGATCGACTTAGATTGGCTCGTCGTGTGGTCGTGGGGGAGACCCGCGGGGAAGCACCTGGCGAGCCGCCCGGAGACACCATAGGCGACTTGGATTTCTGAACATTGAGGAGACAGAACGGATCACTGAGACCTGGAACAGGCACATAGAGGCATGTATTGTGTACAACACACAGAGGCATGTAATGTGTACAACTCATAACGGGTCACAAAGACCTGGAACTGACACATTGAGGCAAGTACAGTGTATAACGCACAAAGAGGCATGTATAGTGCACAATGCATACATACGCATGTATGGTGTATAACGCACATAGTGGGCACACATCGTGTTCAACGCATACATATATATGTTAAGTGTACAAAATACAGATAAAGGAATTGCTATTTGGCGATGTCCCCACGATGAGGACTGTAAGTTATGGATGGGAGGAGAAACAATAAACGAAGTAAAGGATGGAGATATTGAACGAATGAACGAACAAATGAATGAATGAATGAATGAACGTATATGTAGATGAAGGAGCAATTGGATGAATCAATATCTGGATGAATAAGGGCGAATATATCTGAATCAACAAAAGTATTAATGACAAACCTGTACTGCCGATAGGTTTGATGTCCTTGGCTTCGACAATAACCACAGAGAGGATGATGTTTGACGGCTGAAACCCAAACACAACAAACATCAGTCAGCTGATCCACATCTCGACACCAGAGGGCGTTACCTGACAACGGAAGTGATAACCGTGAGAGTACCTCGATGTAAAGTTGGCATTCTCAGGAGGGCTTCAACGTCGGACGTGACACACGGGTAAGAAAATTAGCGACGTGTGACATACCATGAACGCATAGAAGGGCTTCGGAATGTGCTCCGAGGGCGCCATAATTACAACGGACTGCGCACACCTTTACTTCCAAACCCGAGTAACGTTCCTGGACGTAAGTAGGGGCGAAAACACTTAAGAGTTGGGCTTATTTTTGGGAGGCACACCAAGTTCCAGGAACGTTATCTAGTAGTAGAGAGTAGTAGAACATATTGTAATGGCGTCGACTCATGAATGAGTCTTGGGTGACCTTTGAACCTTATTGTAGCTGTCAGTCTGTGGAAATGGCAGCAGCCCAGCTATATCGTGAGAACAGACGGACGCTCGTGGACCTGACCTGGTTTTCTACCGCGATGTTATCTCAATCTGCCTGAGAATGATCGATAATCCTTGACCGCTATATGATAGACAGTATCTCGTCGACCAGAGACCCAGAAACTCCACTGAAAGCTCGCTATCTAAGAGGTCGTTCGATCAATGCTAATGCATCATTAATTCACAAATGAGGACATGAACGTTTTGGGGAGCCACCGGTCACTTTATCTCCAGCTTACATTTCCGCCTAATTCAAAACGCGAGTTAAAACAAACAATATTAGTAAACTGATGAGACTGACACATAAGCTCTCCTCCATACAGTCATGGCGGCTATAGAGATAACGGTTAACGCTCCATCAATCTCTCTTATCCAATACACACGTTATACACGTAGAGCAACGTACAGAATGGAAGTCACCTACCTTACTGCTCTGTAACTCTTTGACTTTCTGTTCGTGGGACTTCTTGTCAATTTTAAACAACTGGAAACAGATGTAAACAAAGCTGTCAGTTACCTAAAACACCTAAAACATACAGTTTATCCATTCAATGTTTCACTTAACACCGCATCGAAACGCACTCTGCGAAAGGTCTTTCTACTAGTTCCGTTAGCATTGCCCGAGTTTTTACTTGCCCATGGCTGCTTTTATTATTGACAAGAAGCTTTAAAAACTGCGCCTCTCCACATGTGTAGAGAGTTAGTTGCTTGCGAACTGACGTGGAACTTTCTTGACTGAGCGAGATAGGATAAATAAGTTCGGTGAACAAACGGCTATTGGGTGGAGCTGAATCAGGAGGAAGCTGGCGAATGGCAGGTGGTCGGCAGTGTGGGGAGGGGAGGGGAGGGAGAGAGGATGGGGGTGGGGGAGGGGGATTTCCCTGGTGCCAAATCCGAGAACAGTAGACGGTTGATGCTTGGACGGTTATTCCAGGAACCGCTTGATTTTGCGGTCTCCCTCTCACTTAACGAATTAGTCAGCAATTAGTCACCAGCTGCTCTGGTCAGAGTTACACAAACCACTGTCACCTGCAGCTCGATAACCCTCAACAAGCCTGCAAGTCAGTTATCATACGATCGAGTGCGAAAAAGCCTAGTCTTTAGATTTGTCAAAACTCTTTCTGTTCTCATTCAGTAGACTTTCCCCGTGACGCAATCAAAAACTCAACGCGGACCTGTCTGATCAGAACAAACGGACATCCGGTAACGGGATACATATCCACGCTAAAACTGATGCATGGAAAGTGGAAATATTTACAGAATTTGTAAAGAACTGGTACATAATGTTGCGGCCGTTACAAAAGCCACCGACGAATCCACAGAGAGTCTGTATAGTTATACGAATGACTCTTCTGCTACAAGTGTCCACGGTAGAAGTGACGGAGTCCAATTGACGCTACGTCCGGGCCAGCAATTGATTTACAATACACCACGGTCAGGCGTCGTTGGTTTTATACACTTTCGTATTGACACCTGCCCCTGGGAAGAAAGAACGGACTGTGATTGGTTACTATATATAGTTTTATTGGGCACACTAAAAACTAATCACTTGTAAACAGGATACGTTCGAAGCGAACCTTTAGAGGTATTGCGACTTCTTCCCGGAGTCGATGCATTTATTTCCGTTTAATCCGCGGATTCTTAGATATAGCCGATAATTTCGGCTGTGTTTACAGCGAACATGAACATCCGTTGGGATTTTATTGATCTGTTCGTCTTTATGGGATACTAGTACACATGGAGAACCGCCGTAACACAGTTCAGGACCAACGGCCCAACATGCCCAGACAAACAATGTATAAAAATAACTCAAAACAAACCCTTGAGTTTTTTATAAGCTATATTTAGAAGGGAAAAAACGTAAATGAACACATACCTGGCAGACGACAACCGCAAAGTGTCATTTGAGGGGCTTTAAAATAGGTCAATTGAACACCCTTTCGTGGAAACACGTTCGCCAAGAGAGGGGCGTTGAAATCGTGAGCCGATTGAGTGTAGATAAGTTACTTGGGTGTGACCTACTTCTAAGTTCATAGTTTACTTGCAAATAACAGCATGCCATCTTTGTTGATATAGTGCTGTCCAAATTTTCCTTTCGACAAGAATAGATACGTTGATATTCATGTTTTAAATGATAATAAAGATCATTTTATGGTCCAACATTGTTTATGGGAGATTCGTGATTGTTGTGCATAGCAAATCACAACAAGAGACCCATAACAGTCTAAGACCCATCACAGTCCAAGACCCATCATAGTCAATAACCAACCACAGTTCATTACCCATCACATTCCGAGACCCATCAGAGAATGTGACCAATCACAGTCCGTGACATATGGCAGTCTATAACCAATCACAGTCTAAGACCCATCACAGTCTAAGACCAATCACAGTCCATTATCCATTACAGTCCAAGACCCATCACAGTCCATTACCCATCACAGTCCATTACCCATCACAGTCCATTACCCATCACAGTCCAACACCCATCACAGTCCAAGACCCATTTCAGTCAGTGTCCAGCCACAGTCTATAACCAGTCATAATCCATAACACAACACAGACTGATAAAACTTAAGGCAAGCGTATCTGCGAATGGATGACAAGCTTTCCTAACCCCCAATCAGTGGGCGGCGGACTTATCATGATATCATATGTAGACGTATCCCGGGTTCTTCCCGCGGGCACAAACCGTTGTAGTGCAGCGAATAAATGAGGAGTTTTTGATAATGCCGTCACCCTGTACAGCTGATAGACACAGACACGCTGTCTCATAAACAACAACAGTCTGATACTCCGGGTATAAACAAAGCTGCCTGGGAGAACACCGAGGTAAACAGCACCCATGAAACAAAGCTGACTCTAATCGCGATCATTATCGACGTGACGCACACACTTCAGCCTCTTATCAATATCACCCTCATGTTTATCACTGATAAGTCTTGAGCCACTTAACATGTCCTGCTCATGCGCAGAACCGCTTTCAAACATACACGCAACCCCTTCCGTCCAATGCGTGAAAATCCTTAACTCAAATCCCCGGTTGTATAGACTTAAGGGACCAGGATCGAGACCTCCTACGCACGTGTGGTACCAGATGATACCACTTGAACGAGGACGACTAACTGGGACGAGGATCGCACTGGGTGCCTTCCACTCGCGGTCACGGCCGCAGGTCTCAACCTCCAACAAATAACAGCCCGAGATCTCCTCACTGTCAATACACATTTCATGGTTTAGAAAGCTGCACCACTGCCAACGTATAGAAAGCTGATCCAAATAAAAACAACTGCTTTGAGGACGCCCATAAGGCGGAATTATTTTTGTCCTTAAGGCAGGTTGCCATCAGAAGATACAGATAACAAATATTTTGCTCGGATTATTTTTTAGTTAAAAAATATTCTTTCGCGGGTCAACCGGGTAAAATAGCCTGATGGATTCCTATGAAATTCCCACAAACAAACACGATACTTCAAAGAGAGACGCGGTCATGTGCTATGCGCAAATTATATAGCCAGTTTTAGGCATGCAACAAATACAGGACCATTTCCCATTTCCTGGAACGCAATTGAAGCGCTTTTCGGAGTTGATGTTAGTCGTAGCAATTGGTACTAGTTATACATGCCATCATCCCCATAGTATTCACTGCCTGTCGCCACGTGGTCTATTTGTTATTGAGGCTACAACACGAGGTCAAGGTTCAATGCCATGTACATAAAGTCGGGCATGAGAGGACTGAACACATGGCTACAATTTATGCCGAGCAGAAGCCTAGCTATCCATCGATGGCGGGTCGTTCTAACTAAAAAAATCGGCATGCTGTCTGAGAATCATATCACAGAATGGCGTCAGGGTTAAAAGCGGTAAAATCACTGCGGCCATAAAGTTGACAGGTCATGTTGACCTAACGTGACCTCGCGTGGTATTGCTTTAAAGGCAATATATGGTCATAACATTGTATCAGTGGTGTTTAAATGGGTAGAGGGTACCAGGACACAGGGGAAGCTGGGTCAGTAAGGGGCAGCGGGGGAGAGTGAGATGGCGTGCGATTTAGAGGGGGAAGGTTCATCGACTACGGTGGTTAGGGATGCAGCTGTCATGTCACACACGGCACACAGGTAAGATGATAACATGCACTATTTGTCTCTCTTACGAGAACACTATCAGCTTGAAGCAACGCGAGACCACAGGATGCACACGATAAATGACGTGATTCAATCTTCCCGCGCTATCTTAGAGGGTCATCACACGTTTTTTATGATAACTATAACGTCCACTCATTCTAAATATAAACCCACACAAACGACGGATACCTGGTTGGTGTATTTCTTGGGTCAAGACCTTCATCTTTCTCTTTCAGAAGTACCTGTGAGATGTGAGATGCATATTTGACTCACCTGTCTTGTGTACTGAGCGAGATCCTGCGGCTTGAATCCCGGTCTGAGGTCGGGCGCACCCAGCGGGCTGACCACGCTCTGGAGCACCTGCTTATAGCAGTAATCCTCCTGTAAGACCACAAAGACACCAAAATGAGACAGAAGCTAGGCTCTTATATACACGAGTACAATATCCTTTATATCCACGAAACAATGACCAATATGGCTGATAGGCTGAGGTCGGTGTCAGATACGAGCCTCCACCGGACACTGGCTGAATCATATCAGCAAACAAGAAAGATCATTTTGAAATTGTAGGGGACTATGCGAGCATCAGGTAGGCTGGTACACGTCTACCTGATGGAACCAGTGAACCGCCGGAAGGTAATCCATCGACCACATGACCAGTCCGCTGTTCACGCTTCACCGGAACAACCCGTCAATAGCCAACTTTGCCGCCGTTATTTTGCGCTAGTATTTGTAAACCTCCTTAGATCCATAAATCTCATTTGCGCTTGAATTCTAAAGTCCTTTGTCGGTTGTATATGGCTGTGTGTTGTTACTTGTATATGTATAGCGACGTGGGGATGATGGACTAGCGATTCTACGCACATCAAATGCAACTCAGATGCAGCTATTGGAGGCTCGTCTTGTCACGTGACATACAGATGCGAAACGATAGCCCGGTCCCTGTGACCCTGAGGAATGATACCTGATCTACGGCAGCAGAAGATATCTCAGCGATCGTCTTTATCTGCCAATAATAGCGCACTCATTAACCAGTTCATCCCACACGATGGCGACGCTTTGTCGGATGTCCACACTCGACACTGTGCATGCGCGCGCTTTACGTGATAACGAATAGAGTAGTATTAAAAGTCGGTCTCTTCAAAGATATTTTGTAATAGTTAAATCTGGATTTCCCAAAGGTGTACATCATTGGCTGCCAATACAATAGGACGGACCCGACACAGTAAAGCAGTCAGTTCGTCCGAATAATTAATTCCGACCGCAGACCACAGGTATGGGTAATATTGCCGCCAGTTCTGTCCTCTAAAGTGTAATAAAACCGCCCAGAGACCGCTGCCTGAAGCAAGAGTTGCGAGACAATATCACCAAATAGTATACATAGCATCCAGCAGAGCACGGGTAACTTACCTGTCGGGGGCCTGCCGCCATCTCACTGTGCCCCATGCGTTTGTATTGCTATCAATGAAATGTGTCTGAGAGGCAGAGCTATCTGGGGCGTCTTATTGTGCGGGACTCAAGATCTAGGCTAGCTTGTAAGGATCGAGATAACAATTATTGTATAATCGGCGCCATGATCGGATAAAGCTACAGGGTGGATACCAACATAGCTCCAGACTCCACAGCCACCAGACATCGGTATTCTAGCTCGCAGGCGCTCGGTTCCCCATACCAAGCTTCCGAGCGCCGAACCGCATCCGAGCACGATGCACTGTCTATATGTATGCGCCTGCGTTATAGACAGGAACAAAACACACTTAGTGACGTCCCTGTGTTGTCTCAGCCCTAGTGTCGTAAATGCGGCCTTTTTGCGGTGGGTGCTGGAATATAATTGTCGTCACAGATTATGATCGGTTTTCTTACCACATGGCACCCTCCTATAAGCCAATCAGAGCTCGCGAAGGCTCACTCGAATATGGAGGCGACTGACATAAGGCACACCATGCAAGCGAGGGTTTTTCTCGCCATAAGTAAATCTGGTCGCGCGTCTTTCATCGGTCACGTGACGGTATTATGCCAAGTTAGAGGCCACAAGCTCTGTCACGATCAAGTACAACAACTTCATCCTGGCTAATACGAAATAATGTTAAATGATATAGAAGACATAAATTTAAGAAAACATAAAACACCTGACATAATTGATTGATTCAGGCAATAGTAGTAACTCTTATCACTGAAATTATACACTAAGTGGATCCCCCAACATACCATTCATTTAATGATCATCATAAATTTGTAAACAACCCTATATGACGTCAACTTGTAAAAACCCTATATGACGTCAACTTCTGACTTAAGTACGATTGGAATAGTCCAATTGTTCTAATGACTTTGTAAATGGAATCTCGCTCGAAGCTGAGTTTAAGATGAATGATGTAATTAAGCAACTGAATTCGACAAGTGAATCTATCTCTCCCAGCAACGAACGAGGCATCAAAGGAAAACCGCATCAATCCCCTGGCGACCACGACGCAATCATTGAGTAATTTTTCTTCACAGTAACTAAAAAAGCTTGGTTATGGTTAAGGTGTGAGTCTGTGAACGATTCAGGAAAACAGTCCCCATATATTCCATAACTTATAGACAACCGCGCCCGTGAGAGGTCTATATATGGGCGGTCAATGCATAAATGTGTCACGCTTGCAATAAATTAAAGAGAAGGGCGTATTTCCTAACCACGCTTGTCATTGACACTAACCACACCCCTAAACAGTGGCAATTATTCCAGCAGCATCTTACTGATATAAGAGAAGTACTGACGGGCGTAACACAGCGTCTGATGAGATGACGCCCGTTCTAATCTTGTCGAATGCTGCGTGTTATGAAGGACTTCACCAGAGCACGTAACCATATATCTTCTTTTGCACAAGTTAGGGTTACGGTTTGATTATCGTGTGGGCTGGGTAAGTCACGCCTGAATCTACATCAACACACGATGAGGTTCAAGGTCGATGTGAGCCTTGAGCCTATTCTCTGGACCGAGGTTGTGCCTAGAACATACTTGTGCCATACGCTAGGTAAGGTTTGGGGCGTGGAGTGGGCGGTAGGCACTTCCTGAAGCCCTCAGTATTGCTTACGGGGTGAATATTCGGCGTAAAAATACACATCGTGTTATTTGTTTGCTGTCTTTGATTTTGTGCATCTATATGTTAAAAAATGTCACTCGGACAACGTAACTGATATTCCCGGGCAATATAAGATGAATGATTCTCTTTCTGAACCCTTGATGACATCAAAAGGTTCGCTGCTGTTCAGTTCAGTAAAGTGCTCATACAAAGAAAACACAGTGCCACCGCCGCCGATGTGGAGCGGAAAAAGGTTATAAGGTTAAGAGCGTAGATGTATAACAGTAGAAAGCATGATGGTGTTTGGAGTTCTTAAATGGAGATAAAATCAATGGTGCTAATTACATCTAACAAATATAATGAATTTATCTGCAAACAAGTTGTTAATATCGCGATATAAAAACCAATCCAGAAGCTTGCGCCAGAGATTGAAGAGTTGGAATCGAGCGGAAATTCGCGATGATAATGCCCCGGGCTGACCCCTCAAATGCCCACACACGTCCTCCATGGGAGAGAATTCCGATATACACGGTGCTATTTCAGGTGGAATTTTAACTTAGCGTTTTCATACAGACGGATAAGGAATACTGCAATCGGTTAAATAAGTCATGTCCTATGTAAATACAAATGTATAATAGGCGCTCTGTGTGCGGTCGGCCATAGACCAAATCCAGGAGAACACAAGGGAGAATAGTGTTGTCTGGTTTGACGCTTGAACTCACCTCAGCCAACAAAACTGAGGTCATTGCACCAAGCACTAATAGGAACATATATGTGAACCATTGACAGAAATGAATCCGGGACACTCGTTTCGCCATCGAAAAGCAAGATCCGGACCGGACAGGCTTATCTATAATGATCAACCTTCCAACATGCTCTTTAGAGTTGTGGTTCCGGTTAATAAATTCACTTCCTTGTCCCTTTGTTTAGTGTACATTTCATTGTGTCTGTTGTGAGGTCACGTCTGGGTCACATGTGCTGTTTAAGGAAGCGATCGATGAAATACCCTGAGAGGCGGAAGTTGTTGGAAGCATCAGAGAAAGCGTATTTATATATCAAAGAAAAGAAACCTGACATATCTAAAGTATGCCAAAGTATGCCAGCATGGATGGTTGAAAGCAGGCTCGTCTGGAGGGCTAAGTGCTCGTGACTGAGTCACGAGCAACCCTTACAGCATTCCACCCGCCGCTAATCGTGCAGCTATGCGGTTCATTCGGCTTGGTCAATTTATTCAACGAGCGCGTTCCCCGAGCGACAGTGACATGTATCGTAATAGATATTTATACATCAGTCAGGCGAGACCGAACCTTGCCGAACGCCTTCGTTGAATGAAATGACTTGGGTGCCTGTGGCTGAAGCAGAACGTACTGACACAATACCTCTTGTGATTGGGCTGGCGGCGTGAATGTATTCTCCCAGCCGAGAACGGTAGGTTTGTTGACAAGCAACATTCGGGGTTATCGAGGGCACAACAAATATCTACGTTTGATTGGTCCATATATAGTTCAATCAAATAAAAACTGCACACGGGCTATAAATATCTCTAACTATCTGTCTGTTGCTATTTAAAACCGCGCTGGCACAGGAAGCCGATATTAGCGAAAGAACTTCATCAGCCATTTGCGCCAGAACAGATCGACGATCAGATGACGAATGGCCATGATGTGAACACGTGATGAAACTTGTGCCGCCCTCAAAAGACGCCATTGTGCTGCCGTCTCCGTGTTTGTATCTGACACCCTGTCTATCGACCCTGACTCATTTCCTGTATACCTTGCGCAACCCCACCACGGTGCGTCGACAAGACATGACATGAATGCCCTTTTGGATGACATCCAAATCCAATCAGCTCGACTTACCACGTGCTACACCGACGTACCTCATCAGTTGATGTCCGTGGAGAGTGATAAGAAGCATGTTGCGTGCTTACTAGCGAACTCACTGTCCTCGTCATCATAACAGTCGCCGCTGCAGACTTGAGACGCGAAAGTCATCAGCTGACAAGGCAGATATTCTTGAGTAGGAGGAGTGGATGTTGATGTTTATAGACATGACATCACAGGGTGCATGTCGTCATAATGATGACAGCCACGGGGTAGCTACCATTGAGAACGGATCTCACTACAGGATAGTTAACATACTGACGGATCTCACTACAGGATAGTGAACAGGATGACGGATCTCACTGGACGATATAGAACAGACTTATCAATCTCACTAGACGATATAGAACAGACTAATGAATCTCACTAGACGTTATAGAACAGACTAATGAATCTCACTACACGATAGAGAACAGACTAATGAATCTCACTAGACGATAGTGAACAGACTAATGAATCTCACTAGACGATATAGAACAGACTAATGAATCTCACTTCACGATATAGAACAGACTAATGAATCTCACTACACGATATAGAACAGACAAACGAATACACTCGGACTGTTAGCGTTGCTGTCAACAACGCGGTCATATCGCTTGGTCGACCGATTGGCAAAAACTCGTTGCCGGCATCAGCTAGCGAAACACTGCCGCTCGGACGGCGCGGAGATATTCCACCTGTCTATAACGACCGCTAGAATAAGTGCCCGTTATAGACAGGTTTTTAGTTAAACATAAACCCGGAGATGGTGGAACTGTCAATCTTTATTCGATATGGTGACAAATGATTCACGAATCAATAGATCTTTACCTGGGAGATGCCAGGCCTTCTGACGCTTGCCAGGAGACTGTTGCGGGAACTGGTGGCCATTTGTCCATCTGTGGCTCTCCATTCCCGATTGGAAAATGGCGAATCTTCCTCAGACGAAAACGTGCTGTTGAGGGAAAGAAGCGCCTTGCTATTGTTGTTGTTGACGGCATGACAGTTCGTCTGGGACAGCGCCCGTTTGCGTGCCTCAAAGTAAGGTATATGGTCACCATCAGCCTCCAATGAAGACGCGCATGGTGGCGTCTTCTTCCGGAAAAACTCCTCCGATCTTCTGCGGAATTTACCGAAAGAGCTACGCCGTCGAAGATGTCTGAAGCTGGAGGTTTCCTTAGCTAATCTCGCGGGAGCACTTTGTTCATATATATTAAAGCTTTCTTCTGATATATTATCCATTGTCATGTTTGATTTGAATTGCACAGTGAATGCACGGCGGCGTTTATACTGAATTGGGTCTGATTTATCTTGAGACGGTTTGATGTCCTGTCGACTGGCACCCACCTCGCTGTTGGAGCCGAGTGGCACCGCTCTCGTCTTGCTATCGTTTGATTTTCGCCCGGTACAGGAGAGAATTGTGCTGATGAAGGATTTCGACATACCACTACTGTAAGGTAGAGAAGTTCTCACGATTCGGACCCGGCCACATTATGTCTCTCTCTCTCTCTGCTAGTGCCTTGTGTATATTAAGTGACAACACAATCCAGGCGTCTTCTTCTACTACATCAATGGTTTTCACATCTGTTCGGATGATAAAAAACAACACCGTTCATCACACCATTCGCTTTCTACAAGAGAGCATTTTCCCGGCTGACTCTCGAGTTTGGAGTTTTCGTGTCGCAGATCGAGTATGTAAGTGTCTTCACTGCAGCCCCTCACCAATCTACAATCACTTTTCGTCGACACAGCTCCTACGACACCAATTATAAAGTCAGCTAGGGTAGACTTATATAGTACAGAGTCCGTTACCTAGCGTCCTTGACACGAGGCTTTCATCCATATGCTCAGGTACGTCTCTAACTATACAGTGTCTATCTTACGAGGTGAATTTTCATTCACTTAGCGAGCATTTGGCGTAAATAAACGCAATGTAGAAGACATCTGACAACATCGGTTTTTACCAATGCTTACCTGGCCGCTTATTGGCTTATACAAGTGGAGGGGCGTGGCTTCTGTAGTGGGGCAATGTTCAATGACTCGAGTACCTATGCATAGGCATATATAGAGAATGGGGTTGGGCAGGGGTTGATAGACTGTGCTGGGGGCGGGGGCAGTTGCTCGTGATACCATCTCCTCCTGATAGTCGTGCGGTGTTTACCCTAACACTTCGTGTCTAGAATGCGGCCTGGTTGATGGGGTGTTGGGAGTTAGCGTAGGGAAGCAGTTTTATCCAGATCATTAATGCTGTGTCAGTCGACGCCAAAATACAATAAGATCGACCGCACAAATCGTAACAGTGGAAATATAAAAACTTAACAATATGCTCACAACAAGAAAGTAACTGCTAACATTTATACCTGCCTGCTTGCCTGCCTGCCAGCCTACACATATATATATACATACATGCATGCATACACGCATACATGTTTACATACATACATACATACATGTTTACATACATACATACATACATACATACATACATACATACATACATACATACATACATACATACATACATACATACATACATACATACATACATACATACATACATACATACATACATACATACATACATACATACATACATACATACATACATACATACATACATACATACAAGCACACGCATACACATACACACACATATACACACACAATGCATGCGTACTGACCTACTTACTTACTTATATACTTACTTACTAACATGTAAGATTCATGCTTAGGGAAATTAACTATATGTTCTCCAATTGTTTTGTTAAGGGAAACGCTTTATCGAGACTCCCATGGATTACCAGCGCAGCTATTTGATGACTGCATATTTACTGACAGGCAGCCAGACATGCATCAATGTTAAACAGGTGCAGTTTTCGTATGACAGTCGTTAAATAGTGGAGTATAATTCAAAAAATATTTTTGTTTCGTTGATATCATCTATAACCAGTAGTAGCTTTGGTTATGAAGAAAACAGATACAGTTCATGTCATAATCGGTGAATTCTCTACATATCTTCTGTAGCCATCCGCGTAATCTGCTGCAGTTCAAAAAATAAAGATGGAGCTGTTCTCACCGCCTTTGTCCGTTATGATACAATTAGCCAATCAACTAGTATCTTAAGTGATGCAAAGTAGAAACTGAATGGATATGGATTTTGGAACAATGAGATTAACATTTTGAAGTTCGGAAAGTTTCTTTCTGCATTTCGTTGCTTGTCAAATACTAAATATGTGTGGCGTAAAGGTTAATGAAATAGCGGTGATGTCACCATGTACCCGTGAGTCATTATATACACTAGTCTCGATCCTTTCAAATGAAAGAGGCGAAAATAACTCCCAAACAAAAGCGGCCGATTTAAATGGTGTGACAAGGGTGACTGGCGAGGACAGGTATTCATTCGGTGTAGACGCAACACGTTTTTATCCTCCTGTATAACACATATCAGGGTTGGAACCAAGGACGTTTTGTAAACATATTATCCACGCATACTTGTGTAGGTGTCATGATTTCTCATTGGTGTGCAAATTACCTGGTTGACTTCATTGCAACCAATGAAACTGCAAACACATCCACACCTGAGCTGAGTCCACCCACGCTGTTACCTGGTATGCGCAGAACCAATTCGTTGTAGCGTCAATAGCTGAGGTAATTCCATAAAGAACCGGGTTAGATCAGACAAGGTAACAAATGATCACTAAGAATGGCAACAATTCTACGAATGTTTTATGCTGTGTTGAGGTTTTCCCTCAAGCTAAAACAGTGTGCATGGAATAATGAAAGCTGACAGCTGCGCCATCGGCATGTGAGATCAAGCGATGTCGCGATGTCGTGTCGCTCATGGAGGTGGTTATATATTAGCCTTCGCTATGGAAATGGTGTCAGCTCCTTTGTGTTACATGATCAGCAGATTTATTCTTAAACGCTGAGATTTTGTACAAAGAAGATGATAGACCACCGCGCATGCGCAAGAGCTCTGTCGAACACCCTGAGAGTCTTATTTGTCCTGCGCGAGTGATCAGTCGCATATACTTATAGAGGCCTCTTTTGAGTTTGTTACGCGCGGACCGTCACACGACCTGCAATTTCATTCAGTTAACGGAAGCTTTTTTCATTCCTGTCAATGTGATCATTGGAATGTGACCAATATACCCCAAATGACACCTTTTTATCCTTTGACATGGGTTGTCAGCATGGATGGTTGTTTTGAACGCGACGCTGACCTTGGAGGCGAGGACGAGGTCAAAACATGTGGTTCCGGTAATCACGCTCCCACTTATCAATTACTGTCAAAAAGCGAGAAGAAGGAAATACGGTATTTGTATTTAACTTTCAATAAACTCTACCCAGAAGCTAGCCCAGTGGCAGCGCTGCAACTTGTACCGAAGGTGGTTTCACCATCTACACACAGTTGTGTTGTAATGTAGTATATACTGGTGTCAATTCCGTCTGGTGCAAGGCACCACTGGGGAAATCTATTTATTAGCATTTGAATTATTGCGGCCCCAACATGCATAATTGAATATGGTGAATTTTCAAAAACTATAACCCACAGAATATGCATATCATTAGAATGAGCACAATCTAAATATTCAATAATCACCTCTATAGGCAAATTACAACTGTTAAATATCTAAGAGCACACGACTTGGTCATTCGTTATGCATCTCGGCGTGCAATATTTACACTTTTTAGCGTGTCTGGCGAAAGTCCTATTGATAAGTCACTACACAGGAGGTAAACCCATCAAGTTGTGGATTAAACAAGGACAATATTTGACGTAGAATGGGTAGAATTACACGTTGTATAGGTTTGTGTACAATCTTACGCCGAATCATTTGCATCAATATAATTTAACAGTTCCTCATAACAAAAAGTTAATACATATTTTCAGTGATAATTTCGAGTCCTGATTTCATAAATTCCATGTCGGATTGAGATACATTGCGGTTTTTTTAATTCATGGTAACTGTTTCATCTTTATTCCAGACATTGGAGAAAATGGTCAATGTTTCGGAATTTTCAGGATTTAGTTGCTATCTTTTTGTACTCAATCGTTGTAGATGTTTGTCGACCATATGTTTTCGCAACTGTATGTAGGCTTTTCGTGACTCCCCGATTTGCGTCTGATAAACAAAGCACTTTCGAAAAACGCTCACAAAAAAACATTTGTAAAGTGTGACTGATATAGAACTCCTCCAGGGTGAATTTGGAAAGAACGATCTGTTTGATACTTCTGATGGGCTGAAAAGACAGGGTCACCTGATCAACACAAAGCAATCACGTGGTGTCGACCGTGTCATGCATCCAAAGATCACAGCAAGCAAACAAACTGACTGAATTGCCGTTGTATTTTGGTGAATGCTGAATAAAATGTGCACGGAGATAACATTGCTCATGAAGGATGATTATGAAGTTCCGACAGCTCATGAAGGATGATGATGAAGTTCCGACAGCTCATGTAGGATGATTGTTAAGTACCGGCAGCTCACGTAGAATGATTCTCAACTTACGACAGCTCATGTAGGATAATTGTTTTGTTTTGACAGCTCATGTAGGATGATTATGAAGTTCCGACAGCTCATGTACGATGATTGTTAAATTTTTACAGCTCATATAGGATGGTGTTAAGTACCGGCAGCTCATGTGGAATGATTGTTAAGTAACGACCGCTCATTTGGGATGATTGATAAATTTTGACAGCTCACTTAGGAAGATTGTGAAGTTCTGAAAGCTCATGAAAGATGATTGTTAAGTACCAGCAGCTCATGTAGAATGATTGTTAATTACCTGCAGCTCACGTAGGATGATTGTTAAGTAACGACAGCTCACGTAAAATGATTGTCAACTACCTGCAGCAACTCACGTAGGATGATTGTAAAGTTACCACAGTTAATGTAGGATGATTGTTAAGTTTCGACATCTCACGTAGGATGATTGTTATGTTTTGAGAGCTCATGTAGGATGATTGTGATGTTTTGACAGCTCATGTAGGATGATTGTGATGTTTTGACAGCTCATGTAGGATGATTGTTATGTTTTGACAGCTCATGTAGGATAATTGTTATGTTTTGACAGCTCATGTAGGATGATTGTTATGTTTTGACAACTCATGTAGGATGATTGTTATGTTTTGACAGCTCATGTAGGATGATTGTTATGTTTTGACAGCTCATGTAGGATGATTGTTATGTTTTGACAGCTCATGTAGGATGATTGTTATGTTTTGACATCTCATGTAGGATGATTGTTATGTTTTGTATGGATGATTGTTATGTTTTGACAACTCATGTAGGATGGTGTTAAATTATGACAGCTCATGCAGGATGATTGTTAAGTTTCGTCACCTCATAAAGGCTGATTGGTAAGTTCTGACCGCTCACATCGGATCATTGTTAAGTCCCCACTGCTCATGTTGGAGGATGACCTCGTACATAGACCATTCGGCTTCTATTGGATAGCACATCTGACATGTGACGAGTGGAACAAATGCCGAAGAGCGATAGAATATGACGTATTGATACAAGCGATTAGTCGTACGCCCTAACAGACAAGCATTGATTCAGGTGAGGAGTTATCGGCCTTCATTGATAAACTTTGATGTTCGCGATAAGCCATCCTGCCTGACTTACAAGGATTGATTCACGCGACAAGTCACCCGGCCTGACTGACAAGCATTGATACACGCAACAAGTCATCCGGCCTGACTGACAAGCATTGATTCACGTGACAAATCATCCGGGCTGACTGACAAGCATTGATACAAGCAACAAGTCACCCGGCCTGACTGACAATCATTGATACACACAACAAGTCATCCGGCCTGACTGACAAGCATTGATTCACGTGACAAATCAACCGAGCTGACTGACAAGCATTGATACACACAACAAGTCATCCGGCCTGACTGACAAGCATTGATATACACAACAAGTCATCCGGGCTGACTGACAAGCATTGATTCACGTGAAAAATCATCCGGGCTGACTGACAAGCATTGATACACGCAACAAGTCATCCGGCCTGACTGACAAGCATTGATTCACGTGACAAATCATCCGGGCTGACTGACAAGCATTGATACACGCAACAAGTCACCCTGACTGACAAGCATTGACGTGACAAATCATTGACTGACAAGCACGCAACAAGTCATCCGGCCTGACTGACAAGCATTGATTCACGTGACAAATCATCCGGGCTGACTGACAAGCATTGATACACGCAACAAGTCACTCGGCCTGACTGACAAGCATTGATTCACGTGACAAATCATCCGGGCTGACTGACAAGCATTGATACACGCAACAAGTCATCTCGGCCTGATTGACAAGCATTGATACACGTGACAAATCATCCGGGCTGACTGACAAGCATTGATACACGCAACAAGTCATCCGGGCTGACTGACAAGCATTGATACACGCAACAAGTCACCCGGCCTGACTGACAAGCATTGATTCACGTGACAACAAATCATCCGGGCTGACTGATAAGCATTGATACACGCAACAAGTCACCCGGCCTGACTGACAAGCATTGATACACGCAACAAGTCATCCGGCCTGACTGACAAGCATTGATTCACGTGACAAATCATCCGGGCTGACTGACAAGCATTGATACACGCAACAAGTCATCCGGCCTGACTGACAAGCATTGATTCAAAAACTCGAACTAAAATAGTAATTTGCTTGCTACAAATCCACATCCTGCGCAAACCACACATTGTGTTTTTGACGTTTTTACCCAGACAGAATTTATGAGATATATGCAGGTGGTTAAGTGAAGAGTGCGCGCGCTTCTGCGCCTCCGGGATACCCTAAAACAAACTCCCATTCACTTTTGCGACCCTTTTTACTAAATCTGTGAATGCGCTATCAAGCATGATGAATTTATGGCGTATCGTCTAGACCTGAGAGGCGATTAAAATAGCTTATTTCGGGGAACTGAGTAACATAAATTGTGGAGTGCCCGGATGTTTGCAGGTGCGTAGCCAATCTTGCAGGAATATTACGCACAGACGGGGGAGAATCTACAGTCTAACCCACCTTAGCTTTTGTCCTTAAAGCCATTTTTGGCCATATTTATTTTTTCACTTTTCAAATTGATGTTACGCACGTGCGTAAGTGCGTATCGCTGGCTACGCCCCTGGTATGTACCATATACACTGAGTAGATCATGCACTAGTGCTGCTTGTAGCATGGGACGCTCAAGGCCGGACTGGAGTGGCAATCCTACACGACGGCTAACAACAAAACCCCAATGACCCAGGGTTTCCACATGAATCACAATGACTTGGCTTTTGTTTAACATATATTAGATACATCATCGTGAATCAAGTTGGTGTTGGGGGCGATGTTCGGCCAGCATGCCTAACGACACGAACGATCGAAGAGCCTCCTTCTTGGTTGCAGAGAAACGGCTCATGATTCATTTAATGCACCACTCCCCACCCCCCACGCCCATCCCCCGAGCCGTGAAAAAAACATTAAGGGTGATTCGGGACGTTCCTTCACCAATAGGCGTCTTTGACGAGTTAAATGCTACTCTAGATAAAACGGCAATAACCGAACGTGCCATGCTGATATAATAGGGAGCAGTTTTCCGACACAGTACAACTTCCCTGATTGCTCCGTCATGTACACCTTTACCCATTGATAACTATGGTTCTATAGGAAACTGATGACATCTATACATCGGAGAATGTTAGGTTCCAGGTGGGAAGTATGTTAAAGCGCCAACATGCCGAAAAACATGCGTGGGTGAGCGCCTGTTGATGTTCGCGGCGAGAGGCGGGGATAGGGGTGAGAGAGTGTGTGGGTGTGTGTGTGTGTGGGGAGAGGGTAGGAAGAGCGGATATCGTCCCCCACACCTCTTATGCCGCCATGTTTTACGGGTTGTTAGGGGCTATAGTCACGCGCAGACCTCTATCATAATCGTAGGGTCAACTGGCGCGCTGGTACCGAGTTATCTGATTTGTTTGGTTTTAGCATAAAACAAGTCGCCCACCCAAGGCCTTCCAGTTCCGGTATTCACTGGGTTTTCCAAATCGAATTGCGAATGGCGAAAGGAATGACGGACCCACCGAGATACGACCTCCAAGGAGCGGTCGGCGTGCGTTGTGCGTGGCACATTAACATCGTTACTCTGTCATGTTCGCTTAACCACTGAACGCCTGACCGATAACCGAGAATAGCGTTGTAATATAGTTATCAAAAAAAAAATGTTTATTATAACATTCCATAGGCAAGAACCGCAGGGGTTGTGCTCACCTCGCCGCCATGTAGTTGTAACATATGTTATATGTAACTTATTAATAAACATCATCTTGTTAAGTATAATATTGATATTTGTCCATTATCTGCTGTGGTGGCTGACTGAGATCAATGCACTTAACATTGAGCATTTGTTGTCATCATATAGCAATTCATTCTTACGTCGTGTCTTTCTTACCAATAAAAGAATGTTTAAAAAAATTAGTTAAATATTCATTTCCTAAATTACTTAAGCTGTATATGTACAGCGTAACCGAAACAAGAACTATATACTGTTTCAGGAGAGGTTGTGTGAGGATGCTATTTTTTTCAGGAGTTATATCAAATTCCCCGCACTTATTTGTGGATATATAGGTTAACAACATTCTCCAGTTGTCAAAAGGTGTGTTTTCGCCGACCGCATTCTTTGTACGCCTGTTTTAAAGGCTAGATTGTTATCTCTTAGGTATAGGGAACACCAAATCATTTTTTATTCATCGATATCGGCGCCCTGCGAACATCCTCCGGAAGTGTTTTTTTAACAAATGTATGCTAATGAGACGCTTAAGCAAACCCATAATTTTCGCTCAAACTCCGCCCGTTCTCGGTCTCGTTAAGGTAAGGTAAATTTAAGATTAAACGGCACACCAACACTAATGTGTTATATGGGGCATTCATATGAAGTGTAAAAATGAAAAAGCAAAGTTGACCTGATTTAGCAACCTCCTTGTAGGAAAAAATGCTAAAAAGGGGAATATCCATCTGGATGAAAATGAGCAAGAAGGTGGAAACAATAAAAAAGTGAACGATTATCCAAAGGCATGTCACCTACAGCCGATTGACTTGACCAGGCCATTCTAGCCTCTTGTCAAGGTGAAATTCGTTAATAATTAATATTCCGTCAAAATTATAGAATTGGACTTAACTGAAAACATTAAAATAATCAATTCAAATAGTATCAGATAACATATATTGAGCCTTTTTACCACGACTGCTTTCGTTGCTTTGCAGTTCTGCCCAACTCTACTCTACTCTGCCAGCTACCTTTGTTTCTCTAACCGGATACACTTTTTCTACTCTGCCCAGCTACCTTTGTTGTTCTAACCGGATACACTTTTCTACTCTGCCCAGCTACCTTTGTTGTTCTAACCGGATACACTTTCTACTCTGCCCAGCTACCTTTGTTGTTCTAACCGGATACACTTTCTACTCTGCCCCCTTTGTTGCTCTACCTTTCTACTGTTCTAACTACCTTTGTTGATACGGATACTTTCTACTCTGCCCAGCTACCTTTGTTGTTCTAACCGGATACACTTTCTACTCTGCCCAGCTACCTTTGTTGTTCTAACCGGATACACTTTCTACTCTGCCCAGCTACCTTTGTTGTTCTAACCGGATACACTTTCTACTCTGCCCAGCTACCTTTGTTGTTCTAACCGGATACACTTTTCTACTCTGCCCAGCTACCTTTGTTGTTCTAACCGGATACTCTTTCTACTCTGCCCAGCCTACTTTGTTGTTCTAACCGGATACACTTTCTACTCTGCCCAGCTACCTTTGTTGTTCTAACCGGATACACTTTCTACTCTGCCCAGCTACCTTTGTTGTTCTAACCGGATACACTTTCTACTCTGCCCAGCTACCTTTGTTGTTCTAACCGGATACACTTTCTACTCTGCCCAGCTACCTTTGTTGTTCTCTACCGGATACACTTTCTACTCTGCCCAGCTACCTTTGTTGTTCTCTAACCGGATACTACTGCCCAGCTTGTTGTTCTAACCGGATACACTTTCTACTCTGCCCAGCTACTTTGTTGTTCTAACCGGATACACTTTCTACTCTGCCCAGCTACCTTTGTTGTTCTAACCGGATACTCTTTCTACTCTGCCCAGCTACCTTTGTTGTTCTAACCGGATACACTTTCTACTCTGCCCAGCTACCTTTGTTGTTCTAACCGGATACACTTTCTACTCTGCCCAGCTACCTTTGTTGTTCTAACCGGATACACTTTCTCCTCTGCCCAGCTACCTTTGTTGCTCTAGCCGGATACTCTTTCTACTCTGCCCAGCTACCTTGTTGTTTGATACACTTTTACTCTGCCCAGCTACCTTTGTTGTTTCTACCGGATACACCTTTCTACTCT